>CM046856.1:37954091-38554091 GCA_025617745.1 Heliocidaris erythrogramma
AAACCCTCGACTGCCACATTGCTTTCAGTGTATATGTTTCATACACATTGCACATGTTGCAATAGTCAGCTGTGGCAGTCCTCTATTTGTTCCTTCACTTGACCAAAGCAGGCAAAGAGTTCAATATAAGGCTTTTAAGACCTGATACCTGAGAGAGCTATTGCAAACGCAAATGAGCTTCTTGATCCAGGATACCATCGGGATAACATTGATCCAATAGCTGGCATACTTCCACCCTGCACAAGGGAAAGACAATTAGAAAAGGTTATCGGGCTTGTAAATAGGAAAGGAGAGGGGTAAACAAAAAATCATAATCAAAGATTTTTGACCCATTTCTTAGCATAAAGTTATCTAATAGTTGTATTTTTTTAATACCAAAAGCAAAAATATTAAAAGGGAATGATAATTGAAGGGATAGAACGTTAAGCACTGGCGTAACGTAGCCGAACGTATTGAACAGGGGGTGGGGGAGGGTGGCGCACTAAAACACACGCACAAGGTTCAAGGTTTCTTTTATATCCACATGTCTTTCAGTGTTTTATATATACACATCGGTATAACATAATACCAAAAAAAAATACGATAAGCAATGTTTACACAAAAATTAAAGATTAAGTACAGTAATTCCATATAATAAACATACTATCATAATAACTAGTTTCATAATATTAGGCATAGTAAAGAAACAAAAGTGGTGGAGTCTATTGAAAAAGCACAGCTTGTAATTTTATACATCCCTTTGAGATAAAAAAATACAAATGCTCTGGGTTTATGGAAATAATTACTAAATATATATACTTTACAATATCCCACCCACCCCCCTCCCCCTCCCCCCTTACATTACAAAACAGAATAGTTGTACACACCGGTATGTGTACAAATCATTATCCATGCAATGAAATTAGCGCCCGAAAGAGATTTAAAAATATTACAGTGCTTTACTGCTCCATAGATACTCTTTTATATTTCTGAAACAAGGGCAGTCATGCATGTTGGGTACAGGATTAACAACAACAAAAGCATAAACGATTATCTAGAGGAAAAAGCTGGAGAAGAGTTAGACGACATATACCTCACCAAGGCCGCATATAATCCGAACCGCTACAAAATACATCGGCCCTAGCCGGGCAGCAAGAGGTCCAAGGAGACTACCAACTCCCGAGATGAAGAGACTTACGCCGTAGAGCCGAGTCCCTCCGATCTTATCTGTAAGCCAGCCAGCCGGAATTTGAGAGATGGAGTAGCCGTAGAAGAAGCTACCTATCACAAGCTCTTGCTCATGGGCTGACCAGAGAAACTCACCAGTCTGGAAAGAAAGAAAGAACAATTTCTAACCGTCCTACTAAAAGCCGCCAAGAGCAAAGACGAAAATTAGCCGGCACCAAATCTAGGAGCAGCTAATAGACAACAAAGAGCCTCAGGCTCCTCCAAGATGGTTCAATCTATTTTAATTTTTTTTAATCTTACAAAAGTCGACAAGGAAAGTTTAAAGGAGAATTAACCCCTAATTACAAATTTACTTATATTGGAAGGTGTAATATATTCCTACTTATTGGCCTAAATCATTTTCTAATAAGATATCAGAAAAGGGTATAAATAAAAATATTCCAACACCCGGTATCGTATATGAACCATTGAGAAATGTTCCAGTCAGGAAGATATTTTGAATCCAAGGCCTAAATTGATTTTCTTCATTACCAAAAATCCCATATGTGACGAAAAAGATAAAGTGGGTGTTTACATGTATTATAAAAATTAAATCTTTATAATGATATTTTTAAATTGTCTGGTTTTGCTTAACAGAAATCTATTTTCTTGGGTTTGCCAAACAGAGCAGAACATAATATATGCAGCATGCATTCTGACTTTTCAAGTCCATTATCCGAAAGCAGGTGAATGCATAGTTTGCCGCTATAGATGCTCAGGGAGGAAGCATCCATAACATTTCAATTAATTTGCTCCGTCCCATACGTCACAGTATCGAGAAAACAGATTTCTATTAAGCGAATATCGATTTTCAACAGAAATATATAAGGAAATCTTCAGTTTAAAAATAAATTGACATATCTATTCTATATTTTTAATCTCAAATGGGTTTTTAATTTTAAAAAAGGCAATTGGGCATTTGGATTAAGAAAATTTTCTTGTACACATAATGGCAGAATGGCAGCCCCCATGTGCTGCTAGCAGACGATACATTTTGCTAGCAGATGATAAATTTTGCTCAGAAAATATTTGACGCGAAGCCATATAGTCTAACAAGTAGGAATAAATAACACCTTTGAACACTATCGTCTTTATTTTTTGAGGTTAATTCTCCTTTAATTTGGGGGGCTGATACCCACCAAAGCAGACGAGAGGCAAGTCGCCACTATAGATATGGCTCTTTAGAGACTCTAACGGGGTGTTGCAAGGAAGTTGCAATCAATTGCAAATCCCCCATTTGCAATCGATTGCAAATATGATACATGTATTTTAAATGGAACTTGCAATCAATTCCAAGACTTGCGAATGATGTGGGGGATTTGCAACTGATTGCAACTTTCTTACAATTTAGTCAGTTAGAATATCGGATTTCCCCCCAGCTCATGGCGGGTCTTGGCGGCTCTTGAGAACTCTTGGCTTCTATTAGGCTGCTCCTTCGTGCTCTTGGCGGCTTTCAGTAGGGCCATATTCAAACGATGATAAGGATTGTCTTATTATTTTGTCTATATTAGCCGATTATAATGAAATAAAATTTGCAGAAAAATATGTGACTGTTGAACATTCGTGCACATGGTAGCAGAAGATTGATATATACTTTGTACCGTGTGAGGATCGCAGTGTTTAGGAGGACCGTCGTTTCCTTCAGGGCTGCATGGGAATTTTTATATTACTTTCTTACGTCGAAGATGAGTTCCCTTCTGGATTTTGAACCGAAATAAAAAAATCTGTGACACGCAACTCCCTGCCGGATTAAATATTCATGATTTTATTCATTCATTCATTTATTCGAGTTCATCTAAAATTTCAAGAATGCATCATGTGCTGATTGCTCTGCCTTCTTAAAAAAGCAACTTGCCAACACGTATATGGCACAGGGATCTAATTTCAGGGGCTCGTAAAAAGATAAGATGTTGTTACATTACTACTGTATTACATTTGGAAAACGTTAACGTACTTCACTGATGTCAACGGTGTAATTTGGTGAAGAGCACGTTTCCACAGAGCTGTTTATATTACCATCATGATCCGCAGATGTGTATGTGGCGTTGGTCATAGCGGCCATGGTAACACTTACATTAATACGATTGCCGTAGAGAAATCCACTACCAATAAATACCATAAACAGAAGTTCGTACCGCTTGGGTACGTAGCATCTCCCTGTGGTGCAGTATAAGATAATTTGGAAAAATAATACTTACGATTATAAAAATAGAATTATTGATGTTTGGAAAAGGAAACTTAATTGTAAAATTTAACGAAACTTTGCAGAGGATCAAAGAAATATGCTTATTTCCAAAGAAGAAACAGCTTTTAGACTTTTTATGTGTTAAGTCATTTCTTTTAATAAGCTGCAAATGATAAATGAAAAAATTAATACAAAAGAAAAACAGATAAAAGTCGGTAGAGACAATGTTGACACTTTGAGATTGTTCGTGAAACTATCTGTACCTCAGCTTTCTGATCGGACACTTATGATATGAAATATTGATAATTTCAATCCTTTCTCTAACATTATTATTATCATTATTATCATTATTATTTTGCATTCAATGTAACTGATTTTCATGAAATAAAGCAATGCATGTTTTTAAAAAAAATAACTGAAATATACCCTTTTTACGGGAGGTCATCCTCGCCTGCCTTCGGTATAAGGTATGTTATACAGTATGTCCCAGAAAAAAAATACAATCAACATCTGAGCATTGACTACGAAAAAAATCTTTTTGCAATTTGAAAAGTCAGACTGAATTATGAAAATATAACTATTTCTCTACCAGTTAGTGAAGACCCCGTCCGATTTGGTCGAGTAGTCACGAAGAAATGAGCATTTTTATAAAGCATATCATGGGTCCCTTTCTTTCATCTTTTGTCACTTGGATGTTCTTGGCATCCACATGAATGGAAATATTTTGTTCATAATAAGCATGTTTACTACCATATTCAACTTCTGTGGATACCATTTTAACAAAGATAAATAATCATGTAAATAATATCTTCCTAAAAGAATCAAGACAAGTCATTTTATTGAACAGGTTCATAATTTTGTTCAATCATTCACTCTAATTACAAATGATCAACATCATACCTACCAACTATTCCTATTTGGGGGAAATAATTCCTTTTTTTCTCGCTTCAAACCAATGTGAGGAACCCTAGATTCCTCTCTTTCAATGAAAACTTTTGTGTGAAAGCATACAATATACACTGTCTTCCTACTTTTGCCTCGCAAGATTCCTATTGAAGGTTGCCAGGTATACAACATGTTTAAAACTCTGAAAAATGCTTGTCTTTTTACATTGATGATTTGTTTTGTTTTGGAAAAAATGTCTAAAAATTTGTGCAACAATAATAACAACAATAACGACGATAATTATTATGATACATGAAGCAATGCCATCACAATTATAATAGATAATAATATAATAGATATAAAACAAAACAGTAAGTTCCTTTTCACAAAATATGATAGGAGTGTGGATTTTTTTATTGTGCTATGTGCATCTCTCTTGTGTGAAATCTTGGATGGAAAGGACTTATGACATACGTTACACATATCCCTATTTCTTCGTAACTACTGAACAAAATCAGATGGGGTTTTCGCTGAGATACAGGTAATGAGTTACAGTTTTACACAATATTGAAAGCTATTGATGCTGAAAGTCTAATTGTAATTTTTTTCACATACTATATATGAAAATTATTTTAAATTTAGTTCTTCCCCCTCCTTAATCTGTTCCTAGTATTTACCTTGAGGACGTCTCTTTGAAAAGGTGGAGTTGGGTAGCAATGGTTTCTTCTCTGTAAGCTCCACACTCTCATCGTCATGAGAGCCGCCATCATGCCACATCGTACCAGTGTCGTCGATGTCGTTAGATTGCTGTTCAACGATCGCTTTAACCTCGCTGGATTGTTTTTCAACGACTGTGTTGCCTTCTCCATGATTGCTTGATCCAGATGAAACCATGATTCACTCTGGGAACCTTCAAGAGGAGGTTGAGTTCTGGTAAAAGTGATTTTTTTTTGAGCTTTCTAATTATGTTCATTCCTATGTGGAAGAATGTCTGTGATGGAAGAAATGTCCAATGATAAGAATCGCTCTTGAAGTGCTCTTATATTTCAAGTGTAATTAGAAATAGTTTATGTAGTAGTCCAAAGTAATTATATCTGTGTTATTTTCATTGTCATTAATTTTGAGCAAGATTCATTTAATAATTTTTTTATGAATTTGATGCCTCTCAAAACCTCAAACTGAAACTCCTACACAGTCTGAGGGTAAAAGACTAGTTCTCAACTTTAACCCTGAGAGTGGTTGATAAGCAGATCCGGTGATAATTTAACAGAAACTATAAACCAGAGAACCAGTATATGTTTTGCAGCAACATACACCATGTACACTTTTTATTTACAGTTCTTTTCCATGATATGATTATAAGATATAAAAGATACCTTCGGGCGCTGACGAAAGATATTGAAAGTAAACCATGTGTAAACTATGTGACCACCTTTGAATGTCGATAAATTTGTTAAGAAAAGTGGAGTTGCCAGAACAGAGCCGCCACCCCCTCCACCCCCCCCCCCCCCCCCCGCCCCCGCGCCCTCAAAAGCCCCTTATTTAAGGCCCCTAGCATTTGACAGCAAATTATCAGTGCGCGGTTGCTAATGCAGGAAATACTTTCCAGCAAAATGCAATTATTATCTATTATGTTAATGTCTAAATAATGTCAAGCAAGCTAATAGTCCGTAATGAATATATTTAAACGTTAAAGGGAGCGACAAGTCGCAATCTATGGTTGGCTGCTCCTTTCTCTGGATCAAAGTTCAAAGCGACTTCAATTTATCGCGCGCAGCTAATAAAATTTCGCACATTGACCCAAATTTGAGTAAACAAGATCGCGCGTTCTTTATTCCAGTATTTGAATCTCATTGGTCGGTTACGTATGTAGGGATTCGAGTTAACGATCACGCGAGGAATTCGGCAATAACATTCCTTCGGTAGCGCACGATTGGACCTGATTGTATCCGAATTTTCCCGAGTCAGGCCAACTGGTCAGGCCCATGGATTACGACTTGCCACTCCCTTTAACTTATATAAATTCATTCAAAACCGCACTTGCGACAGGAGGGCTACAAACAGAGTGATACCGCAGATTTCCTCGGGATATATCGCAGAGTACAGACTGTAAGATCTCAAAATCCTGAAACGTCAACATGAGACGGGGAATGTGAGGCCACGCGGAAACCACCAGGATGTCCACGGGACGAGATGATCGCCAACTGCTGAATGCTGCAGAAACCGGAAAATGCATGCCGATGAGTCGTCTTCGTCGCTTTTGGAGTTATGCAGAGGTCATCATGGGACGTCAACGCCGTCGGGTACCGGGATATCTTGGAGTACCACTGCCTATCACATGCAGGACGACGAGAGTTTGGACACAATTCCGACTACAGGACGACAACGCTACACCGCACAGGGCAGAGGGTGTGAAGCAGTTACCATGGCCAGCTTGCTCTCCGGATATGAACCACATAGAGCATGCATGGGATGCCCTAGACCGAGCCATCAGCGGCAGAGATCCTCAAACTTTGCCGGAGTTGGCCGACGCTCTGAGGGAAGAATGGGCTGGTGTGCCTGTCGTCAACAAGCTGTAGTGGTCAGCATGCCACGACGTCTACGACGGGCGGAAAACGACAGAAATATGCCCAACTGTACAACTATACAACTGTCGAGTAGATGTATAGTTTTAACCAATCATAACACAGGAAACTATACAACTATACATCTACTCTACAGCGGTACGGATGTATAGTTGCTAGTATTTATGGCACTTTGGCCTGCTCACTGTACATCTATGCAACTATGCATGCGTAGCTTCTAACAGTCGCACAGTTGTATAGTTGTATAGTTTCCTATGTTCTGATTGGTTAAAACTATACATCTACTCGACAGTTGTATAATTGTACAGTTGGGCATATTTATGTCCTTTCCGCCCGTCATAGACGTCTGCATGTCCTGATTCGTGCCAGGGGTGGACATACCCGCTAGTAGTGGGATAGTGACTGAGTAACAACACTGACTCTACTGTGATGCAAATTGATCCATAATGTATATATATATATATATAGACAAAATAGGAATCAAAAGTCCGTATACGATGAAAAAATTTTCGGCCATAGGCCTTCATCAGGAAATGATGAAAATTCATTAGATAGGTACACAAAAGAGCGTGAAGCGCAAAAAAAACAACGCAAAAGCTCCATGGATACCAGCGCAACCATGGTAGAGATCAGGAAGGAGAGGAGAGAGAGAGAGAGAGAGAGAGAAAGAGAAAGATATAGAGGCGTAATAGAGCAGAAGCGCAGAAAGGGAGAAAGCTCCATGGAAACTCGCGCAACCATGGTAAAGAAAGTTAAAGAGGAGAGAGAGAGAGAGAAAAACACGTCACAAAGAAAAGGGAAACAAAAGAAAACAAAAAAGCGAGAAGGAAGGAAAGGGAGAGAGGATGACGTAGTAAAACGTCATAAAGAAAATAAAGAGAGGAAGATGAAGCACAACGGAAAGAAAAAAAAGAAGAAAAGGGGGAAAAGGAGGAAGTAGTGAAGAAAGAGAGTAAAGAGCAAAAGGAAGAGAGGGAGAGAGAGGGAAAAAAAAGTAGAAGAAAAGCAGAACGAAGAATGGAAGAGAAAGGTGGAAAGGACAAAAAGAAAACATTCAATTCGTACGAAATGATCGAAATGTTACATTCATCCCACGAGGATGAAGGGTTCCCAGGTGGAAAATCAGTCTTTCCTCCCTTCTCTTCCTGGATAGATCATCGCCATTGCACTTGATGGCGCCGATCACTTTGAAGTCTTCAACCGAGTGGCCGGGGGAGGTTGAAATGGCGTGCAACAGGCAAGCCACTGGTGTTCAGACGTATGGAACGTAGATGTTCAGTAACCCGGTCCGCTAGACGCCGCTTGGTTTCCCCCACGTACAGTAGATTGCAGGCCTTGCAACAAATCACGTAGATTACATTCTCCGTCGTGCAGGTGAAATTATCATGGATGGTGAAATTGCCCTTGGGGCCACTGATGTTACGTTCTGTAGAAAGACGGGAGCATGTCTTGCATCGTGGGCGGAGGCAAGGACGGGAATCTAGGTCTCTGTCAGCAGGTTGGACTCTGGTGTGGTTTGAATGGACCAAGGTTGATTTCAGGCTTTTGTCCTTCCTGAACGCTGTCAGAGGGGGTTCGCTGAAAATGTGAGAAGTTGAGGGGTTGTCACTCAGCAACTTGAAATTTTTCTTGATGGTAGACGCGAGGAGGTCGCCGGATCTGTCAACGGAGGTCGCCGGATCGATACAAGCATCCACTACAAACCCACTGACGCCCACAGCTATCTCACCTTCAAATCTTCCCATCCACCTGCGTGCAAGAAGGCTATTCCCCAGTCCCAATTCACCCGTCTCAGGAGGCTATGCAGTAAGGAGGACGATTTCCAGGCCCGTTCCGCCGAAATGTCGTCGTTCTTCATCGACCGGGGGTATCCTGACAACATGGTTGAGAGCGCCGCCAAGAAATCAGCAAGAGTTACTCGGATAGAAGCTCTGAGACGGAGTGAGAAGAAGGCATCATCCCGCGTTCCCCTGGTGTTAACGTATAATGAGCCGAATGCTAAGGATTTTGGGCCTTTTTTTTGGGGGGGGGGGGGAGTTCGAATAGGCGCCTCCCTGGGCTCTTTCGGTCCCCACCTTTACCCACGGGCGGGGAATGGTTCTTAGAAGGTTGGGAGGCACTTTTTAAGGGCTGACGTGCCGTTCATATTTCATAAATTCATTTCTAAACATTGAATTTCCGGAGGGAGTAATAATTCTGCCAACCCATGAAGCTGGTTTGTAGCTTCATGCCCAACCCATACCCTTTACCTGTGAAGGGGAGAAACCTCAATTGGTGTATTGCCAAAGAACAGCGTGACGTGTATACTCCAAGGTCATATCCGCATATGGCTTCAATGTATACGGCGCATCAACACACGTGTTATTCGTTCGCACAGCGCACGTATACTTCTACATGTACTGCATTTACTATGTTTCACGCATAGAGTTACATCATTATTTTGTAGCTTCATGGTTACGGGGAGAGAGGGCATTACTCTTTGAGGCCGGTACATCAGGCATCATCCACGTACAAGAAAACGGATAAAAAGTGTACCTTTTCAGCAATAGGCGCATAACCCGGGTTACGCATTTAGGGTATCAAAAAAGCAAAAATAAAGAAAAAGGGTATCAAATTCAGAGACTGATACGAAGAAGATCCGCGGAAGGAGGGGGGAGGTAGTTCGGTCATTTGTTCCAAATTAGGATAAATTTTCTTTTACGGTTCCTTTTTGGCTAAAAAGAAGTCTATGATGATGATGATGTAGGCCTAAATAGGATGCAAAATACCAAGCAAGATATAAAAGCGCCGTTATTAGTATAAAAATAGGGGATAGACGGGTTTCCCTGTTTAGGGTATCAAAATCCGCCCCTACTTAAATCTGCTTTTTAATTCAACAAGTGATTTGCGCGGATAATGTACAGGTCTCAATGAGACATCCCTGGGATGCCCGTAAACTTTTCTGCCTTTTATTTGTGAAAATTCGGCTCCAGGGAGTCCGATTTCTAAATTGAACTTTCAACAGTTTTTTTTGTTGTTGTTGTTGTTGGTTGTTGTTGTTTTTGTTTTTGTTTGTTTGTTTGTTTGTTTGTTGTTGTTTTTTTTTTTTTTTTTGGGGGGGGGGGCTGTTTCTTAGTTGAACTTAATTCTTTCTGTGCTACAATTTCTTTTATGTGGGGGTTGATGTTCGATGAGACAGGGTGAAGGGGAGTAACATGTAAATGTTAAATGTAAAAAAAAAAGAGGGGGATTTCTGCCACTTCATATTTTGGGACTTTTGTTTCAATTTAATTTATTTCTGCTTTTTACTTATATCATGGAAGCATATATACTAGGGTAAACTTCCTTTGCGACAGCCTCCCAAAATGAAAACAATATATAGGGTTAGGGTTGGGGTTAGGGTTTAGAGTTTAGGGTTAGGGTGTAGGGTTTACGTAACCACACATTTGGGTGGCTGTCGCATAAGTCATTCCTATTATCAACAACTGTTGACATGAATGGGGAAAATGGCCTTCATACCGTTGGAAACATGTTATTGTATATCGCCTCAAATATATTATTCATTCCCTTATGACAGACTAAACCGATCTGAAGACATCATTCGGGGGAGGGAAGGTGTAGGAGAACACGTCACTTAGGAATATCGGTTGCCACGGTGTAAAGAAGGAGCCCCTCCCCCACAACCCACATTTTCCTTCGAATATATTCCCACTATGATAGTATAGGATATTACTCCCATCTCCCCTCGCGCTGGGGTGACGGGAGCCCGATGGGGTGGGGTGGGGGAAGTAGGGAAAAATCAATCCGTCGGTCCTCCCAAGACCCATATATGGGGGCCATAATTCCCCTGAAAATATGAATGACAATAAATTCATATGAAGTAGGGAAAAATCAATCCGTCGGTCCTCCCAAGACCCATATATGGGGGCCATAATTCCCCTGAAAATATGAATGACAATAAATTCATATGAAGTAGGGAAAAATCAATCCGTCGGTCCTCCCAAGACCCATATATGGGGGCCATAATTCCCCTGAAAATATGAATGACAATAAATTCATATGAAGTAGGGAAAAATCAATCCGTCGGTCCTCCCAAGACCCATATATGGGGGCCATAATTCCCCTGAAAATATGAATGACAATAAATTCATATTTTCCTCATTTGTGCATCCTTTACAAGGGACCTACAGCTAATCATGCATGTTATGTTTTCATGGCCTTAATTTCTCCGAGTATTAAACACAGAAACATGGCAAGATCAAATCGCTCCCTCTAGTTCTATGCATCGATAAATTACTCGAACATAATTATATCCAAATCATTCAGTCTTCATCAAGATGAAAATGCATTTTCTTCAGAACTCATGCAAGCTTTGGATAAACAACACATACTCACATGTTCTAAATACGTCTTGGTAAAAAAATAACTTTACCCGACTTTTTTTTAATTCACTTGATTATTGTGACAAATATACGGTACGATGATTAATCATAAACACAGCTAGGGCCCGTGGATGTCCACGGGCTGCTTCTGCTAGTACTGTATATTGTCGTCATTGTCGTTTTACGCTCAAGGCTCCAACCGACTAGGAATGAAAATTAATTTTAAAAAATCACTGTCAAATTTGCGTAAGAGGCAGAATAATAAAGTAAAGTGGTAATATGTACCATAAATGCCATTGTTGATTTAGATTGAAATAATGATGCTAGGAAAAAATTTTCAAAAGAAAAATCCACCTTTATGACCAACAGTGTACATGGTTTACTTACGAATGTTTTCTTGTGGGATCCAGTTCATTCGCCATTATGCATCGTTGTTGTTTGAAATGTAAATCAATTGAGTTGACTCAGCAGTTTTAGCATTATGTCAATCTCCCTAGGTTAGTCACTTGAGTTTGTCAGGTCATAAATCAGGACAGATTTTCATGTTCTTTATCTTTTATGCATATTTGTTTTCATATTGCCCTTAATAAATATTGTCATAAAACCACTGGCGTAGACACGCATAATTATCCATTGTTAGTGGGGGGATGATCTATTCATCATCCCCCACTAACAATAGAAAGCGTGTTCATATCTACGCCAATGCATAAAACTGACTGAGTCAATTTTTGATAAAAATAATGGTAGACTATGTTATTCTCTTATTTCAAACTTTTTTCTTCCCTGTCTTTTTTGTTATTCGCTTCTTCTATGGAATTTTGTAGCCCTGCCTCTTTCATGTATGGTACATAGGTTAACTATTGGTTTTTTAATCTTCGAGGTAAAGTTCACAGCTGTAATAACTGGACGCGAGGACACCCTTACGATTTTTGCCTAAATTACAGCGCACTGTGGCGTAGCTTGGGAGGAGCGCTGGTGTCAAAGGGTGTGTTTGTGCGCGCGCGGGAGTGTGGGCCTGTTTAGCAGTATGTCCGAGGACATTTTCGGACAGAGAACAAAAAAAAAATCATGAGAACAATGGTCCTCGGAAGCCGGACAATAGTCCTCGAACGTCGAACAATGAATTTGTGCTTTATTCCGTCGACTGTCCGGGAACGAGGAACAATAGAGGAACAATAGTTGTCCTCGGAAGTAAAGCCATGTAAACCTGTGTGTGTGTGTGTGTGCGTTTGTTTAGCATTATGTCCGAGGACATTTTCGGACAGAGAACAAAAAAAAAATCATGACAACAATGGTCCTCGGAAGCCGGACAATAGTCCTCGAACCTTCGAACAATGAATTTATGCGTTATTCCGTCGACTGTCCGAGGACGAGTAACAAGCCATGTAAACGTGTGTGTGTGTGTGTGTGTGTGGGGGGTGCGTTTGTTTAGCATTATGTCCGAGGACATTTTCGGACAGAGAACAAAAAAAAAATCATGACAACAATGGTCCTCGGAAGCCGGACAATAGTCCTCGAACGTCGAACAATGAATTTATGCCTTATTCCGTCGACTGTCCGAGGACGAGTAACAATAGAGGAACAATAGTTGTCCTCGGAAGTAAAGCCATGTAAACGTGTGTGCGTGTGTGTGTGTGTGTGGAGGGGTTATTGGTCTTACTAGGTCAATAATAAAATGCAAGGGAAGGCGGCCATGAAGAGGGGGTGGGGGAGGATGTGGGAAGGGTCGTCTCATCTTCTTTTTACGTCGCAGTCACCCCTCTCTCTCTCTTTCTCCCTTTCCCCTTTTAAAACTTATTTTTCATCATCCGACTGGTGGATGCCCCCGCGTCCCCGTTAGCTACTCCACTGCCCCTGCATCGTAACGTGATGCAATTGCACGTGCGAAGCTCCCCCTGTGTACGGCTCTCCACACACTCACTGACATATATTAAGCAAATATTGATATTATAAGTAGTATACTCGCTTATCCTTATATAGTTATCTTCTTATAACACTGTTTATCCTTTATGATAGGTCTTCCCGATAGCCATGCAATTAATTGTTGAACAACACTGGGCGTAGAACGTTTGTGTATGCCCTATACTCTAAGAATAACCAAAAACAACCTGAGTTTGCACCTCTTTAAAATAATATCTCTAAACTGCTTATATTTACCCTCATGAAACTCTGTCTGACCGTTCTCACTCTTTGAAACCATGCAGTTAGAGGCCGATCCATGATTATCAGAAGGAGGAGTGGGTAGGAATTTTCTCCAGGAAATATGTCGGGAATCTGACCGCCCTCTTCTCCTCCGGGAATATGATTTCGGGAATTCCGCCAAAGTTAAAAGACCTCAATGACTCGCTCAGTGGGTCAGGAGGAGGGGGGCGGGGGTTCGATGTTGAGAGCTGTCCGCTCCACTCTTGGAGATTAAAACGCCGACATATTTCTATCCTCCTTTTTTTTTTCTCTCTCTCTCTCTTTGCCCCTCTTTCTAATTTTGTCCTCTAGAGAATGGACCACAGCCATTTTGGTCTTTCTGAATCAGGCTATGTTCTATCGCTTTGATGTAGCACCTATTGATTATTACGGATGTATTTTGTATTTGTATTTTGTTGGAAGTTGGAAGTTGGAAGTTGGAAGTTGGAAGTTGGAAGTTGGAAGTTGGAAGTGGAAGTGGAAGCGGAAGTGAAAGTGAAAAAAATAATATATATATGGTTAATGTGTTATGATGATGAAAATAACCAGAATAAATAGGTCTTCATAGTCATAGGGTGGAGTGCTGGGTGCAGGTATAGGAACTAGGCCCGTTCCATAAAACTTATTATTAATAACAAGTTACGATAATTGTTATAAGCTATTGGAATCGTTGCATTTGATTGGCTGTGAGTAAATGTGTGATAGAAAAGTGGCAGTTTTACGAAACGGGGCCCAGGACCGCCCATTATCAACGGAATATCTTATTCTTACATCATTATAAAAAAGAGATTATCATTATGAATGGAACAAACATTAATGGTTCAATACTGAATGCTACTATTTCTACCAGTAGCGGAGTGTGAGCCTGGGGTGGCGGGCACATTGTACTTCCTGAGTGACTTGAGAGTGAATCGTTTTATTTATTTTTCGCCGTCCTTTTCTTCTGTACCTTGCTTTCTTTATTTCTTTCACGTAGTTCTCTCTCTCACTCTTTCTCTATCTCTCTCTCTCTATTTCTCTCTACAGCGTTCCCCATGTAGCTATGCCACAGAGATTTTGTACTAATCATTTGAAATTATAGCTTGACATTAATATCAAGATCAAAATCTTTCAAATAACTTTTTTTGCAAATTAAGGCAGAATGAGCGTTTTGAAACGCTCATCTAAAAAAACAGTTTCACGGGGTACTGTTTATACTTCTTTTCTCCAGGCGAATTCGGGTTCTGCAGCTGCTACGTGTTTATATGACGTCAAATAAACGCTTTTACAAATTGTGCGTTTATGCTTCCCCAGAAATCGTGGTTGTTGTTTTTTAGAAACATCGATTAAAAACGCACATTTTTGTTAGTTTTAAATCGGCGATTATACGAAAATGACTGTGGACGCAACCGTGTTTTGACGTAAACGCGTAACAAAAGGATTATTCTGGCCTGAAAAATGTGAGCAAAAACGCACCCTTAGATATCACTCGAGCATGTCAAACAAAAAAATGTTTTCTTTATTTTTCATCAAGAGTCAGAGAAACAGCATTAACGGTCAAGGTTGTTTCCTTTTAACTTTATGTTTTGGGTATAATTTGATCACAGTGTGTTCCATTTGTCTGATCCAGCGGCGGATCCAGGATTTTGTGAGGGAGGGGGCCGAATATTCACCAAAAATTTTAACGAGAAAAAAAAGGGTCATCAGCGTTTTCGAGGTCTCTTTTTAACTCAAAAAATCTCTGACAAGCAAAAAAAAAAGGGTCATCAGCATTTTTTTGGTGTCCTTATTTTCGCCAGGGGAGCCCCCCCCCCCCCCCCCTGGATCCGCCGCTGGTCTGATCTGCTCTCACCAACTTCCAACGGGTCTGTCCGATCATTCCGAGGCAGGGGCGTCGCTAGAATATTTTGAATGGGGGGTGGTACATTCAAATTTGCCGACAGAAATGCTATACCCTATTCTCCCCTCCCCACCCACAAAAACTAATAATAAAAGAAAATCGCAGATGTAGGGATCTTGATCATACAGGCCCATTTGTACAAAGGGGCAGGCGCCTTTGCCCAATATCAACTTTTGATTTTCAAAATTATGACTACTTTTCCACTACTTTTTGAGTGAAAATGTACAAAGTTATATACAACAAAAAAAATGATTATCCGGGAACCTTGCTGCCCAAATATGTTAACATTCTGGCACCTCGCTGCCTGAATATCGGAAGTTTTCTTTGCCCTTTGCCCATTGCCGAAGGAGAACGCCTTTTGCCCGTATATCAATTTCCTGGCCAGTTTTTCCTTTTTCTAGAGGAGGGGGGGGGGGGGTGACACCCCTCCCTCTAGCGACGCCGCTGTTTCGAGGTCATTTCCTGTAAATTAACAAAAACTAAAAAGAAAAAAAAAACAGAATCGAGAATTCATTCTGTCTTCTGCTTTAAAATCAGAAACCATTTTTCCTGTCATAGTCCATATTCCTTATTAGGATGGCAATCCTCGGACAATTATCCCATAATTGAACTACCGTCTTGAACATTGGCTCTTAAAAAGCGGCGGGCCAAGATATGAAGTTAAAAAAATAAAATAAAAAACACAGTTGTGTAGTATGGGGCGCCAAGTGTACCCTGACTGCTTCTGTTACAAAATCAATGATTTTGTTACAAAATCACCCTGCAATTTTACTTTTGTAACAAAATCAAAAGTGGGGATGGATTTTGTAACAAAATCATTAGTGGGGGATTGATTTTGTAACAAAATCAATTCCCACTGGTGATTTTGTTACAAAATCAACACACACTAGTGATTTTTAACAAAATCAATCCCCCAATATTGATTTTGTTACAAAATCAACCCCACTAGTGATTCTGTTACAAAATCAACATGCGCTAGTGATTTTGTTACAAAATCAATCCTTCTCTAGTGATTTTGTTACAAAATCAACCCCACCATTGATTCTGTTACAAAATCAACATGCACTAGTGATTTTGTTACAAAATCAATCCTTCTCTAGTGATTTTGTTACAAAATCAACCCCACCATTGATTCTGTTACAAAAGCAACCTGCACTACTGCTTCTGTTACAAAATCAATCCGCAGTACTGATTTTGTGACAAAAGCAAGCTGCACTAGCGATTCTGTTACAAAATCAGTCCGCAGTATTGATTCTGTTACAAAATCAGTCCGCAGTATTGATTCTGTTACAAAATCAGTCCGCAGTATTGATTCTGTTACAAAAGCAACCCGCAGTATTGATTCTGTTACAAAATCAGTCCGCAGTATTGATTCTGTTACAAAAGCAACCCGCAGTAGTGATTCTGTTACAAAAGCAACATAACTAGTGATTTTGTATCCGAAATAAATGAACGATACGTACTGGCGATACTTTTGACTCCAACTGCATGATATCGATATCACAGAGGGAGCAACAAAAATATTGGTTATCATCCCCAAAATTTTTATGTCATTAAAAACAAAACCGAGTATATTAACACATTAGAACATATTTTTGATAAAAATATGACATATCTTTGCACAAAGTATATTTTTATTTCCAATAAAATTAAATCGAAGAAGATTTTTGGTGGAAAAAACTGTCTCAGGTTTATGCCCATTTTCCTTGCCGTGAGAATAGGCGTCTCTTCAGCATCCGGATCGGATCGGATCGTCGAATCTACCGTACAATGCTACGCGCGCTACAGTATCGACGCATGCATCTTTCGTCAGCTCAAATCTGCATCAGGTCTGTATGATTAATATTTCATCCAATAACATCAAAGAAATTAAAATTGAATGATTTATTGCTAAAAGCCTCAAACAAATTGATGGCACCCCTGCCCCTGGCACTGCTCTCCTGCCCTTGAGTTGAGGATTGACCGGCCTTGCCCCACTGGCACTGCCACTAGCGCTGCACTGCGACGCAGCTGAGCTGAGCTGAGGGTGCGGCGGGTGAGCTAGCTGGCTGGCCGGCCAGGCCCAGCGGACTGGCGCCCGTTTTTGTTTTGTTGTTATTGTATTGAATATATCTCATCTGCCAAAAATAAAAATTCATGTTTGTTGTCGAGTCAAGCATTAGGATATAGGCCTATGTCTGGAAATAATCAAACGAAATGGACTTTCTGCCTTTGTAACGAACATGCAGTTTTTGTATCTTGTGTGTCTCGCGATGACGTCATTCTCGATAGTGCAGTCCCACATTTTTGCCTTGTTTCGTTTGTTGTCGATCAGTGGACAAAACACGGTTTGGGGCCGGGGGGGGGGGGGGGGGGGGTCGCTCGCAGATTGAAGTGACAATTCATCACTTCCTATATAGTTAGGAGTTACGCTTGTGAAGCCTGAAGGTCTTGACTTAATGTGGGTACATGTGGGACTTCACTATCGAGAATGACGTGTTCGCGAGAGACAAAAGATACAATGAAACTGTGTGTTCGTTACCAAGGCAGAAAGTGCAGTGCGGTTGATTATTTCCAGACATATATCCGGAATTCCGGATGCATGATTCAACATGAATTTTGGCAGATATTTTCAATAATATACAATAGCAACAAGGCCTAACATTTATTCGAATATCTTTCTTGTTTATGCATTATAACTAAAGTGAGTAATTTTAGCAAAGAATTCAGAGTTATTTTTCGATTTCAATGCAAAGTTTCGCATTTATTAAAAATTTCCATTATTTATATTAAATCGTCATTATTTCACAATATCAATATTAATATATTAAGACTAAAAGATAACATTTAACAAATTCATAGTGACGAAGCTTTTCGACCTGCACTCATCGGGTCACAACGCAGGAATGAGAGAATACAAGAAAATACAAATTAATTGCTTCCTTCGTGATATCGATATCATGCAGTTCGAGTGAAAAGTATCGCAAGTAGGTATCGTTTATTTATTTCGGATACAAAATCACTAGTAAGGTTGCTTTTGTAACAGAATCAGTACTGCGGATTGATTTTGTAACAGAATCACTAGTGCAGGTTGCTTTTGTAACAAAAGCAGTACTGCGGATTGATTTTGTAACAGAATCACTAGTGCAGATTGCTTTTGTAACAAAATCAGTACTGCGGATTGATTTTGTAACAGAATCATTTGTGGGGGTTGATTTTGTAACAAAATCACTAGTGGAGGATTGAGTTTGTAACAAAATCACTAGTGCATGTTGATTTCGTAACAGAATAAATAGTGAGGTTGATTTTGTAACAAAATCACTAGAGGAGGATTGATTTTGTAGCAAAATCAGTAGTGCATGTTGATTTTGTAACAAAATCACTAGTGTGGGTTGATTTTGTAACAAAATCTCCAGTGGGGATTGATTTTGTTACAAAAGTAAAATTGCAGGGTGATTTTGTAACAAAATCATTGATTTTGTAACAGAAGCAGACAGGGTACACTTGGCGCCCCATAGTGTAGAACCTTTTTTTTTTTTAATGCTATAAGTGTCTACAAACTACACCTTCACTGAATATTGACATGAATAAAAAAATATTAAAAGAAATAAAAAATCACATTTTCTGCTCACTCGCTTCGCTTACTCGCAAAATAGCTCATCATAGGATTAGCTATCTGTCACAATATGCTCAAATAAAGTAATTTCATCAAACAAGCAACAAAGGCCGCATAGAAAAAAAATCGTGATGATGTATTAAAAGTTTTTAATATATTCCATGGCTCCCTTAGATGAGCCATTGGTATGTACAGTATTAATGTGTTATAGTCGGTGGCTTGCAGCCTAATTTCAGAAGTACACTTATTACTGCCCGCTTGACAAAAGAACACCAGTCCGTCTCTTTAACAATTCCCCGAACAGATATCCATAAAAATATTACTCGAATTTCTCTCGAAGAACGACCTAAAGATAAATAGATAATACGTTAGTTGTCTGGGGGTAATTGTTGGGGAAGGGTTAAAAGTTTTATAAACTAATATTTTTCGAGGGATACTTTTTCAGGTTGGTAGTAGATAAATTTCTGAGAATCCAGTACTCAATTTGTGGAAAAAATTACAAAGAGCAACAAGAAATATGAGACTCTCGGCTGTCTAAACTTCTCAAGAAGAAATTTGAAGAGCGGTTACTTAACACCACCTGTGAATTTGGAGAAACATTATGTAGTTTCATGTTGACAAACTTCGCATGTTCAGTTTATTGATTTCGTAATATTCGTTATGTGTAATATGAATATTATTTATTGAATATATATGAATATTATATCTCGTTGCCATCCAAGCCAGATTGAATTTCACAACAACACTTTTAAAGTAGTATTGGGCATGTTTGAAAAAAAAATCAATCCATGTTCTTCATTGAGTTCAGTCACATTTCAACCGTCGCAGAATATCACCGATTACAGTGTGATGCCTACTATTCAATTTGAAAAAAAAATCATATTTTTATTCATATGATCATGCACATTCAAATGGATGCAACAAAATAGCTTTATGCAGCATGCAGTGTCACTTTAATTCAATTGAATTCACTATCAGAAACTTAATCGTTGAATTTAGTAAATAACATTACTGCTGTTGAGTTTAAACAGTATGTACGTAGATATTCCGAATGCTAAAAATTTATTAGCGTTGTCACTTTCCAGGGTTCTGTTGTTTTTTGGTCAAGAAAACTCAGGCGTCCTCCTCCTTAGGTTGCTTAGCCCAAGCCTGCTCTTTTCCTGATCCAAACATTAAGAAAACGAGACACGCCAACATGTTTATGCCAAAGCAGATGAAGAAGACCGTTTCCCAACCTGTAATATCAGACTGATAAGACAGAAAATAAATAATAAAGTGAAGTCGAATTCAAGGGCGGACTGGGACTAAAATGTTGGAGCGACCTTTTTTATGTAGTTGACCGGCCTTGGTTTTTTTCTATGACCCGCCCTATCAAACCAGAATATAGACTGACCGATGGGGAAAACTCCCCAAACTCCCCAAAGCACGGCCAGTCCGCCCCTCTACAAATTGAAATGATTTTGTGGTTAGGTCGTGCTTAGGTTTGTATTGTGGAATCGCAGAGTATGATGAATCTTCGGATAACAGAAGCATAATGAGTGGAAAGCATGACAATTGTAATTTTTTCCTTTACAAAAACACGCCTGGATTAACTGAGGAACAAAAATAATCGCTAAAGTTGCCTGGATGCCTAATTGCGAGACAATATTCATTAAATATACCAAATTTTCCAAATTTTATTACCTGAAATTACTATACATTTACAGTTGTGACTTGTGAGGTCGAATTATCTAATTTTTATACCAACGGTTTTTTATACCATTGGCTTCAAATGAATTATATCACGGTGGAACATGCGATGAGTATACCTTTTCACTGACATTTACTGTTTCAAAGTAAAAGCAAAGCGCAACTGAATAACAATAACAATATCTCTGATAATGAACTCATTTGGTTATCGTATTTGACTTTTTTATCGATAATGATATCTTTGCCATATACAGAGAAATGGCAAATAGTTACCTGGTTGGGAGTAAGAACACCGACAATATATGGGCTAAGGGTCCCTGACAAAGCGGAAGAAGAGTTTACCAAGCCGATGAGACTTCCAGCGAGTCTAGGAGCTACGTCCATCAGATTCACGTAATATCCACTGGTGCAGATACCATTGAAGCCAACTGCACCAATCATGAACACAACAGAGAGGGTGGTGTTGCAACCAACGAAGGCCATGAGAAGGTAGCACAGAGCAGAAAGAACGAAACCTACCGTTGAAAAAACACATAGACGCTTATATCATGGGTAAGGAATGAACAAATAAAGAAAATAATAAATGACGTTATATAGGGTAGCTTAACTACTAATGGTGCAACGAGGTAAAATAATTATTGTTCCACTCTTTCTACAGAAACGATTGCGCAAAACAAGATCTCATTTTTTCTTCTCTTTGTTTTGTCTTCTTCTTCTTCTTCTTCTTAGTGGAAGGACGTGTCTAGTGTGAGCTCCGTAAGTTTTCGCTTAAAAACCGTTTGTTAGACCCTTTCTGGTCCTATTTGTTGCGATAAGTGTGTGTAAAGTCATTACTAAAGACAAAACCAGTTTAAGTCTACCATTGTTGGGTTCTTATTTTATGTAAAATTGTGTATTTTTAAGTGTTGTTTTTCTTGTCTTTGTGTAAGGTGGCCATGGCTGCTGATGCTGGGCTGGAGGCCCGGGATCTTCCCGGGACCTCAGCCCAACAATCGGCGAGGCGACACTCAGGCGTTCTGCCTTCTCGAGTCAGTCGAAAGAATGGAATTTCTTTTGTTTCGACACCGACTTTTTCAATTCATGAATATGTAAAGGAATTTGCTAACTCATGTGTACCAGTCGACTGTATTGTCTCGGCATCTCGGATCAGCCAACAGAGAATTGCAATCTATTTGAATTCTCGCGCGGCGGTCCAAGATGCTGTAGACAAAGGATTCACTTTTCAGAACACGTTTATTGAGGTGTCACCGCTTACATTGCCCACAACCCGTTTGACTCTCTCGAATGTTTACCCTGAAATACCCAATGACATACCTGTCTTAGCGACCACCTGTCTATAGCGGCCACCTGCTTATAGCGGCCACCAAAAAATCCCCCGCAGGATATTACTGTGTTGTAGACCCTGCATATAGCGGTCACCTTCCTAACGCGGCCAGCGGCCACCCATTATGTATCCCTTGGTCAATATCTGACCGCGTATAGCGGCCACCAATATCGAGTCGAGCCGTAGCTTCATGCACAAAAAGTAGTTTTTGCCATAAAAAGTTAGGCATAATAAGTAGCCGCGAAGTGTTTACCGAGTCCTAGCTCAGTCACACTCTCGCACAAACGTCGTGAATAGAATCTACAATGGCCAAGAAGATCTAAAAGTTTTACCACATTTCCGACTAATTAGAGATTAAAAGTCTTTTTAGTAAGAATTAAGCACTAGTATTGTTCGTTTACGTAATCTTCACACCATCCAGCTGCGATATCCTACACCTGCATTGTTCTCTTAAGCTTTCGCGGTCGGCATTGATAGCGATCGCCATTGCCCAATAGCACAGGCTCGTACACTTCAATATTAATTTATATTTTTAAAAAGATTTACCCCAAAAAAATTTAAAGGGTTAAAGCTATCGAAAAAAAACAGTGGGGTCTTTTTAGAAAGTGAAAATAATAAAATACTACCCGGCTATTATTTTTTTAAGGATCAATAATAACGATTTCATGTACGAGATTGTCCTGCTGAAAACCAGCAGGAGAACTCGATCGTCCACCAGCGATCCATTGCATTGTCGACGTTCGCACTTTCGACGAATCAAGCGAGCACCTTCTATCGCCTGTTCTCAAAAACAGTTAAAACTTCAAAAGGCAAATATTTATTGAATGAAAATTGATTGCATGATTTTATTCAAAAGATAAACTTATTATTGTAATTTTTTGACAAGATGCAAAAGCATGATTGGACATCGTTTTAGACTATAAAAATCAAGAACAGCAGTCTACCGCGGGCGACTACGTACGTGGTAATTTGAGGGAAAATTCATTTTACAGAGATTGCTTGTATATCTATTGTTTTTCTCATTTATTGACAACAAAGCACATTATTTTGGCATTTTATATATCATATGACATGTTATACGTCAAATCTGTAGATCTATAGCTTGTTTTCCTAAGTGATATATATGGATACATGTACACTAAGTGATGCTGCGTGTATGTGCAAAAATTAAAAATGGCCGCCGACCTGCCTATAGCGGCCACTTTTTCCGTTTCCTTTGGTGGCCGCTATAGACAGGTTTGACTGTATTAGTGAAACAAATTGCTGCTTTTTGCAAGGTTGTATCACAAGTTCGTTCCATTCCATTAGGCTTCAAAGATAAGGCTTTCTCACATATCATGTCCTTCCGGCGACAGGTTGAGGTGCTTATTACTCCTAATGTTACCCCACCTGCCCATCTTGATTTCACTCATGAAGGTGTGAACTATCGTGTTTTTGTCTCGACGGACGAGGTGGGCCATCTTAGCCGGTCTTGCAAAAAGACAGACCGTCAAAGACAGAGCGAGAAAGTCTGGGAAAGGGGCAAAGTTGGCCCAAAACACCACCCCCAATTAAGGGCTTAAAACCACATGTCACGTAAACTGAGCCTAAAACAGTCGAGTCTGCCCCAGTACAGAACATCCCCTCTGAATGGCCTTCCCACCACGCCCAAACTGAAAGTCCCCGGAAGGTTTCCGAAACAAACAAGACCGGTATTTCTAAATCCCAAAATGCCCCAGAACAATCTTTGCCAACTCCACTGGGATGACGCCCAGTCGACTGATGATGATCCAGCTGAATGGGCGTCGTCTTTTCCATCGAGTCAGGGCCCTTTGACAAAGATTTGTTGAAGTTTCTTAAGGTGGTCAAGGGCAAGAAAAAAACCTGTTGAAATTGCCCGGAAATTCACTTCGAATGTACCTGGCCTTGTAAGGCAATTGATCCCTTTACGGAATAGTCCAGCCTTTAAGAAAAGTACTCAACAGCGGGTACAAAAATTAATCAAGAAATTAGAAGAGTGTGCCTAATTTTCAACATGTTTTATATGGCCCTGCATACTCTCTCCCTCGTAATGACTTTGTCATTCCTCACGCTGAACACAGGAGGATGTTCTAGTTCAGCGAAAAACGCCTCCATACATTCATATATTGACAATATTGCTCTCAAACCGGATATTATTTTTCTGCAAGAAACTTATAATTTAACGCCACGTTCTTCTTGTTGGAACTTATGGAAATGATATCATGTAAATTGCACTGCCGGTACCTCACGAGGATCCGGCATAACAACACTTGCATGACTTGTGAAGAAGAACCCGGTTGGCTCGTTTGATAGCTTTGCTATAGTTGATAGTCATGTTTTATACTCAAAGATTAGCATTGATGATACCTTTTATCACTTGTATAATATTTTGATACCACATGATGATAATCATGCCCTAATAGCCATTAAATCACTTCATGCCCATTTACGTACAATAAATAATGGCACTATTGTGTTAGGGGGAGATTTTAATTGTACCCTTAATCAAGCGCTTGATCGCCTGAGCATGCCAAAAGAACATAGACCTAACATTTCTACAAATCTTGATAATACGATTGAACCAGTGTTGTAGTGGTAAATATTTTTTTGGGTATACTCCCTTATACTGATAGCTCAATCCTCAGAGGACCAAGTTACGACGAGGCGATGCACCGTGCTGTGGTGGTGATTCACAAACACAATAACCCCCGTGACCTGACAAGAAAACACACACACACTCACCCTCACACCCACAAACATCGTCACACACACACCCACACACACACGCTCACATGCACCCCCCCCCCCCCCCCGAGTGCCCAAACCTATCTACGTCAGCGAGGGAGCAAAGCGACCGAGCGGCAAATTTTTCCGTTTTTAACCCTAAGAAGAAAAAAACAACGCAATTTCTTGTGCATTTTACCCAGGAAATTTTGCAATTAAGCGGTAGAGAAGCTCGAATTTTATGCATTGATAAGCGGTTTTCTATTCACTCACTTCTACAATCGGGAGCAAAACTAACGAAAACCCTGAAAGGCTTGAGAAAGAGTCCAGAAATTCAGCAAGGGTACCTGAAGTTGAGATTTCTTTCAAAAGTTGAACCTTTGCAAATGCTGTTTTATACACTTTATTTATCTTACATCGGGGGCGCAATATTTAACAGGAGTCATTATGACACATACATGATATATCGAAATTTTGAACCCTTTAAGCTATTTAAGAACAATATAGGCCTACTGGGGGCGCGAAATTACGAGATCCTGAAAGATAATAATTATGCGAGGGAGCAAAGCGACCGAGGTTTCGAAAATTTTCGCATTTCAAACCTTCAAAAACTAGATTTTTAGTGCATTAACAGGCCATTACCCCACCTCGTATTTTGGGGGGATATATACCCCTACCGCCCCCCTCCAGGGATCGACACCCACTGGTGGGGGGCCAGACGTGAAGGATCCAACCACACAGCCAGGATGTCATTTTAGGGGGCGGTTGTGAGCACGCGAAGAGTGCGAAATTGGTGCGTGCTCCCCAGGGGGTGGGTGCAGGGAGGGGGAAGATTCCCCCCTTCAGTGCGAAGCGCGAAAGCTCTGACGTTTTATAGCAAATTTGAGAGAAAGATAACTGCTCGTAGCACCCCCTTTTTTTAGGGGAAAAGGTATTTCGAGGTCAGGACTGCTTTACAGTTATTTGGACGCAACACAGCATTGTATGTATCAGGGGTGGGTTCAGGAAGGGGGTAATTTCCCCTTCCCGCTCGGAGCGCGAAAGCTCTGACGTTTTATAGCAAATTTGAGAGAAAGATAACGGCTCGTAGCACCTTTTTTAGGCGGAAAGTTATTTCGACGTCCGGACTGCTTTTCAGTTATTTGGGCGTAATACTGCACTGCAACAGGGATGGGCGCAGGGAGGGGGGGGGGGGGGTTCCCCCTTCCCGCGCGAAGCGCGAAAGCTCTGATATTTTAGCAAATTTGAGAGAAAGAAAACGGATTGTAGCAAACAATTTGTTTAGGCGGAAAGTTATAGTTGGACGAACCCACTGCTTTTTCAATTATTTGGAGCAATATTGCACGGTATGTAATAGGGGTGGGTGCAGGAAGGAGGAGTTTCCCTCCTTCCCGCGCGAAGCGCGAAAGCTCTAACGTTTTAGCACCTTTTTAGGCGAAATGTTAGTTCGACGCCCTGGCTGCTTTTCAGTTATTTTGGACGTAATACTGCACTGTAACAAGGATGGGTGCAGGGAGTGGGAGTTTCCCCCTTCCCGCGCGAAGCGCGAAAGCTCTGACGTTTTAGCAAATTTAAGAGAAAGAAAACGGATTGTAGCAAACAATTTGTTTAGGCGGAAAGTTATAGTTCGACGCCATGACTGCTTTTCAGTTATTAGGACGCAATACTGCACTGTATGTGACAGGGGTTGGTGCAGGGAGAGGAGAGTTATTTCCCCCTTCCCGCGCAAAGCGCGAAAACTCTCTCACTTCTCCCGCTTTTTCGCTCTCGCTTTTTTTTTTTTTTTAGTGGCTGAATAGGGGGGGGGGCATGGCCCCCTTGTGGCCCCCTTGTGCCCCCCTGTCTACGCCAGTGGTTGTTATTAGTTATGCATTAGTTGTAGAAGTGAATGCAAGTAGTAAGTTTGTGTAGTTTAGACAGTACGTGTAACATTCACAGTGCCCTGATTATAAACACGATTTCAAAGGCATCTTTTTCACAATAAATATCACATCAAAATATAATTAAATCTTAGTTTTTGCAAAAGGCATCAAGCATTAGTGAGGGTTAGTGAGTCGTATTTTCAGACCAATCATTGCATCAACCATATGTCTAAAATGCACAAACTAATCCAAATATTATCAAATCGTTGTCATAATAATGATTTTCTAGTTCTATAGTTTCTGCAAATTCTCATCACCTGTAAAGGTTGTGCTATCATAAAGTGTATGAGGTAATTATTTAATTGTTACTACAGATTTTTATAAAACACACTGTCACTTCCAAACGTCCGAGTTGTTTGTTAAAGAGGCAATGTACAAGTGCACAACATCTTTACTCATTTCATACATTTTGTTGGGAGCTTGAGCAAAATATTCATGAAGAAACATACCCAATGTTAATAACATTTTTTTTAAACTTTTTTTTTTGATGTGCAAACAGTGCAGTTTTGGTAATTGAACACAATGAACTGTATAACAATTAACTACAACTGAGTTGTGCTTTTTGAGACCTGAATTCGTTTTAGAAGTGCAAAGATGAGTATAGATTTGAAGTTCATACAATGCAACGTTCACATTGCCCTGATTATACACGCACATCCAAAAGTATTTGGATATTTTACTGAGGAAAACTGGAGAGAAGCAACATATGAACACAATATATTTGTTTAGAATTGTTCTTTGAAATAAATCCCTCAAAAAGTTCTGCAATTCTAAGTGCTTATGCAACAAAAATATAGGGCCTATGCATAGGGATGTTGCACCCACAGTTTTCCTCAAACTTCAAAGGCTGAAATTCCTAAGTTGGTCCTGGGACCTGGCCACTGTACGAAATCAGCTCCGCCTCCTTTGGCCTTGAAGTTGTACATTGTATATTTTGTACGGCGCATGAGCCATGATGATGGCCTGGCGGCTATAGGACTAGCATATAGCCAGCTCGCGCCTAGCCTAGCAGCTAGCCTCGCACTTGCTACCTAGCCGCGCCGGCCAGTGGCCTCGGGCTGGGCACACGCCGTCGCGTCCGCCACATGCACATCACACGCGCGCCGCGGGCCCGGCCGGATATGGATCGGATGTACGTAAAAAATAATACGCAATCATACTGCAATACGTACGTTTGATTTGTCAAAAGTTTGTCGAGTATATGGATCGCCAACACAAATTAATTCTGTGGAACACAACTCACAGAGTATGAATTTCGACGATTTTTCATGAATTTCATACAATTCTTCTTTTTTTCCTATATTTATATATTTTTAAATTTTAAAACCTGATAATTTCTTTTAAGTATACGCGCGTATACCCGAAAAAGTCCAATTTCTTTTTTACGTATACGGCGTATACAAGCGTATACGCTCCACTACACCACTGGATTGAACACTTTTCCCTATGCGATGCATGGCGCAGACCCAATCCCTCACAAAAAGCCTATACTTGGCATCGGACCAACCCACGCAATATTCATGGCGTCTCACGAGCCAGACTAGATCGCTTTTATCTGCCTGTTAGTCTCATACCATCTTTTCACAAATGCAGTTTTTTGCCATGCTCTCTTTCTGACCATGATGCGGGGTACTTAGAATTAAAACCTCCCCACCAAAAACCCAGGGGCAGTGCCTACTGGCATTTCAACAACTCTCTACTTGAAGATGAGAATTTTAGAAATATCATCACTTTTTTGGAGCGGTTGAAGGCTGCACAAACATGAATTTGTAAATATTTTGATGTGGTGGGATGGAGGTAAATCCCAAATCAAAAAAATTGCTCAGAGGTATGGAAAAAAGATGGCTAATGAAAAACAAGCTCATCCTACTTTTATAATTTAGAGAAGTCTAACTCATCACGGAAAAGAATATCTCGCATCCGTCTCCCTTCGGGTCATATCACAGAAAACGAAAATGAAATTAAAAACCATGTATACTCTTTTTACAAGGCACTTTATAGCTTTTCTCCCATTGATGATAATTCTGCTGAACTTCTATCCAACATTAAATGTCTGGAACAAGAAGAACAGAAAGACCTCGATACGCCTTTCTCATTAGAAGAATTAACACAAGCTGTTAAACAACTAGGAAAAAGTAAAACACCGGGTATGGATGGCCTTACTACAGAATTTTACCAAATTTTCTGGCCCACACTAAAGAATGATTTTTTTGAAGTCTTACAATATTCTAGTTTATGTGGTAGTCTACCACGTTCTTTTCGTAGAGCCATTATTAGTTTGATCCCAAAAAAGGGAGATCTCGCCGATATTACCAACTGGCGTCCTGTCTCCCTCCTAAACGTTGACTATAAGATTTTTGCAAAAACACTTACCAATAGACTGAAACTATGCACTGGGAGTGTAATTCATGAGGACCAAACATATTATATTCCGGGTCGTACCATTTATGATAACATAATTTTAGTAAGAGCCATTATTCATTATGCAAATTCTGCTGATGTCCCCTTGCTGTGTTCAATCTCGATCAAAAGAAAGCTTTTGATAATGTATCCCATGAATACTTTTTTGATACAATGAAGGCAATGGGGTTTGGGGACTCTTTCATATCTAGTGTTAAATTATTGTATTGTCATGCAGAAAGCTATGCGGTTCTCTAACCGCGCCTTTCTGTTTCCAAAAGGGAATTCGTCAAGGATGCCCTCTGTCGGGCATGCTACAGGGGCGTATCCAGGATTTCCCAATAGGAGGGGGCGCCAGGCATTATTGATCGCCGTCCTGGGGGAGGGATCTAAGGGGAGGGGTGCCCCCTCCCCTTTGGAAAATTTTTGCTTCTGAAGAAGGGCTGAGATGCAAAATAATCCTATATGTGACCAATTTTTTTTTTTTTTTGCTATTTTTTTTTTACGACGGCCAATAGGGGGGGGGGGGCGCCTGTTGCGCCACCCCCTGGATACGCCACTGTGCTATACTCAATAGCACTTGAACCTTTTCTCCATTTACTTAGACAAAATTTAGCACATTGTAATTTCAAAATACCTAATGTCAATTTGAATGTTTCTGTATCCGCATATGCGGATGATGTAACGATATTTTTATCTTCTAATATTGGTTTTAATATTATTCAGGATGTTTATAATACCTACAGTGAGTCTTCTAATGCTTGTTTATATTACAATAAGTCAAAAGGCCTATAGGCTGGTTCATGGTTCAGGCGAAGTGAAAAACCACTTGGCTGCCAGTGGAGTACTGAAGGACTAACTTTTCTTGGAGTTCACTTAGGTAATACTAATATATATAATCAGCAAAATTGGACGATTTGTAAAAATAAACTAAAGAAAACACTTTCTCGGTGGATCCCTCTTTCTAATTATCTATCATTTAAAGGCAAGGTTCTTGTAGGTAACCAATTAGCCGCTACAAAAGTTTTTCATTTTTTGGCGACCCTATCGGTCCCTCATCACACACTCAATGAACTCCAAGACATGTTAGTCAATTTTGTTTGGTCTAACAAACGGCATCTTATTAAGAAACAAATCTTATTCAGTGAACCCGGTAATGGTGGACTTGGTTTAGCTTTTCTCCAAGCACGAGTTTATACTTTTCGTTTTTGTTTTTTACAACGTTTTCTTAACCTATGCACTCACCCGGCCTATTTATTGTGCTCTCTCAATCTAAAGAATTATAGGGGTCTAAATTTCGATTCTCAATTATGTTTTATTGATTTAGACCCGAAATACTTCACAACTCTTCAGTGCTTTTACTCAGAAATACTAGTTGCTTGGAGGGCCTCAGGAGCTCACATCGACACTGCTTCCCTGCCAGTTAATCATGTTTTAAATGTACCACTTAATCATTTTCCTTTAATTCCTCCCTCGCAAGAAGGCAGCGCAGCTTTCCCTGCATGGCTTTTTGTGTGTGGAATCAGGCTCATCAAACACATCATTGACCCCATCAATGGCAAGTGGCGCACAGCTGACAGTCTTCCACTTCACCACCCAGTATACAACACAACTCTTCAACGCTTATCTCGACGTTTGATATGCCAAGAACTCTCCATCTTAAAATGTCGTTTTTACGTCGACCGGACTAAAAAACCCACTTTGTCAACATTGCAGCACAACCACCCCTTCGTGACCAAACTGGGAAACTTCGGGACTTCTACTTTATCTACAAAATCTACATACCGCATTATAAAACATCGATTGAACTGTCACGACCCAGCAAGCCCATCTTTTTGGCATGAAAGCGGAGTCATCTTGAGTGATAGGAAAATAAATTGGACAGAAATATATACCCCACCAACCATTAAAAAGGACGGGGATACACAGTATAAACTGCTCCACAATGTTTTGCCTTCACTACCGGTCCTTCACCATTTTAATCACGACATTCCAGCACAATGCGGTTGGTGCGGTGAAACTGGAACTATCATCCATCTCTTCATACGGTGTCCAGCCATCCAGGAATCACTCAACGTCCTCCATCATCTCATTCATGAACTGGTCAAAAACATCAATGTTGACTTCGATCTGTACTGGACCCTGGTTCCTCATGCTTCGGGTCGTTGCAGGGAAGCTGTGCGCTTGTGTAATTTTCTGATAATTAGTTTCAAAAGTACAATTTATTCGCTATACCGCACGTTGAATTTTTTCTCGACTTTGAATTTTTCAAGTTACAAAATAACGTTACAGCCTTCACAAGGCGATGGTGTGTAAATAATGCATTGTGCTCTGTGAGCAATTCCTTTGACCTAATTTGGTCAGTATAATTTAAGCATGTAATATTTGTACTTGTAATTATTTGTAACGGACGTTATTGTCTTAAAACAAAACAACGTCGCTCTTTGATCTGTTAACATTAGTTTTACATTGTAATGGTATTTTGTTTTCATTATTACTGGATCTATGGCCTGCGGTCATACACACAAAATATATCATTGCAGTATTTTATTTGTAATTTGTATTTAGATTGTAAATAAAGTTTCATTTTGAAAAGTCAAAGTCTTCTTCTGATCCTTCTTTTTTCTTCTTTTTCTTCTTCTTCTTCTCCTCTTTCTTTTCCTTTTTTTTTCTTTTTTTTCTTCTTCTTTTTCTTCTTCCTATCCTTCTTCTGTTGAATTGTTAAGCCACCTTTCGCCCGTTGTATCTTCGTCCTTTTAAAGTTGTGCAGTTTTGTGTACTGTGAAAAAGAAGCTCTAATCTACTGCAGCTAAAAGGTACAAGAGGATGGGCAGGTTTTATTTCTGTATCTCGGTCTGACAGTTGACAAGTGAGGAACAGGTGGCTGTGTTGAAGGAAGCGCATTTCACATGCAGTCTGATTGAATCAGGAGGGTTCTAATTTTCTGACCTGTGTTTACTGAAGGCAGCCTTACGACTTAACAGTAAGTCTGTATATTAGGACTTTAGTCTGGTTAAAGTATTTATTAGAATTTAAGAATTAAGTAATTTTTTTGTATATATATAGAACTTTTTACCTACCAATAAAGGTCAGCAACTTCCTAGTGGCTATAACACTCAACGTCTGTCTGTTTATCAGTTTGTTGCTGATCATACCTCCAACTACCAAACATGAAGCCTCGGCAGCGAAGGGAATAGCAGCAATGATACCAATCTGAACAGACCATGAACATGGGGAGATATTCCATAGTGGGGTAAAGAGGAAACAGATGAATAATAAACAAAAAAAAATATTTATAGAAAATTATATTATAGAAACTAAATGAAAATATCTTAGTGGGATTTTTTTTTTTTTTTTTTAGTAACTTCGTTCTTTTTTATTTTAAGGGTTTTCTTTTTTGATATTTCAACGACAGCTCATATTTACCAGCAACAAACTCATACATACCAATTCAATACTCATCCCTTGAACATGCTTGAGATAGATGGGTTGATTAGTGAAAACCATCTGATTGGTCCAGGAACCGCAGAAAGATGTGATGATTATGGCCCACACTGGGACTGATGTTATGATGTCACACACCGGTATAGATATCTTCTTGGTCTATATGAAGAAAATAGGACGGGAAAAACAAAATATTTTCAATATTTTATGGATAAGAAATGAAGAACTTATAATTAGCATATATTAGCATAAAGAAAGTACATCTAATTTTTTTTTTCCTGAAACGATGCATATTTTCCTTTTCATTACTTATTTATTCAAAACACACGGGTGGATACAGGGTTAGGGTATTGCAGTTTGCTGCCTAGAGTGGGGCACTGGAGTGATTTGATGGTGCAGTATTAGAAAAGACATGTCAGCCTCAGCGGGTTTTGGCTTCAGCAACAGCATAGGACAGATGTCTGAATAATTTTCATTCAACTTTAGTCGGCTATCATAATTCGGCACCAGTGATTCTGTCTGACATATGACAGATATGACATATTCCCATTGCATATTCCAGTGACATAATTATTCCAATGGAAAATGTTACGGAAGAACTCCCAATATGGTAAATCCTCTTACCTACAGAGATAATTTCTTTCACATTTTACAACATATCAAAATAATGTAATGTATAAAGAGTAACATAAGCATTATTCCAGGGCATGATAATTCAAGGAAGAAGGCGCAAATCCCTTTAAGGAGGAGCTTGTTTTGGATACGCCTGAGTTCATGGGAAGGGTGTTCCTTCAGCATCTTAACTATGGACTGGATGTTAGTTTGTTTGTTTTTTCTTTAATTTGTTTTACCTTCTCTGTGATAACGGTTGTTGAGAGATACTGCTTTTCTTTAGACGATATCCTTGGATGATGACCAGGTGTTTCGTAGATAAGAACCATCCAGATCAGAACCAAAACTAGAGTAAATCCACCTTTATACAGTACCATAAAAATTAAAGGTATAGAGAAGGAGAGTTAGTTACCTTGCAGTTGAATTATTGTATTCGTTAACCATCTTTTATAACAAACTTCATTTCCCATTACACAACTAGTCTGCATGAAAAGATGGCACAAAGTCATTGTTTTGTAATGGCTGAGTTTGAATAACAAAATAATTTATGTGAGAGTGGACATTTAATTTATAATGAAATGCATTTTGATTTTGACAAATATTTGAATAATTTTTATCAGCTCCACACCATTTTAAAGCAGATTATATGCACACCAATAAATTATTAAAATATTTCTTGCACATGTTGTGGGCCTCATTAAATTTATAATCTTATCAATTTTTAAAATCAGTTTGTCTTGAGATAGGAAAACTGTATGTTGCATTGAGACGCCAAGAAAGGCTCTAATAACAAATGAGAAATGATGCACCATCGGCTAACGACGATACAAAAAGTGAACCATGGGTGCATATGTGACCCGTACAGGATTCAGTTCAGGACCCTTAGGGGTCCTGCTATCATACTAGTTTAAGGTGTAAATTTGAACGTTTATTTCTTGATACGTTCATAGTGATAAATACATGAAGATACACTCACCAAAAGTGTAATACGTCAGAGGCCATCCACCAAGCAAATTGGAACTGGATATAAGACCGGACAACACAGTCCCGACGAATGTTCCAAACTTTGCACCTGGTAATAAGGAAATGGAAAGGAAATATCTGAATAATTCATGGGTTAGAGGCTCAGAGCGTCCATGAGTTTTAATACTTTGTTCTCCTGTCTTTTTTAATGTAATTAATGAACAGTACAATTTTGTCCATGTATTGAAAGTTCTTTCATTCAATTTATGATACTGTAAATAAATTGTACTGTGTGAACTGGTGTTAAATGTCCACAAAATCGATGGAAGAAAACAAATGTCAATTGAATTGAATGGACAGAACCTGATCTACAAATTGTATCTGCAAATTGTAACTTCGGACACAGTTTCAAAGTGATGGGATTTGCAGGCATTCCAGGGTAAACATAGCATTGGTGTGTGAAATTACACCTTTTAATAAATATATTTTTGACCCATTCGACTTATGCAGCACTGATAGTTCCTTAAAATCAAATGATAAAACATAACTGCACCAGTAATCCATTTTTTAAACCCACAATCTTCGTACATTTGTCCATCAAACTTTGAACAGACCTAATTATCTAACAGGAATAACTCTTCCACAAGACAAGTTGTTATGAACAGTTGATTTCCTGTTAACCCTGTCAATACCAATGGCAGAAAAACAATGTAAAGTCAAACATGTCATAATTGATCATGGCAACTTCTCAGTAAAGACACCTCATTGCCGGAGGAAATATGTATTGTAGAACCTATACATATTTAAAAATATAGTACCTTGGCCCCGTTTCATAAAACTTATTATCAATAACGACTGCCTCATATCTATGACAAATATACTATCAGCCAATCAGATTCAAGTATTTCAGTAGCTTATGACTGTTATTATAACTTGTCAAAGATATCAAGTTTTATGAAACGGGGCCCTTGTAGCCTAGCTCCTTCAATGCTTTCCCTTAGGAGGGCGGTATAGACAGGATTCACGTAGAGTACCTACATAAAGAGAGTAGCAACAACTCATGATATGAACACCATTTTCTTTCCTCTGCTATGCAACATTTCTATTCAATTCCGATGAGCACCTGGGTGTTCTCAATAGAAAGAATTCAAGCGCCATTTTTTTTCCCGAAAAGTCAGCCGTCCATGTCGCTACTCTCTATATAAAGGTACTCTATATAGTTCCACGGTACAGAACATTCGAACCATTGTGAGAATGTCTTAATATACTCACCAGATATTGCAATGGAGAAAGCTTTAGAATAGTCTCGTGGAGGGAACCAGCGAGCCACCATTGAACCTAGTGCTGGGAAGGTACCCGCCTGAAGTATTAATGTAGGTAAGAACATATGAATTAAGGACAGTGGCGTAAAGCGGGTCCTATGGTTAGCATCTAATGCCATGAAATGTAATGTCAACCCCAAAATGATCGAAATTTTTTTATCAGTCAATCTTTAAAAGATGAATATTGGGGGGATGTAAGATAGTTTCAACCAATCAGAGATCGACATTCAGGGATCTCCCTATCAAACAAATCAACCAAAACCATGAAAACCTACCTTAAAGGGTACTGATCACAAAGATTATTTTGCTCGATATGCTAGAAGTTTAAGAGGCTTCAAATATATTACTTCTATAAAGAAATATTCCAAGTTTCAATACACTTTCTATTGAAACTTGTATTATTTGTAAATATTTTTATGACTATTTTATATTTCTATGTCATGTCTTACCTTCTTTTATACTTCTTTCATGATCGATTTAATTTTTTTTTTGGTCAAATGTTTTATGTATTGTTATGTTTTCATTAGTTAACTTGTTTATACATGTATGTTTCATAATTTGATTATGTCGTTTTCAGTCTCATGGACTTCCTGAAGAACAGCCGTAGGCTGAAGTGAGTTTTTACGGTGAGAAAAATAAATAAATGAAATGAAACTCTCAGCCGCATTTGTATGCTGTCCTTCAATTTCTTAATACTTTTTAATATTTAATCCACTCATTTCCAGGTAAAGTTTTTTTTTAGGTTGACTTTATGCATTCCAGCTGTACACACACAATTTTTAGGTGGTTGGTACGGAAATGGAAGCATCGAAGGTGATATACACAAAAATCTCTGATCGAAGTTTGGGATTCGTGGATCAACAGAGGGGTGCATGGCTGATTCTCGCTTTCACTGTCTTCGATAAAAAAATTAATAAGAAGATCTTTTGTTGGATTGCTAGATCGTTCTTCATGACAGGGGCCAGCCACTGAAGGTGCACTGGTGTCATGGGAGGGGGTTTACTCGTCTAAATCGGTGGATGGAATGCGAAAGACATAAATGAGCTCTCAAACAAGCAAACAAACAAACAAAACAATACCTCGCCGATACCACATACGATCCTGACGGCAATAAAGTAAGAAGGGCCGAGTTGTGCTGCAATCGGGCTCAGTAAACTCACGGCAGCCGAGAGGAACATTGAGATTCCGAACACCCGAGTCCCCCCGATCTTATCCGTTAGCCAGCCGCCGGGTATCTGCGCAACGGAGTAACCGTAGAAGAAACCTGCCAGTACGAGTTCTTGTTCGTGACTTGACCATAGAAATTCCCCACTGTCCTGATGAATAAAAAAATAATCATAATCAAGGTTTGCTTAATGATTTCAATGAACAGGCCCGAACATTGACCTGCCATTCTTCAAATGTTATCACAACAAGAAAAATAGGATAACTAGAACAACGATGCGCTGCCCGGAGAAAATTACCTGCTATTGTAGATATTACTTCAAAGACAACTAAGAAAAGAGTCAGAAAGGGGAAGAACGAGATATATGAAAATCACCCCGGCAGTCTGCGTTGTTGAAATTATCATTAAAAATGAAATTAAGAAAACAAAATTCTTTGTGAGCTCAATAGTCAGTTTCTTTTGCACAAATGATTGATCTGCAGCCTTTTCTTTTCTCACAACGGTAATCATGGTGTTTATATTTGAAACACTTAGGTCCTACCATAAAATCATACTGAAATCCTGATTCTTTATTCCACCTAATTTCGAGATTTCTTTTCATTATTGGTGAGGTGTAAAACAGTTTGTTCATTTATTTCTATTTCCACGTCTAATAATTTCATTCATTTTCTTCACTGAGAACATTTCCTATTAATTACACCATTCCATTGCTATTTTCACATAATTTTCAAAATAATGTCTCTATATTTACTCATCGTTATCATTATCAAATTATGAATTTAGCACAATATAAATGACGAATCGAAGAATTGAATGACTTTGAAAGTTTTTTTGAAAACCGTTTCTCTTCTTGTGCCATCTTCTGATTAAAAAAAAAATCTCATTTTTATGTGAACTTGCCTGGTCATCTTCATCTATACTGGTACTATTGGGCGGACGGCACGTTTCCATTGTCTGATTTGGATCCTCTGCCTGAGTGGTGAATGTAGCGTTCGTCATCACTGCCATGGTAACACTGACGTTGATGCGCATAACAAACATCATGCCCGTACCCATAAAAGCAAGAAATAGAAGTTCATGACGTTTTGGTATGTAGCATCTGCCTAGAAAAAGTAAAGTTAAAACATAATTCTAAAATGCATAAATGTTATATAGGGTAATTGCAAGCGCGAATCATATTGATTGAAATATGATCACGTGACAGGCATAGCACGCATCCACACTTCCGATCGCTTACTTGTTTTTTTTTCCATATAGTTGCGTGCTTTGGACACTTCACATGGGCTTGCAACGTTCACTCACGTAATCACGTCACAGCGCAATCATCACGTTTTAAATACTTTCGAAGAAACACGTCCTCTAATATTCGAAGTGTTGGGTCTACACTTAGCATTTTACCTGCCAGTGAATCACGAATAGTCACTACGTGACGTGAGGTTTTATTAACTTTACCCAACAATTTATCACGGTTTTTAAAATTGCAAATGCTTTTATTGAGACTATAGTCATTATACGATGACGTCACCCGCACAAAATGAGAGATTTCATTTAAAAAAAAAATGGTGAGTAGAGCTGGAAAAGCGATTAAATTCCCTACATTTAGTTCATTTAGAAATGTAAATTGTACACTTCAAGGTGATCTATCGTAATTTCTCTACATTTTAAAAGTGAGTCATGTTGGACAATTATTGAAACAATCTATTCTCGAAATTGCAGTTACACATTCATCGTCGAGAGGTAAATCTGACACAGTGTCCACACACGATGCCGCTCATGACAGCTATCCCGCTACTCCGGGCTAGCTTCGAGTCGGCAGCGTACAGTTTTTTACGTTAGTCTTTTCTCAATGACCATTTACAATAATTTTTTAACGTGTGCTTCAAGTAACGTGACCATTCGTGGTTTGTTTATTGTGGTTTAACAAAATGTTAGGTTCCGTAACCCAACACTTCGTAGATCAGAGTAAGTGTTTCTTCGAATGTACTCAAAACGTGATATTGCGCCGTGACGTGATTACGTGAGTGATCGTTGCAAGCCCTTGACATGTTTGTTTGTTTGTTGTTGTTTTTCTGTAATTTTTTTTGGTAATCCAACCACGCTTTGTAATGTGTTTTGTATGTTTTTGCATGATTTTATGAAAGAGGTGAATGAACTCAACTTTAATTTCAGTGTAATTTCAAATACAGTTCCGTTTGACAGGCATTACTTGCATATCGTCGTTTTATGTAAAATGTATTCACCTCCATATTAAAAATATCACTTGACTTTGAAACAACATTTCAACCTCGGCCTGCGGAAACGGTCCAGAATTATTTTGTCTGGCTGTTCATTTTGTTACATTGAGCCCCGGGGTTTGCAATATTTGTATATCAAGATTAAATGTACACCAAGGATATACCAGTGAAAGAGTCATAACGAAACCATGAAGGTAATTCAAAGTTCATCATTTGTCTTGACCTTGGTAGCCGAGAGTATAAAATAAACCTCGGGGATAGATAGTTCCTGAACCGTAGCATGACAAGAAAGGCGCTAATTATCCTATTAATAATATGTTCATTTATTGCAACCATGTAAAAACAATGTAGAAATTGAATACATAATTATAAAAATGTTACATTCAAATTCAAATACATAAAAGAAAATGAAAGAAAATATATATATGTATACAATTATAAACTATAATATATTATCTAATTAAAATATCTAACAATGCATTACAGTTATTAACAATTCGAACAGGATTACACAAATGAAATGGAATAGGAGACTGGAAACTGGAAACCTGAATCACATACCTCAAGAGTATTAACAATAAGATTTGAAAGAAAAGAAAGAAAAGAGATATCAGAGGAAAAAAGAGACGTCCCCAAGGAATCCATCAACACTGTCGACATGTATAATATGTAATGTCGCAATAACACAGACGAAACCGACTTCAGACCAACAAAAATGGTACGTTTATTTCAATGACGCACCATTGCCGGTCCGAAGCCGGCCTTGCCGACGCGACCGCGACACAATAGACCATAGCTACTGAAAGTTGTATAAACACCAAGGGACAAAGCTCTCCTTATACCTTTTCGTTTTACAGAGAGGCAGTGGGAATAGTTTTTTATTTCTAATTTCATACTTATCTTCCTTTTTTAATGGAAGTAGGTAGTTCAGCCTGTGGTCCGGTTTTTTAATTTGAGTAAATAACTTTTGGCACATGATTCTTCTACGCTCTGATAACGATTCTAATTTTAATTCTTTTAATGCTTCAGTATATGATAGTTGTGGGATGATAATTCGTATAGCACGTTTTTGTATTGACTCCAGTAATTCTGATTGTTCATTAGTTAACCCCCCATGAAATACTTGACAAGCATACTCAAGAACAGAGCGGATACAGGCTTTGTAATACATACATAACTCCTTGCGAGAAAGACCAGCTCTTCTTAGTTGAACCAAAAGATATAGCCGTCTTGCGGCTTTTGAATAAATTGCATCAGTGTGGGTATCCCTAGGGACAGGAGAGGCGTGCTCTACTTCCCTTTGCCTTATTGTCATAAAATATACCACCCAAATTTTAACCCTCATATATCTTTTAAAACTTATGATACTCCTCTTTAAAATCTCGTTAACTCTCGTTTTTAATGTTTTGTGCCTTTGAAGCAAACTGCGCACTGGCAAACATGACCTCAGGTACAATTATGTATATAAATCCATGAAATATCTGATTATTGCGAAAACCCACTAAACTTTATTTAATGCAATTAGATGCAATGCGACGAGTTAATTGGTTCATCTTTATAAGAATACAAGGAGAAATATTGGCAGGGGGTATCCTATTAAACCCTTATTTATATCGTTTTATGATTCGCCAACGTAATTGGTGTTATGCATTATAGGTTTTTATTGCAGTTAATGAAAAGTCATGATACTGTACTAGTTTAAAATAAAATAAAGTTTCAAAGTTTCAAAGTTTATTGATTTCCACAAACATATCTCTTTTACATTATTTTTAACAGTGCATACGAAACTTAAGAACAGGAACACAACAAATATATGAATTGAAACATAGATATAACAGAACATCATTCAGTCGACTTGGTTATGGTGTACACTGATAAAGCGATAATTGGTATAATGTAAACATTGTAATTAGTAAGCGTGACTTGTATTTCATAGACCCCTGTTTGAAATAAAATTGTAAGAATAGCTGCAGAAAGCCGAGTACTGGAGAGAGAGAGAGAAAGAAAGACAAAAACAAAACAAAAATGTTGTGAACAAGCAATACATGGGGGTGGGAGGAAAGATCATGAGGCATGGATAACTAGCAGGAGAGGTTGACGAATGGAAAGACATAGGTCGCGTTTATCATCTTTCCCCAGTTTGAAACGGCTTTCCATACCCACTATCAAAAGCCCTTTCCAAAGGCCTTTGCAAACGGCTTTCAAAATAAGTTGCGTTTATCATCTCATCGACAAGTCGAAAACCGACGTTGTCACTGCGCAGATGCATTGCGCAGTTTGACCCGAGGAGAAGGGGTCATAATTTTATACGGCGCGCGCTTTTTTTGTTTTGGCTATCGCTAGTATAGTGCAGGTACGTAGCTAGTGTACTCAGAAACCGGAAAGTCGTTTCAAAACAGCTTTGCGTTTATCTCGCTTTTTGTAACCTGTTTCTGGCTGAAACCTGTTTCGGAAAGCACAAATTTGCGACTTTCAAAAAGGCTTTCCGAACCCCATAATCAAAACAGCTTTGCGTTTATCATCTCTAAAAAAAATCACTGAAAGCCCTTTGGAAAACCTGTTTCTGCCGAAAGAAAGAGTTGATAAACGCACCCTTTGAGGGAATGCATGAGAAAATCTACGAGTAACATTTACGTTTCTTGAATTTTGTAGCTGTCGAACAAGGACAATTTATACAGTATAAATTTATTACGTTTAAATGTGTTAATGGTGGTTTGATTTCAACGCCGTGTCGAGTGAGTTCCAAAGTTAGTGTCCAGTATATATATAAATGTTTTTTGTACGTGGAGTGTGAAAGAGATTTGACTGTCTGGTTGGATATTTGTGAATGCATATTGTTTTTAAGAACGTTGGATCCGGTTTTATTTTGTACATGTATTTTCACGTGACGCGAAATAGTTGACCTTATTTTGAGCCAAACTGATATAAGAATTAAAGGCCAAGTAGAACGTGCTGAACCAGGTCTGCAATTGTAACAATGGACCTGAACGACCTGTACATTCTAGCAAAATTGTGACGTTAGTTCAAATTACACAGTGCCATGGTCTTGGTTGTTAACATTTGAATACATAGCTTACATTATGAAACTGTGCATGAAATTAAATGGTACATATACGGAGTGTATTATTATGTGCCTTCCTCAGAAAGTACAATGGCCTCAACCTTGCTTTGAATTTCACAAAGTCTTCGGAAATTCATCCCTTCATGGGGCGACTTTACAGGGGACAGGGGCCCTTTCCCCTATACTTTACACCAAAAAGGGAAAATGAGAAGGAGTATAGAAGAAGATATTAGCTATACAAATGTTGGTTACCCTCCCCCTTAACAAAACACTCTGCCGACACCCCCTGACCCTTTTTACACGACGATCACAAGGGTTGGTAAGTCATGTTTAACAAAAGGAAAACTTAGACCTAGCGTAGAGAGATACTGCTGTATAAATCCATCTTATTATTATTTATTCAAAGTCGACTATAGACCTAGGGACCATGGGGACAGGCTTAATTTAAATAGGTTTAATTCTTTACCTTCCTTTCTTCCTTTGCCTTCCCTATCGCCCAACAACGGTTTCCTCTCTCCAAGTTCTATGCTATGGCTTGCATCATCGTGGTGGTCGTCGGGGACGTTCTTTGCCAAAGTGGTCTCGTCATTCTTACCACGGCGGTAGTCGTCGTCGTTTTCACTTGGATCTGATGACCCCATCTTCACGACCTTTTGTTAGATATTCACCTACTCCAATGCGATATATTGGGAAAAGAAAATGTTTGAGGAACCGCTTGTATTTTGTCATAATACAATGTTGATTTTGATTCGCTGCTTCGAATAGTACTCTTATTTCCCTTTAATAAAATAATTACAAAGAGAAAAGCAATCATTTCCATAATACCTTCAGCATGCAGTGGTGCAGCGTGAATCCATATGAGGGTGCGCTGGCATTATTCGGGGGAGGCTACCGCGCTTACTCGGAAGGGGAATTTACGGCAGGGTGCGGGAGTGGTGTCATATCGTCTTTTTTTTCTCGACCTTTTCCCCTTCTCCCTTTCCTTTCAATACTTTGCTTCCTTTCCTTTCTTTCCCTTTCTTTCATATTCATTTGATTCGGGGAAAAGAGAAAGGGAGGGGAGGGGAAAAGACACATACTGAACTTGTATGCCAGTGCCCCCTCGGTGGCTGCCTGGCTGGACCAACGCCACACCACGGTGAATAATCATGTTATTTCCAAATCTTTACAGGTTTCGAACACTCCTTTCTCAGTCTGCATTTATCAGTACTAATCAAAATCATGAACATTGTGAATTTTTTGATCGAGAAATAAATTTATACTATATATAATGTATATATATTGCTGATTAGGCTTCGGCCGAAACAGACTGTCCAGCTAAGTCACTAAAGCAACACTTTCCAGCCTATTAAAATTTGTACTATATATATATATATTACTTTAAACAACCTATAAGAAAGGGTGAACCTAGATTGACACTTTCGTAAATAACTTCAATCTTAAAGATACTGTGAACCTTATTCTAATCAAATTGAATTCTTACCAAGTTCTAAATGTATCCAGAATATCTTCTCTCTTGCCATATCCCGAAGGCTCCGTTGAAGTGTTTTTATTTTACAGAAAGTGTCAGTATCTTGGGTGAATCCTTCCATCTCTTAAACATTTAAACGCGCTAAATGGAGTGGGAGCTTTAACGACCCGCTCCTATACAAAATATGGACGTGCACACATCATGCACACGTGAACTTTATTTTTTCGTTTAAAGAGCTCTGACGTCGTTCGAATAATTATGATATTATGTACTCGGGTCAAAGATTTGAAATGTAAATTTGCTCACTGCCTTGTTTGGCAGTAAAGATTTCACTTGCGCAATTTTCTTGTTGGTTGTCGCATGTAGGCCCCATGTAGGCCTATGCCATTTCGAGGCGTACTCGTGAACGGTTTTGCACATATTTATTTAAAAGAGCTTTGCTGTTATATTCAGACATTTGATATGAAGTAATGGAATTTTATTCGGGTCAAAGATTTGAAATGTAAATTTGCACACTGCCTTACTTCGCAGTAAGGATTTCACGTGTCCATTTTTCACATGTTTTTAGTACATCGTATATAAACAGAATTTCACCTTGCCTCAATCATACTAACTGCGTAGTATGAAACTATATAACAAGAACGACCTATAGTGGGGGTGGCTTAGCGTAATTACCGTTACAAGGTGGATAAAAGCATCATTTTGGTACAGCGCTTCCTTATGGACTATCTTTTGATTTTAGAAGGGAAGCCACCCAAACCAGGTTCAGGATCAGGGTCGGGAGTGGGGCATGGTAGGGGTGACCCCCTTCCATGGTTCAGAAATGTGGATTTTATGCACATGGTATCAAATATGTGAGCTGTATGATGGAAATTTATGCACAAATATATTAATTTACGATGTGATATATTTTAAAACAGGAAGGGGAGCCACCCACACCAGGTTCAGGATCAGGGTCGGGGGTGGGGCATGGTGGGGGTGACCCCCTTCCATGGTCCAGAAATGTGGATTTTATGCACATTGTATCATATATGTGAGCTGTATGATGGAAATTTATGCACAAATATATTAATTTACGATGTGATATATTTTAAAACAGGAAGGGGAGCCACCCACACCAGGTTCAGGATCAGGGTCGAAGGTGGGGCATCGTGGGGGTGACCCCCTTCCATGGTCCAGAAATGTGGATTTTATGCACATGGTATCATATATGTGAGCTGTATGATGGAAATTTATGCACAAATATATTAATTTACGATGTGATATATTTTAAAACAGGAAGGGGGGCCACCCACACCAGGTTCAGGATCAGGGTCGGGGGGGGGGGGCATGGTGGGGGTGACCCCCTTCCGTGGTCCAGAAATGTGGATTTTATGCACATTGTATCATATATGTGAGCTGTATGATGGAAATTTATGCACAAATATATTAATTTACGATGTGATATATTTTAAAACAGGAAGGGGAGCCACCCACACCAGGTTCAGGATCAGGTCGAAGGTAGGGCATCGTGGGGTTACCCCCTTCCATGGTCCATAAATGTGGATTTTATGCACATTGTATCATATATGTGAGCTGTATGATGGAAATTTATGTACAAATATATTAATTTACGATGTGATATATTTTAAAACAGGAAGGGGGCAACCCACACCAGGTTCAGGATCAGAGTCGGGGGGGGGGGGGCATTGGGGGGTTGTCCACCTTCCATGGTCCAGAAATTTTATGGATTACCGTTACTAGGCGGATAAAAGCACCATTTTTGGTACAGAGCTTCTTTATGGACTATTGATTTTAGAAGGGGAGCCACCCAATCCAGGCTCAGGATCAGGGTCAGGGGGTCATGGTGGGGGTGACCCCCTTCCGTGGTCCAGAAATGTGGATTTTATGCACATTGTATCATATATGTGAGCTGTATGATGGAAATTTATGTACAAATATACTGAACTACAAAAGAAACGTCGCACATGTATGTGTTTGAAACTGTTTTATTTACAATGAAACATATTCTTTATTCAAGAGTGAAAACTGAGAAAATGTTTTGCTTTGTTTTGATTAACAAATACAGATGTGCAATAACGACTCTCGTCGTTGATAGCGCCAGTTCTGACGTTGTTGGGCCCACAGGAGACGTTCCCGACGATGTCGAACGGTGAGGATAGGGCCCCGAGCAGGACGCCGACAAGACAAGTAGAAGCTTCTCAGCCGACGACGAACACTTGCTGCAGAAATTTGTCTGTTGTGAGTGCCGATAGTCTGTAGAGCCGATTCTGTTGCTCTGCGGAAGCGATCCTGCAAGTGGTCCCGGTGAAGATGGCGATCTTGACGTGCTGTTGTAACCCTGGGACGACCACTGCGCTGACGATCGTTGGTGCTGTTGGTTGCATTGTATCGCTCCCGCAGTCTCTCTACTGTCCGAACGCTGCATTGAAGTCGTTGGCAATGACTCTAGGACGTTGGCCAGCATGAAGACGTCCGATGGCTTGTTCCCTCTGGTTTCGAGTCAGACGTGGCATGGTGACAGCGCTCAGGAAACGAATGACAGGATGAAGGTTTTGGGTCCCTTTTAAACCCACTGGATAGAGGATGTGCATGTGCATCATGCTTTTCAAAAAGCTGCGCTCGAGTGCACTACCATGTTCACGGAAAGGATATGAGTTTTAATCCTACACAGAAATCACATTTTGTTATGATGATGTGTTATGGACGGTCAATGCCATATCTGTGATGTTAAAAAGGCATAAAATGTGATTTCACGTTTCAAATTCCAATATCATGTGTAAAAGATATCAATTTGAAAGGTGCGACGGTTCTTTTGTAGTTCAGTATATATTAGTTTACAATGTGATATATTTTAAAACAGGAAGGGGAGCAACCCACACCAGGATCAGAGTCGGCGGGGGGGGGGGGCATGGTGGGGGTGACCCCCTTCCATGGTCCAGAAATGTGGATTTTATGCACATTGTATCATATATGTGAGCTGTATGATGGAAATTTATGCACAAATATATTAATTTACGATGTGATATATTTTAAAACAGGAAGGGGTGCCACCCACACCAGGTTCAGGATCAGGGTCTGGGGCATGGTGGGGGTGACCCCCTTCCATGGTCCAGAAATGTGGATTTTATGCACATTGTATCATATATGTGAGCTGTATGATGGAAATTATGCACAAATATATTACTTTACGATGTGATATATTTTAAAACAGGAAGGGGTGCCACCCACACCAGGTTCAGGATCAGGGTCTGGGGCATGGTGGGGGTGACCCCCTTCCATGGTCCATAAATGTGGATTTTATGCACATTGTATCATATATGTGAGCTGTATGATGGGAATTCTGCACAAATATATTAATTTATGATGTGATATATTTTAATACAGGACAGGAAGACCCTGGGATGTAACCCTACCCCAGTTCCCCTTCCTCCCCCATGCCCCAAGACACCCCACACACAGGTAACAATCAAACATCTGATAATACACATTTGCCATTTAACAGTATGGAGAAGACATGAATTGGGTTCATGGAGGGAGGGGGCGGGCCGCACTACCATTTGGGGGTAGTACCTAATTTCCCGAGGCAGATGAAAAAACAAATAATTTAATAAATTATCAGGGATAGGGGTAGCAGAGGTAGCACTGCTAGCAGGATTGGGGTGCCCATTTTACATAAAAAGTGTCCTTTTTACATAAAAGTGCCCTTTTAGATATGGAAGTGCCCCTTTTCGCAAAAGTAAAATGCATCTTTTTACAAAGGGAAGTGGCCCTTTCAAACAGGATGTCTTTCTGCCACATCTTGAGAAACAGCTAAGATATACAGAGAGGTTAGACCTGGTATGGGACTTTTATATCGCAGACAGTCTGAAAGAGTCTGAAAGAGAGTACACGAGAACAGAGGGGGACTGGTGTGCGAAGGAAAGTGTCTGGGCAAAGTAAATTACCAAGTAACTGGATGGGTTTTCTACGAGATGAACGGAACAAGCAAGAGTTGTTTGATTTTCTTACAGCAAAGATCAAGGGGTTCAACTGGCCAGCAGAAAAGAGTGTCAATAGAGTACCGAAGTGTGACGTCATATCGGCCAAGTTGTCAAGGTAGCTGGTTCTAAACAATTTTGTGCAAAACAATGGCGAGGTGATCACACCAGCGCCGAACACTGAGCCTGCCCTGCTGCAGCCCGTTGCTTCAATGACTTTGCGGTGAACCTCATGCGCGGGCTCTGTTGTTTGGAACCAGTAACCTGGACGATGGGCGAATATGACGTCAGCACTTCGGTACTCTATATAACTTTCAAGGAAAATGCATCATCTTCAGGCGTAGATAGAACGGGTCAGCAACCACGAAGAGGCGGACACCAGGGTCATAGTCCACATGGTTTATGCTCTTCAACAAGGAGCAGAGAAACTGATTATGAGAACCGTAGACACTGATGTCATAGTGATAATAATTGGTAAATTCCATCAGCTTCTCAAAATCCAACAAACAGCTGATATCTGGGTAGCTTTTGGAATGGGAAAGAAATATAGGTATTACAGCATTAATTCCATCTGCCAGAATCTAGGTCCATCAAAATCCCAAGGACTACAATGTACCTATATATGTTCCATGCATATTCAGGATGTCACAGAACAACGGCATTTCGTGGATAGGGAAAGGAGTTTTCCTGGCAAGCTTGGCAGAACTTCAAAGAGGTTACAGAAGCATTCACCTACCTAGCCAAGATTGAATGATGACAGGACACTTTTCAGGGTCACAGGGATACTTTCTTTTCCCTAAAATGGGCATTCAACAAGCATGAAAATAGACCCGAAAGAATGAAAAAGAGGCAATGATCACAATCAAAAGGGGCACTTAGAAAGGAAAGGGGTACTAACAGAGACGATAAGGGGACTTATCACAAGGAAGAGGGACATTTGAGACATGGTAATAGGGCACTCCTTAGAAAGGAAAAGTGGCACTACCTACAAGATAAAAGGGGGTATTTCCATATAAAGGAGGGGCACTTTTTATTTAAAAAGGGTATTTTCTGAAAAGGAACACTTCACTATACAGAGGGCCACTTTTTATATAAATGGGGCACTCTCCTATGTATAAAGTGCACTTTTCCTATTTGAAAGGGTCACTTCCCTTTGTAAAAAGATGCATTTTACCTTTGCATAAAGGGGCACTACCATATCTCAAAGGGCACTTTTATGTAAAGGGACCACTTTATTATGTAAAATGGGCATTCCCCCAATCCTGCTAGCAGTGCTGCCTCTGCTACCCCTATCCCTGTAACCCCCCCCCCCCCCCTCACATCCTTGCTAATCAAATCTTCGATTTCCCATAGTTTAGTTTTCAATTTATTTTTCATCTGTCTCGGGAATTTAGGTTTTATAGCCCCCCCCCCCCCCCAAAAAAAAAAAAAAAAAAAAAAAAAAGGTAGTGCGACCCGCCCCCCCCCCCCCTCCCTTCATGAACCATATTCATGTCCTTTCCATCCTGTTTAATGGCAAATGCTCTGTGTATTATCAGATGCTTGATTGTTACCTTAAAAATAGACACCTACCTACATGGCCAAGGTGGGGGGCGGTGTGTCTTGGGGCATGAGAGGGGGGGCAGGAAGGGGAACTGAGGGTAGGTTACACCCCGGGGTCTTCATGTCCTTTTTTTTTTAATATATCACATAAATTAATATATTTGTGCATAATTTCCATTATACAGCTCACAAATATGATACAATGCCCCCCCCCCCCCCCTCGACCCTGATCCCGAATTCCTGTTTTGAAATATATCACATCGTAAATTAATATATTTGTGCATAATTTCCATCATTCAGCTCACATATATGATACAATGTGCATAAAATTAAACATTTCTGGACCATAGAAGGGGGTCACCCTGACCCTGATCCTGAACCCGGTTTGGGTGGCTCCCCTTCTAAAATCAATAGTCCATAAAGAAGCTCTGTACCAAAAATGGTGCTTTTATCCACCTAGTAACGGTAATCCATAAAATTAATGCATAAGGCAAATTAATAATTGGAGTGACAATTATTTCTCTTTTGCTATCATTTGTTTTATTAGGCCTATACTTTATATTATATAAAATATTTGTACACATTTCAGATAAGTACATTGTAAAGCACATGATACACATACAGAAGGAATGCATAATATGCACAGGCCTGATAAAATTGAAAGACATGGCATGCTATAGTCTAGGGTCAGAGTTCATACAAGTGAAGCCGTCAATGATACCTTGGATCATGTTAGCCATTCTTCCTCCTATGAAATACATTTTACCGAGTCAATTAAAAAAAAATTTGTGGGGAAATGCTCAAACCAAACTTTGCTCTTTATTATTTTCTTTTATTATGCTCATAATGTTTTTGTACATATGTATCTATTGTTTTAATTATTAAAAAAAAGAATTGAAGCTTAAAGATTAGTTAAAGGGGAATCACAATTTCCAGGTGCCTTTTGTGCCTATAATTATAAGGGGGACATAAAATGTGTGAACTTAGGGTATGCAGAATTGGGTTCTTATGAAAGGAAGGGGACATTGGACGGTTGTGCCCCCTTCCCTTATTACATACATACATACATAACAGGTATTTATATAGCAGTTAACAACAAAATTATTCATACCCCTTCGAAAATTCTAGTTTTTTTGCATTTTTCCTAAAAATGAATGGTTAAATGAAGTTACTTGCACATCACTTGAATACATTTAGTTATCATCTGCAAATGAATGCCGTTTCCGGTTTCACCTCATTTGCATAACAATAGAAAAGGTGAGTTATCCAAACTGGGCGATGTTCAAAATTATTCATACCCTTGGTGATTTATTGACTTTGTCAATCAGTATGAATCCGATCCTTGTGATTAATGCTTGTAATTCACTTTATTATAATACACCGTCACAAGGCTTCCGGAGGGGTCTCTGCTGGGATATCAGGCCAGTACCTGTTCTCCAATGGCTCAATCTCCTTGAGGATGTGTCCACACATGCCTTCACCTGACCTTCAGGGAGTTCTTATGAAGCAAAGCACCATTCCTGAAGAGCCCTTCCCTTTTGCACTGCCTGTGGGAGGGTTCACCTTTATTCATTGGCCCCATTCTTAATCAGAGTGCTCAGGAAGGCCATGTTGGTGATATTAAAGTCATTTCATGACTCTAACGTCAGGTCACCATGAATAACAGTATGTAACCTTTGAGTACCATACACATCCCACATTGACTGTTACTGTATATCAATTTTCATATGGTATATTCTTTGTATCTTTGGTATGAAAGCTACAATCCTTGATATCAAAATGAATGTAAACCAAATTTATACCATATGCCCTCCATGTTACCAGCTGCAGTGCACAAAATGCTACCAGTTTGACAGTGCACTGGAACATAAAGATCAGTATTTTAAGCTTCACTAGAGTACCCACTTGCAGGTGTCCATATCAAAAATGTCAAATCAAATCAGTGTAACTGAATAAACTGATAAAATTGGCACCATCCAACCTTTAGACAACTACCATGGCCTCCCTAAACATAATGGAACAAAAGGATCAGGAAATACCTTCCCTTGACAGTGCAACAGTGAATGCCTCTAGGGAAGTCTCTCCAGGAAGAGTGCTTTGTTTCAACTTAGATACAGAATTGTCATTAAAATGTAAGGAATATTAACGAAAATATCAATATCATAGTCCTATCCTCATGACGTCTAAAACTACACCACCTGCAAACACAAAATCTGCTTTAAATCCATCGAATCCCCTGAAGACCAGGTGATGGCATGTGTGGACAACATCCTCAAGGAGGTTGGGCCATTGGAGACCAGGTATTGGCCTGATATCTCAGTAGAGACGTCCAGAAGCATTGTGACAGTGTGAAGAAAGTGTTACGAGCATTAATCACAAGGACTGGATTCATACTGATTGACAAAGTCAATAAATCACCAAGGGTATGAATAATTTTGAACATCACCCAGTTTGGATAATTCACCTTTTCTATTGTTATGCAAATGAGGTGAAACCAGAAACAGCATTCATTTGCAGATGATAACTAAATGTATTCATGTGATGTGCAATTAAATTCAGTTAACCATTCATTTTTAGGAAAAATGCAAAAAACTAGAATTTTCCAAGGGGTATGAATAATTTTGTTGTTAACTGTATATAGCACTTTTCCAAAATTTGATCAAAGCACTTTACAAAAAAACAAAAAAACGAACAAAACAAAGAAGTAAATTAAATGCAAAGTATGACTACAAGTACTACTCTCCCTATTACCGTGAACAATTAATTAGTGGGGAAACAAATCCGCCACTGGGGATGTAGATAAGATTTTTAAAAAAAGATTTAAAATTATCCCAAGCAAAAAAGGGGGGACCTAAAAAATTCGAAATTTGCTTAGGAGTAAAAAAACGAATTCTTCAGGTTATCATATTGCCGGCCGAAGTTTTCCAACAGGCCCCTCATTTATCTTCAGAGGATGGCTGAAAAAAAACCTTTAATATTGGGGGGAGGTTATACACCCATCCCTCCCCCCTCCCCCCCCCCCCCCCCCCTCCCCCCTCCCCCCTCCCCCTTTGCAATTCCTTAGTGGCCCTACCTGTGGTACCTTCTCACTTCGGTATTCCCCTCTACTCAAGTCCGACGTTTTTATTAAGTCTTAGTCATCGTAGATGGCAGTAGTTCAGTGTACTCATAGGTGTGAATTAACCACGGTAAAAATGAATTCGAGATAACGTTTTATCAACACTACAAATGCTGTGCAAATGACACACCACGATCATTTAGTTCCATCTATAAGGGTACTCAGGGGCGTAGCCAGCGGGCATACCAGGGAACCCCCATGCATCCGCTAAACAAGTTATCCACAGATCTAAGGGGTCAAGACCTAAACTCGACCCTTCACCACACCCCAGGTGTGTGGAGGTCAACGCCCCCCCCCCCCCCCCCATTCGTCTGCCCCTCCTGTAAAAGAAGTTTGGCTACGCCTTTAACGGTACTAATATTAAAATGAAAGTTACATATTTTTTTATAGATTACATTTTTAGTGAGCTGAAATATTCTGTTTTCATTCCTTACATTTATATTTTACAATGTAGATCCCCCACAGATCTTCTTCATATTAGAAAAACGATTTCACACCTAATTATTTAAAATGTACAAAATCATAATCTTAACTTGAAATTAGAGTGCGCATAAATGTCGTGATGTTACTCTGATGGAATGACAGATCATGCCTAATATGCAATTTTGTAAAACGTCATTGTCCAGTTTTTGATGGAATTATTGACATATGCTTAATAAACAAAAAAATAATTTGGGGCTCACATACCCATTAATGTAGTTATGTTATGCATTTTAATTAGGTAGCTATTTTAAAAAGCGAAACGTGATATAGCACGTAAAACGCGGGAAAGACGCATATAACAAAATTATTCCAATCGTATTTTTTATTCTATAAAGGTAGAACCAAAATATTAGGATGTAGAATTAGTACTTTTTAATCTTTAGCAAAATAATATGAAAACTTGTTTGCAGATCAGTCTAATTGTAATTTTAGATACACTGACAAAACTAGGAATTTTGCTCCTTGCGTCTTTCCCACGTCTTCAAGCGCCGTTACGTTTCGTTAAGCTGTGACAACTTGAATGACTCCAAGCTCACCAAGTTAACCAAGCCTCCAAGTTATTCTTTAATTTTACAATCAATTTTCATTTTTAAGCATATTCAGCTTGTTGAAGTCATGGAGTTTCATAGAAGACCAATTGTTATTAGATTACAGATCATGATATGATATCATAGATATGAGCAATGTCAACCATTTACGAAATTCAATGTATCTGATTTCAGTATTCTGAACATGTAGAAATTATGTCACTTATTACCTACAAATATATTCTTTAAAGAAATTTGAATAAACAAGGTTCTCAAACTAGGAAAACATTATTTCAATATACAATACACGTCTAGAAGTTTTCGCAAAAAAAAACATACAGGAGAACGTTCGAAAAACATCGGCACAGTATCTAATTCTATTTTAAGGACTGATACAACATGTATTTACTTTTTCGACATTCTTTAAAGATATGCCCGTTTTAAATATCAAAGGTATATTAAAAGCAACTGATCTTTGAGCTGACGTGATCATAATATCATATGATCGCACCAACGCACTCCCAACCATGTATTAACAGCATACTAACAAATTCTTCTCGGTTGCCAAGCTTACCACTCTCACGATAATTTTTTATCGGAAGAAAAACAGTTAACCCACGGTGTACTTCAGGGTTCCATTTTAGGACCTTTATTGTTTTGTATATTTATCAACGATCTCCCTGACATTTTTAAATTGTGCCAAGTTCATCTCTATGCAGACGACACCGTAATCCTTTTTTCTCATAAAAATCCAAATGTCGTAGAATCTGCTCTAAATACCGAGATGGAGGTTTTGGACAAATGGATTTCTCGAAACAAATTATTGATTAATTATACGAAGACTGATAGCATGCTCATTGGCACGCGTAACATATTAGCAAAGTATAATACCCTTAATGTGAAAGTAAATAATATGGTCTTACAAAAGGTTGAAACTACTAAATACCTTGGACTTCATATTGATAAGGAATTGAAATGGGATATTCATATAAATAACATGTGTCAAAAAATTAGCAAGCTTGTCGGTTTCCTTGGTCGATTAAGACATGTTGTAAATGAATCAAGTTTAAATTGAATCTATAAATCGGTCGTTATACCACATTTCGATTATGGAGATGTTGTGTGGCAATCTGCTCCTAAAAGTTTTCTTTCACCTTTGCAAAAAATCCAAAACAGAGCGGGTCGCATCATTATGAAAATCAATCCTTTTTTTCATATATCAAATCAGCATATTCACGACAAATTGGGTTGGGACCTTCTTGATTGCCACTATAACAAACACATGTGTACAATGATTTATAGGATTTTGCATAATATCACCCCAAATTATATGTCTGACAATATCACAATAAGAACATCCAATTACACACTCCGCTCTAATCAGAATTTATATCTCCCAAAGCCAAAGTCTAATCGTTGTAAAAGAACTTTTTTCTACAGGGGAATTTCCATTTATAACCAACTACCCAATGAAATGAAAAGTGCAACATCTATTAGATCCTTTCAACTGCTATTGAATCAATATTATAAATGAGCATATAAGAGGGGGGGGGGTTGTCTGGGTTTGGGTATAGTCATTTTCATTTTATTAATTTGTAGCTTGGTTTGACTGTAGTTTGCAAATTTGATTGATTTGTGTGTTTTTTGTTTTTTGTTTTTGTTTTTTTATTATATAATTGTGTTATGATATAATTTTTAATATATAATGCTATGTGGGACCCCAAGGAAGAACAGCGGCATTTTGTAAATACTGCTGAATTTGGGTCATCCTCCGTTTTTTAAGCTCATGTATAGTTGTATTTTATGAAATGTATGTGATTTTCTTAATACGGAAATAAATACAAACAAACAAACAAACGTTCACGTGGACCTCTTACACCATAATCATAAGCAGGGGCGGATCCACGATTTGGTATAAGGGGGGGGGGGGGGGCACACAAATGGTCTTGCCAGCTTCTCGAAAAGTCGTTATGGGGTCCAGTTTCCTTCCATAATTTTCTGACAAGCAAAAAAAAAAGAAAAGAAAAAGTTTTTTCATTCTAAAACGGTGGGGGGGGGGGGGCACGGGATCCGCCACTGATCATTTGATACGCATTCTTATTTTATAGACAAATATAGATAACACACAGTGATGAAATAAAATCTATGTTCTTCACCAAAAGGTTATGGGGAAAGTTTCCATCTGTCTTTCGACATGAGGATGTCAGTTATGTTCTGTATGTTCTGGTTAGCTTGTTCATTTTTTTTCTCATGTTTAATCATTCAGAGGCAGAGGCGTAACGTTTTTGTGTTTTTTTTTATGGGGGTGCATAATTTCCCACCAGGTAGCTGAGAATTTAAAAACAAAGTAGGATTTCCAAATTTGCTGACAGATTTGCATATTCTTTCCCAAACAAAAATACAAATAAGGAAAGCAATACCAATTTTGCACTTTGCACTTTACAGAAAATTTGCGATGAGGGTGTCACACCCCCATTATTCTAGCGACGCCCCTATTTAGGGGTTTCCGTCCCCTTATTGGTAACCATATTTAGGCAGAGCCGAGGGTAGTGCATCTTTAGAACATCTCTAGCTGACGGTCTCACTTCATGGTCGGCCATTAGCATTTGCATCACACACTCACAGATGTTGCAAGACTTCTCGTACGCCAATCCGATATGCTTCAGGGATTCTAGGAACTTAACTCTGTCGCCCAATCGCAGCTGCAGCAAGACATCACGTGACTTGAGAACGCTCTGCTGAATCATTGCCGCCATCTCAAAGAGGATGCAACCCAACGACCAGATGTCCGTCTTCGTTCCGTGCGGACCTTCAAAGACTTCCGGTGGCGACCAATAGAGGGACCAGACCACTGATCTGGTCCTGCACCTGAACCGATGGAGGTCCTCAATTACGGTCCGAATCCCAAAGTCTCCAATTCGTAAATCCATCTGCGGCGTCAGGTACACGTTGCTTGGTTTGAAATCAGTATGAGCGATTCCACTATCGTGAAGATAGGTAATGGCATGAAACAGTTGGCCCATCCAACGCTGCATGTCCGCTTCACACATTGTTTCCCCCTTTCTGGATTTCTCCTTGAGGAAGCTATCCAGGTCACCCGTGACGAAATAATCGGACACGATGCACAGGTACACAGCTGCTTCAGCTGAGTCCCAGTGGACAAAAGCATCACGTGGTACTGCTAGATGCCTGTGACTGAGCTTGGTGAATCGCATGACCTCTCGAAGTGCACGATTAGCTTCCGGGTCATCGTTACATTCGATCTTCTTGAGAATGTAGGCCTTCCCATTGGTTCGGTGTTTGACCAAGAAAGTGATTCCTTGAGGACCTTTTGAAAAGGTGTCAATTATCTGAAAAATAAATGTTACGTTAATTAACTCGCATGCTTAAAGATATTCAAATAAATATTTGAAATTAACTTATCAGTCATAACTATATCAAAATAAACATAAATAAATCTTCTTTAATATGCTATGCAATTGGAAGCATACCATTCACTCATGAGTGAGTATAGCCATTTAACAATAAAGAAAGAAAAATGCAAAAATGCTGCATCTGGCCAATCAAATAATGATGAGCATTTCTATCTTGTCCAAGATCTTAGGTGGAAAGGAGAGGCATCTTGACCGTGCTTGTCAAAACCATGCAGTCTCAAGACTACAGTTGACATCTGAAGGTCAATCCTACTCATTGTTTCTCATTCTTTGTTTTCATTGTTGAACAAGAATGTCTGACAAATGCACATGTTTATGAACATTTTAATGGCTTGTTGCTCTATGTTTGCAGTTTTCTTCTAACGGTTTTCCGAACTTCTAACGGTTAAATGAATGTGCCCATCCAAGCGTGACAATTCAAAACTTGATGTCAATTGATGTTGGTAGAGCATTAATATTTCTTTAATTTAATATATATTTTATTATATCTCATTGACGGTTTATATGAAAATCCTGAACAATAAAGAGTGTCCACTTTCTATTTTTGCTAAGACCTTCAAGTGAAAGAAATTGGATTTATTCATCTACACATGAGATTTAATTTGTACTAAGATATGATAATTTTATAAAATAGAAAGTAAGAAACCTTTTTGTAAATATTATTTCAAAGTCTTTTGTGTCATGTTCTATGATTGTTATGTTATAATTATACAAATGCTGCATTAGCACAATGCAAAACGAATATAAAAATGCAAGTACATGTAGATTAATTTTCAGGAAAATATTTTCAAAACGGAAGGTAACCTGCTTGTATGTTTATGTACTAAATTACAAGTGGAATACCATTATTCGCAAGTACAATGTAGTATGCAAATTTGAAAATTGAATATGCAGTGTCATGTCAAAGATGTCTTTTTTTTAGAGTCTGCACCATGTACCACTGATTTATTAAAACATGAATTGTAGAAAGAATTGTCAATAATATCTAAAGCAGGTAATTTGTTGGTTTTGTTCAGTAGAGCGATATTTTTAAGTTGGACCTTCATTAATTCTTCAACATAAACAAATCTAAACCTTTTAATAGTCATTTCCTAATTCAACCAGATTCTAATGCACTTAAACCTGTCACAGTGGTAAATTACACAAATATATGCATTACACACGCATACCTGCAGACCAATACTATTATTGGAAAAATGTAAATATTAACACTTACCGTGTATCTATCCATTTTGATAATGATCTAAGACAAGAACTATATAAAATCATCCAGTTTGGTTTAAAAAATGACACATTGTTTGACGGCGGAGAGTGCTTTTATCTGGGTTGTCGTATCCTGATATTTCTGACTGGCATGTACAATCATGCTAATTGCTAATTGCTGTTATGATGGATGCCTATAAGCACTTTACCCTTCGCTCACGTTCGGTAGGAAATTAATTTGATTAAAAAACATCTTCCGATCGGTATACTCCATCCGAACGTTATGGTTTATTAATAATTTCCATTGGGTTCGGTTGTCATGGAAACCGTTATGGTCTACTCGTACATGAAATGTCACGATGCGTTGCTGCATGGAAGTCACGTGGTTGCACTTCAATTTTATCTCACCAAATTCAATTGATTATTATTCATTTACTGAAATATGCGCAAAGGCAAGTCAATAGATCAGCCTTGAAAGCGTTTTTAGTGCAATTATTATTCATTTCATTTTATTCATAACTGCTGTTTGTTATAAAGCATGAGATGTATCTAAGGTTATCTTTATTTTTTTATTTTATTTTTTGTAATTGGATGGCATTTCGAGTGGAATAGGTTTCAAATTCACCCCAAATTGGTTTTCATGCAGCAGATGGATTGTTTAAACCAGTAAAGTATACACATACTATCAAAACCTGGTTGCTCTAAATCATAATTGTTGAGACTGAAGTACATGTACCCTCCAGCTTTTTGGTCGGGTCTCCTAATTCGATACTTCCTTATTATCATTTGGTCATTATTCAGCCATTAAATTAACATCCAGAATAAGTTTAGTTTGATTCCGAGATAATCTATTTTCCATCATTACGTGAACTCAAGTTACAAGATCTCAAAATCTGTATTTTGTTATTATGTTCGCTCAAGATTATTCTTAAAAATATATGATATTTAACTGATATGAAACTCGACACTGAGGAACCCATGCATGAAATCATTATGTCAACGATATTATGCTACGTAATCAGCCATATTCACACTTCCTTTATACGGGTTAATGCAATATGTGAGGTTTTCCTTTTCTTTAAAAAAAATAGGTTCTATTATCAGGAAATTTTAGAGATACAAAACAAAATCACGGAACTATTTTAAGAACAAATCTGCAGTTTTTTTACTTTGCAAATAATTCTTAAGTCATTATATACACAATAAATATACACAGCAAAAAAGGAAGTGGACACTCTTTATTGTTCAGAATTATATAAACTGTCAATAAAATATAATATAATATATATGTCAAATTGAATGAAAATTAATACTCTACCAACATTGAAATAAAATCAAGTTTTGAACTTTCACGCTTGGATGGGCACATTCATTTAACCCATAGAAGGTCTGATTAATTCTTGTTTAACAATGAAAACAGAAAATGAGAAGTAATGAGAAGATTGAACCCTGGATGTCAGCTGTAGTCTTAGGACTGCATAGATTTTGACAAGCACAACCACAAATCCAATTGTTTCTCATGCGTTTTCTTTTCATTGCTTTAATTTGAATCTACAATATGGAAATACTCATCAACATTTGGATGGCTACTTGCTCTATTTTTACAATTTTCTTCATCAGACCTTCGAACGGTTAAATGAATGTGCCCATCCAAGCTTGAAAGTTCAAAACTTCATCTTAGTTGATGTTGGTAGATTATTAATGTTTCTTTAATTTGATATATATATATATCATACTATGTTATGTTATTGATGGTTTATATGAAAATTTGGAACATTAATGAGTGTCCACTTTCTATATTTTGCTGGGTGTATATTGTATCATTTGAAAATTGAATTGAGAAAAATGCACATTCAATCCATTTTGTATTTATGGTAATTTATGTTTATATGTGATTATAACTTCTTTTTTCTCATGAACCTGGTATGGTGCAGCTTCGTAGAAAAATCATTGTTAACGTGATATAACAGAAAAGATAAAAGAAAAAACTCAATCAACTTATTTTAGTAATACTTTACTGAAACAGCAATATTTCTTATTTGGAAATTTAATATGAAGAGGTGAATATAAAATGAACTAGGGATCTCAGAAATGAAAAAACAGAATGTGATAGTTAAAGAGTAGAGAGAGGGTGGGAAAGGATGGGAGAGTGTGTGATAGATAAGGAGAAAGAGAAAGAGAGAAAAAGAGAGAAAGAGAAAGGGGAGAAAGATCGGAAGGGAGACCGGGTAGAGGGCAAAGCTATACGTCTATATTTATGTAGAATATCCATATCAATTGACACATTACGTACTCCGGCTTACATTATGCGGAATGCCTAAACGTAACGCTGCTTTATTTCCTTTCTTTCTCTCTCTCTCTCTCTCTCCCACCTTCCCTCTCTATATATATCTTCTTCTTCTCTCTTCTCTATCTCTCTTTCGCTCTCTCTTAATCTGTTATATCTATTTTTATTTCCATGCCGAGCTCGCCTCTCCAATCGTCAGTAGACGGTGAGTATGAGATAAGATTGCTCAAAGAAAGCATACACGCAAGTCTTCTGGCGGTCAGGAAGCTGTATATTGACATGCTTTAACGGAAGATCAATATCCCATTTTGTGCATTTCTTGTGTACTAAACCCTCACCTCTAACACACACGCACACACTCACAGGTAGCATTTCAGACTGCTGATCGGAGGTGCTTCTCACGTTATGGCGGGAGGTATAAATTTCAGAGTCATTATGTCGCCATTATCGGCTGCTGGGATTTCCTCCCGTAGTAATGGTCTCGCAATGAACATCATGGGCTACATCTGCAGACGACATCATGGAACGATCACAAAGGATGACGCGGGGAATGTTATCAATGCATTACGTTCATTTCCGAAGGTAGGTAAAAGGTAACTCGCAAACCATAGCGGCTTGTCTTCATCAGTGTACATTTAGTATTTATGCCTATTGCGTAATGGTTATAGTGCAATGAGCTTTACCGTTATTCCAATTTCCAGGCGCATAGGCCTACACGTAGACACACGGATATTTACATCCAATATATAGCAAAATAAAATCTTTGATTCTGAGGGCTTGTCATGCTTAAATGATGCAAGCCATGTAATTTATCTATACTAATATATTTGGTGTATTTAAGCAATACGGTTATCCATTGTAGTTCTTTATACGTACACACACTGTTTAGTTATCAAGATGAACCACATTTCAAAGATATGTTGTCGGCACGTTATTCGCATGAGAAAGTCACTGTATGATGTGGTGTTGCCCTTGTAATGGCATATTCGAATATAGAGGCCTGTATATAATCATGAAAATATTTGCTGGTATGCCTTTAAAAATAGTTGACCTTATACTAAGTCGCACTTATAAATAATTGTCACCTTATGATTACTTTTAGCTAATTCAAACACAAAGACCTCTGTATGCCTATCAGGAAAAGTATATTTCAAATGTTTTCTGCATTGTTTTTGTTTGTTTCAAGGATGGTAATTTGGTTTCTCAAATAGCTCGCTTTCACAAAATTTGGGAAATAAGATGATAGCGATCTTGACAGCTGGACAACCATCTTAGCAAGGTTTTATGAAGATGAGTTTTGATATATAGGATAGGCTAAAGTATCAGCTTCAGTTTTTGCGAAATCGATATACATATTTTTTTGAATATCTAACTTGAAGATTTAACAAGATATACATGTACACTTTTTTTTAGATTTTGAGAATATTAGATATTCAGTTTTTGCTACTCTCAAGATCAAACATTTGAGTCACTTATTCTCATGTGGTCTCAAAGTAAGAAACAATGATTTATGACATCTTATTCATTTACAGTCATATTTTAGAAAGAACAATAGAGGCAAACCATGATTATATGAAATAATGAAATATCCGATTTGTTTCTTTGTTTTTGATAAATCTTTGTGTTTATATTTATCTCCGTAATCAAGAGAGGATATTGCAGATATGTCACCATGCGCCTACAGCTACATAATTATAGTGAAATAAAGGATAACATTTTTTCTTTAATCCCATACATTTAACAAGAATTTAGTATAGGCGTACACGGCTATATTTTGCTCTCGATGGGGACAGGATATCTGCATAGCATGGTAAAACGAAGTCATTACCGCACTACTACTGAAAGCGATAGTGGAAATAGGATTACAAGGAAGCGAGAGAATCGGTAGAGTGCTCAATGTGTTCGTGATTCATAAATAAGTCACCCGCGCGGAATTAAGGACATGCATGAGTCCGATTGCCAACGGTGCGTAATATTATATTCATAGTACATGGTTATAGTTGCTGTGGAAACAAGGGAGGGACGGGGATGGGGGATCTGATGTCGGAAATGCAGAGCGGGCTGGGGCCTGGGGAGGCTAAAGAGAGGAGGGACTAATGGTACTGATGTAACTGAATTGAAATTGCATTGAAAATCATTTATTTCCATCATCATTAAATCGAATATATACAAAATAAAAAAGATGGAAAGTACAGTGATTAAACATGCTGCATATAGATTAAAATGGTTACAAGGAAAAATTCCAAATATATATACATATACATAACCAACGACATAATAGTTCAATAGAAAATAGTGCAAACTTAAGAGCCAATAAAGCTTGACAGTTGGATGCACCAGGCGCACTAATAATAAAGATACATGAACTCTAATTCAGTATGATAGACAAAATATTAAGTAGATTATGCATTCTAAAGAGAGAGAGAGAGAGAGAGAGAGAGAAAATATGTTTCTTGCGATGGAAACAATTGATGCATTTACCTTTAATATTAAATTTTGCAAAGCGCACTTCCTCATAAATTATTTGAGCTCAAGTATTAAACACATTTCCTCCGGGTCCCCTTTTTTTCTCGTTGTTGACATCATTCTTCTTGTCCCTTCTTGACCCCTTTCTTGCTCCCCCATGTTAATGTTATCATATAATATTTATACTCCTCGTCTAGTCCAAATTGAGGGTTGCCTTCGTACACACTCTGATCTCTCAGACACGTGGAAGCGATCAATTTAGTGAAGGTTCGTGCATGGACAACAGTTGTCTAAAAATATGTCACTAAGTATAAGACACGCATAACGTGGAAGAAGTAGTGTGTGTTGAATTAAAGGGCAAGTGTAGATTTTTTTTTTCATAAACACATAGTCATGATTTTGATAATGAGCTAAAAATGTTCAAATTAAAAATTAGAATTACATATTAGCTGCATATTAAAGGGCGCCTATTTTTATATGTCAATTACTATAGTTAACTTTGAAAACAGTACGCACAAAAATATAACTGACTCGGTAGACTGAAAAAAAATCGGAGCCCATTCACACTAACTTCGTTAGAGCGGTTTAAGACCCATTCCTCAGGAGCCGTTCTGAGGTGAGTGTGAATGATATAGTGGTCCAGGAAGCGTTCTTCTGGAGCGCTCCAGGGGCGGTATTCAAATAAAAACGCGCATTAAGTAAGTAAATTACTGAGCATTTAACTCGGCTAAGTAAAATGCTTTAACTCGTATTCAGATCACTTTAAGGTATTTTTCTTTAGCAAGCCGACTTATATGAAAACTTTGAACAATAAAGCTTGTCCATTTTTTACTGAGTGTATTTGCTCAACACTACATACAAACAACATTAATAAACACTTGACATGTCCAAATAATATAAGTCGCATACGCAACAACTGAACTGGGACACAACTTGAATAATGGGGGCATGAAAACTGCCACAATCAATCAGCCTTCTTACCAGTCAACTGAAAGCTGACTCCAAATACTACATAGGGAATTACTTTGCATTCTGTCCATCAGCTGTTTAGAAGTAGAAGGGCACTGCAGTGGAAGGCATGTTATGTGCCCTTTTGGTTGTAATTATAGAATGTTGTTGTGCTTCTTTTATCATTCCAAGCGCCTCAAGCATTCATCATCGAGAAGCGCTTGGTGGTGTTTAATAAGAAACATATTTAAAGAGCGCATCATTATGTTGTGTTTGTCATGGAATACACACATATTATATACACGCATCAAAGATAATAATTCACAGAATAATTTTATCCGTGTTAATTTCGTCTCATCTGAAACTGGGCTAGAAGAAAAAAATAAAGGACAGTCGTTGTACTTTTTATTGTGCAGTATCCCCGCCATAGATCTGCCATTAGGCCTCTTCTGTACCAGATTTGAAAGCAATTATAATACCAGACGAATCGAACGTGATGTTCATGTAAACTGAGGATCGAGATTCATTTTTTTTTCCTTTTCTTTTTTCCCCCGTCGATTTAAGGTAAAGCAGATGGGTATTAAAGAAGAAAAATGTTATGGAGTTAGAAAGATATTCTACTTTGATTAAATAAACTTTACTGCTTCTGAAGTTTCCTCAAAGAGTTTACGCAACATAATTATAAAGACCTTCATTTTAGGAGGTGCATAGGCTAATTATCGAGAAAAATTGATCATTTATATAATTATTAATAATTGTGCTGATGGCTCGTATGAAACATGTATAGAAGACGTTTCATTTCATGTGAAGGGGGCTTCCTACCAAGTTTTTTTTTTAAAGCGGATCCAAACGATTGGTTATTGTAGTGTCCTATGTAGATTTCTGGAGGGAAAGGATATCTCCCATTTCTGATAGGCTCACTATTTTTTTCAAGACAGCTGACAGGTCGTCAGCTCGAGTGCTGGCCGCTCAAAGGATTACCTTCCTATAAAGTAGGAGCTGAGCCATCTGGAATGTGGCGACACTCAAACCATCGGCCATATAGTCTCCAGTTGCCGCATCCACCCGGTTCCATATGATTCTGAAGGCTTAAAAGAACTTGATGATGACACTGTAGACTGCATGGCCATGATAGCTCTCAACCAACATTTCTGTATGGCTGCCTGATCTTGACAGAAAACCACGCGAAAGAAGACGGGTAATCATTAGAGTTTTAACACGTTGTAAGCTATTGATTTTCAAAGACGAGTGATGATATAAATTGTTCTATTTATCTTTGTATTCATATTTCGTTTCAGGTACAACTTCATATCCACCTAGATGGTGCAGTCAGACACAGCACCTTATGGCAGGCAGCGAGGTGAGACGAAATGACGAAAACAAATTTTCATTCTCGTGAATCAGTAGATGATGCCACGACTTTGAATGACAACATTGAGGCATTATTGTTATCAGGAATATAGCTAATTCAAATCATTCCAGTTATGATATATGGCAGCATACTAGGATTTTAATGCCTTCAAAGGACAAATTCTTCGCATTTATGTCTATACGGCGATAATAAAATTGATCATTATCGCATTATACAATCAGTTGTAATTGATTTAATTCTTAAATATATATATACAATTGTTATAAGTAAGTAATCAAATAAACAGGTAAACACTTCTAATAGGTAGGTAAAAAGATAAAATACCTTTTATGGATTATTGAGAAATTAAGGATAATATCTACTTTTATTAATATATGTATAGCACACAAATTAAAAATGAAGTCTGTCTTTTACTACACCTTAAAGATTTGTCATGTGTTATTCCTTAAGAAATTAAAAATGATATCTTTCCTGTCTACTTCCATTTTTCCTATTTTAATGTCAGAATGACTAAAATATATATTTTCTTTTCTAAATCTTTTTTTTTGTTATTCCAGAAAGAAAGGACTCTATGGACCTGCAAATAATTTCTCCGAGTTTGTAGAATCGATACGGTGTTCTTCCAAAGGTGACCTGGTTAGCTTTCTTTCATCTTTTGACCGAATCCTTCCAATTATTACGTAAGTTTATTTGTTTTAATAACGTAGAAAAAAATGGCTGCATGGTGAAGACTATAAATATTATCTTAAATTCTGCGCTGGGGCTTCACAAAATATTTGGTTGTGCCAAACATTACAATATATTTTGACGTTTAGTCGTTGGTGTACACATTTGATCTGAAATTGTATTCTAATTAAGTTCAATATCAAGGAAAAAGATATGTGTTACTGCTATTCCCCAAAATCTAACTTAATACAAATGTTGTTTTCTTCCATTTAGCTCATATAGGTATATAGATGCCCAAAACAAAGATTATTAGGGTATTCTTTCTTACAGATGTATGTGACTTCAAGACAATTCTCTCTCTCTATCTCTCTCTCTCTCTCTCTTATCCTGTCTACATATTCCTGTCTTTTGTTTCTATCTCTCACTCTCTCTGCCTTTCTTCTACATTTTGGAAATCTCTGTATAAGATTTAAAAGCCTGAAACGATATTGTCTAAAGTGGTTGGTTTGACATTATCGTCAACTTTGCATCATAAAAGTTTTTGCTTTTAGATTATTCGATACTTATTTCAAATGTTGAGGTGTCGTAGTCGAGTGGGTCCAACACTTAACTGGAAATGCGAAAATCCATGGCATGTCACTTATGTCCTTGAGCAAGGCATTTTATCTACATCGCTCTCTAATCGTACATTAAATAAATGGTGTTTGGCGTGTGTGTATTTCTTTTATTTTTAATTGTTATTTTCATCCTGTTCATATTTTCAGAGGAGACCGAGAAATGATTAGCCAAATAGCATATGAACTCTGCGAAGATCAGGCAAAAGAGGGGGTAGTATATTTCGAAGCACGATATTGTCCCCATTATATGGCATCCTCGTTTTCGGCAAGGAAAGGGCGAGACAACACAATTAATAAGGATGACAGCATGACACCACGTGACGTGGTGATGGCAGTAAATGATGGGATACGAAGAGGATGTGAGGACTTCAAGGTCAAAGGTCGTACTATACTCTGCTTAATAAGAACCTGCCCAGGTAAGATCATATTTATCTGCTACTGGCATATCCAATTCAAGCAGTTTGCATTGCAGAAACAAATTGAATTTACGTCTAAATAAATTCAGCATAATTATCTACGATATCATTATCGCTATTAGCCTTAAATGCATCTTAGACAATTAACCCCATGGAAATTGAATAGAATTGAATATACTACACTTTTAACAGTAAAAAATATCGGCGATATGCACTCCTGATAGGAAAGTGAATGTACATTACATTTCTATTCTAGCTATAATATTTTTGTGTTAGAATTTTTTTTTTTTAAAGAAAGAAACACTGCTTGGATGAAAAGCGAACTTTTTCTAGTGATTTATTTATATTATTGATTGTATGGTATACAAAACAGAAGCACAAAATTAATGAGTTTGATATTTGTATACATGACAAATGGTGTGCAGTATAGAATAATTAGACTTATTACACAAAACAATTCCAGAAAAACGAATTAAAGATAATTCGACGGAAAAAAAAATGAGACCAGAAAATTAACTGTTGTACCATGCAGGTCATTGAAGGCCTACGAGTCCTCGATAAACAGCTAAGGGAATTTCTTCAGTGTTTGGTTCTTTAAAAAAAAAATATAAAGCTTTTATAGGGAACACAGGCTACCATCTCATCTGAATTCATCACGACCATTGGAAAACTTCAAAGAGATATTGAATACATACCCATTCAGAAACGCTGTGCAAATATTGAATGAACGCTGCACATTCTATAATTCCATTGCTAACTTATCAATGACATCTCAAAGAGCTTCATATGTAATTGAAAGGTGTTATATTAGCTACTACATATTATTATCATTACTATTCTTTGTTCTTCTTTGCTAATAGAATTTTCCCATGAAGTCGTGGAACTGGGTCGTGAATTCCTGAACGATACAGTGGTCGGTTTAGACATGGCAGGTGACGAAGATGCTCCTTGTACTCAGCAACACATAGATGCTTTCAAAGTAAGACCATCATACATTTTTTGATGATACGTGCTTTTACGCAGTTCTGCGGAAATTCCGCAAACGTTGAGGTCTGCTCACTTCCCCTTCTCTTGCACCCCACTCTCTCTCGCTCTCTTTCTCTCTTTCTCAAACATTTTTGGGGTCCAGTTGTCCTCCAACTTCTCTGACTAGCAAAAAAAGAAAGGTCAGTTCCAAAAGGGGCACGGGCCGGCAATTCCCCCCCCCCCCTCCCCACCCCCGCTAAATCCACCACTGCTATAATTAATGTGTGCAATATGTGTGATGTGAAGCTGTATACCAGCGCACTTCATGTAAGACATGCACATTTTGCTGCTATTTAGAAGAAGAAAAAAAAAACTGTTAACGTCTACAGTAGATGTGGATGTATTTAAAAATTCCTTGTAAAGGTGGTTCAATAAATAAATAATCCACTTTTTTTAACCTTTAACAAAATTTTGGTCTTCTACTGATAAATATCAAAGACAAAATACGAAAGACCTGGCTAGCCATCAAACACACTTCCTGCATAATTGCTTAAATTTTAAACACAGTTGAAATGAAAATTAGAATACGTTGTGCATCATCTATTTATCATCATAGCTAGCTGGAGATTTGGGATTGCGTCGCACGGTCCACGCCGGCGAACTCGGCCCAGCAGAGAATGTCCGGTTTGCAGTCGAGCAGCTGGGAGCAGAAAGAATTGGACATGGATACCAAATATGTGAAGATCCTGATATATACAAAGTATGTACATTGTATAACGTAAGATCGAGCTTTTTTTTCATTTGACAGTATGAATACATCAGATATATTCTGAATGACTATTTTAGAAAGAAAAAAGATGTTTGTAGTGGCATGTACATAGAAAACGGGAATTCTTCGTTTCTTGCAGTTGCATTTATTTTTCACTTTTTTAAATATAACTTCACCAGCATGATCAGTATAATGAAGGTACGATTACATTTCAAATTTCACGTACAATTATTCTTACACGAATAAGTACATATGAATGAAGTATCTATTATCAGATTTTGTAAAGCACAATAATAATAATGCAGGATTTGACAATATCACGAGTAATATGATGTCTCTATTATATTTTTTGGTACTTCCTTTTCGCACCTTATGCCCATAGATGATACGGGATCGCTTTATACACCTTGAATTATGCCCCACGTCAAGTATATATACAGGTGCCTGGAAAGGAAACTTATCAGATCATTGTGCTAAAAGGTGAGACTTCTGTTACATTATCAACCTATATACAAACAAAGTTTAACTGTATTAAACTCAGGGAGAATCTAGGATTTTGTATTTAAAAAAAACCGGGTGGGGACATCGCCGAAAAAAATTCCGACAAAGAAAAAAAAAAAGTTATCACATTTTTATTGCTAGTATATACGTATAAACATAGAGGTATTGTGGACGGCCACTATTTGTTCTTATATTACTTTAAATAAATATTTTATGGAATGAATATGTTATTTTATTTTTCAGATTTGCAAAAGATGGATTTAATATAGGTATCAACACTGATGATCCAACCTTATTATTAAATACTATGGAGTCGGAATTTCAACTAGCCAAAACATATTTTGATTTCACCGATAGCCAAATGGAAAACTTGGTAAGTTGATTTTAATCTGTTTCATCATTTTAGATAAGTATAGCAGAGTGAGGGAAATAGTTTTATGACAGAAGAAGTTCAAAGAAATTTTACAGGGCTATTACTATTAGACAATAACAGAGATTGGAATTTTAGAGGTTCAAATACTAAAAAACATTATGTACACAAATATCATCTAAATTTTTCATTTACACACACAACATACTTTGAAATATTAATAATTCAAGAGATATACCTCATGCTAAGAGAAATATATATCCACGATGCTATCAATTGGTCTCGTAACATGTCGTGGGATGCTCTTCCCATGCCTTTATGTTATTCTTAAGGAAAATAAAGGTTTCTTGTAGTTATGGTGCGCACAAGTGGAGCGAAGAATGACAGATTGCCCATGATATCAGTTCCACATCATTGACGTCATTCTAGAGTAGGAGGAAATACATCGACTAATGTACGTGCCTTGATGACTTAAAGAGAGAGAAGAAAATAGCGAAAGAGAAAGTGAGAGAGAGAGAGAGAAAAAAATATGATGTAGCAAACCGATGATATATATACATTTAATCCACAGAGCTGGCGAGAAAGAGAAAGAGCATAATTATCAGGCAAATAGTAAGACACTTAAGAAGAAGGGGAAAAAATTAAAACAGGAGAGTGAGATTTGAGTAATTTTGTATATGAAATGATAACTTAACAGAAGAGAGACAGAAAGACAGAGAGACAGAGAAAGGGGCACACACACACATACACACAGGCCGTACACACAGGTATACTTGCGTTTACATGGCTTTACTTCCGAGGACAACTATTGTTCCTCTATTGTTACTCGTCCTCGGACAGTCGACGGAATAAGGCATAAATTCATTGTTCGACGTTCGAGGACTATTGTCCGGCTTCCGAGGACCATTGTTGTCATGATTTTTTTTTTTTGTTCTCTGTCCGAAAATGTCCTCGGACATAATGCTAAACAAACGCACACAGGCCGTCCCGCGCAACCCACACAGAGACACAAGTAGAGATAGAACACATTGAAGGAGCCGGAGAGACTGACAAGAAGAGCAAGGAAACTAAAGCATAATTATTAGAGAGAGAGAGAAAGAGGGGGAAATATAAAGAGGGAGAGAGTGGTTAAACATAGACAGTTATTCCGGGATGGGTAGGGGTCTTCATGGCCTAAATCCTTCGCCTAACTTCACTGAACCCTATTTTTCGACATCTCTTTTTATTGTCTTTCACAGACGCTGAATGCTGCTAAATCCTGTTTTTTGCCAGAGAAAGAAAAGGCAAATTTGGTAAAAGAACTTCATTCCAAGTTTGATTTACTATGATGTTGCAAATTAGTTTATATTTTTGGAACAAAATTTATAAGTTACTTCTTATCTATCTATCTAATTATGTTTCATTCAATAACTTGTTTTCAAATGTATATTTTTATAAAAAGCACAAGATGTAATCACATGGTTATGCCTTTAGAGAAATATATCGAGAAAATTATTATGTATTAAGAGAAATAAACGATCTCTTCATATTCATTTTTTTAAATGACGTGTATTCTTTAAACGTCAAAGCATTCCATTTGTCGCTACTGTGTACAATTTCGACGTTTAAAAAAATGCTAAAATTAATTATTAATTGTATTTTAACTGTATATTATGTGACTAGTATGAAAAGAAGGTGGCAGTTTTTCCTTTCTTTCAAAGAATAGATCTTTACAAAGACTTCTCGACGTCGCTAACCTTGAGTATAATGAAGATGTGTATCTCCAATGATCAATGAATCACGCTATAAACGCTTAAAATATACCAGACACATTTAAATCATAATTTCTCTGATGTATAATTCGTATAGTCCCTTTTATTTGCACTCTCATTACTGTGACTATTCCTGTATGAATATCAGATCTTCTTCGCAATCATTTAACGATTATTAAAACCACCATTGCACGTCCATATCCACTTTATATAAACAACATAAACAAATCTTTAGTGATGTATCGTGCAGAATAGGATAACGAGTGAAAAAGAAAACAATCGTAAAAATATTGTGAACAAAATTAATGCAGTTATTATACTTAAACAATGTTTTTTTTTTTAATCATTTTATTATTTGTTCTGTCATGTATGGTAACGGCAATTGATTTTTTTAACGTATGTATTTTATGTATAATTATCAAGAATATCATAATTGATAGGATTGAAGTAAATTAAATATATCATAAAGAAAGAAAATGTGAGAAAATTACAATGCCCCGACCGGGAGCCCGGATAGCTCAGTTGGTAGAGCACTGGTCATGTAAGCCAGGGTCGAATCCCGGTCGGGGCATTGTAATTTTCTCACATTTACTTTCTTTATGATATATTCAATTATCAAGAAGAAATACGGGTATTGTTAAACATGTACATATCATGAATATTATAATCAATATAAATGGATTAAATTTCATATTGGTGTAGTAATTTCCACATACATGTATATTTATTTACATTCGACAGGGTATGAATATATATTTTTGGATCGACGCGCTTTGCAAAATTGCTTAATATTTATGATATTCATGTATGCACCAATGTCAACGTGGAAAAAGTTTTACAAGGAAAAAAGTGGACTAAGGAAAATAAATGAAATCAGTGTTTATTATTTTGTATGAATTGATTGCTCCTACACTGTTTATTTGTTTATACATTTACACAATGTCTGAGGGCATTTAAGAAAAGTTGTGGTTACAATGAGATGAGGATGGAACAAATCTAAAACTTGCAACACGTTTACATTCAATAAATAGCGTATTCAGAATACGAAGGGGGGAAATGCAGGACATTGTTGGTCTTATTTTACGCTAATGGTTGGTAATACACGTATTGTACAAGGCTACCTACGATAGATCACAACTAAAATAGCTCACAACTATTGAGAAATAGAGAGAAAAAAGTAGGATGTTAAGTTTATCAGTTGACGAGGACAGTTTCGAGATGAAAAAGCTCATGTAAAAGGGAGAATAAGGAAGAGAGACGGGGAGAAATTCAAACAGGAAAGAAAAGGGAGATAAAAGGATGGTAATCAGAGAGAGAGAGAGAGAGAGAGAGAGGTAGTCAGACAACCAGAGAGACAAAATGATGGAGAGCTATATCTACAAGAATGAGAGAGAATGAGAGAGAAGGACACATATATACATGTATATATATATATATATATATATATATATATACACACACACAGGCATAGGGAACATCATGCTTTAAAAAACTATACCCGTGATATTCTGTTATTATTTAACTGTTTGCTAAAATGTAAATCGATTGCGGGGGGGGGTAAGTAAAATGTTGCTTTGAAGTTGAAATTGAATCAGTTATTTATATCAAATAACAGTAGAAATAGAGTATGACAGTACAACAATACTGTCACAATTACACATGACCTGTGATCAAATGAACAAGGAAATACTTCTTCTGACAGACTGAAGGTTCTTATTGCAAAATGTCTGATTTAGTTTTACTTTCACTAAAAAAACATGTATTTAAAATACCCTATTAATACCAGGAAGTAATCGGATACATGTGCATTGGCATGTAAAATTCCTGTTAAAGGGAAAGACCACCCGGACAACGAGTTTATTTTGGTAAACGCAGTAAAATGAGTAAAGAACAGATCGGTGAAAGTTTGAGAAAAATCTGATAAAGGGTTTAAAATTCATTAGGTTTTTCATGTTGTTATCGATCCAACACAAATAAGCAACTCTCGCTGGTATCTCTCTATTTGTTCTTAGTAGCAATTTCATTTTTTCTCTCAACGAAGACATTTCTTCATGACTGTCACAGCCTCAGATGCATCATTGCTTTTACATTGTTGTACACACCCATCTATCCATACTTACCTTCCTTTGTCCAGAAAAAAAAGAATATTTTTAATAATACTTAGTTTTTAATGATTTATCACTTAATCAATTTTTAATCAATTAATGAGCAGCTTGCAACAACAACAAATCGCGTTACCAAGTTATATTTATTCGATTAAAAGTATAGATATTCCCATCCTTATTAGGATTTTTAATTTCTCATTTTTATGCTTTAATTGAAACCAATTTGATATACTTGGGAAAGCTGACAATTGTGTATTTCGGAGTATAAAAGTTGTATCTCTTTACCAGTCTTGAATTCTTCAAAGGACATTAAAAGACGGATTCGGCCATCAAGCTCTTATAAATGCGTCGGCTATCCCGAATTACAACTGTCTATGTCCCCCTCCTACCCCTGCCGCCACTCTGATCATGTAGATCAAGAAAGTAACAACCACGTTTATTTCCGTCATTGTTTATACATGGAGTAGTTTATCTATATTTAAAAAAATTACTCCCCAGTTTCAGAATGCAAATTTGGTGAAGCTATGTTATAGTTCTGCTCTTGAAACAGTTCCAGATGACTGTAGTCGTAGTCATAATCATCCACACATGTTTGGGGGTCATCATCATCATCCTGGTCATTGTCAGCCTGGTCATCGAAAAGGCTCCAGCTTATTATTTCGAAATCTTCATCAACACCACTCTCACAATCATCACTGTCTCTTGAACCTTCAACATCCTTCGATTTTTCTGAAGAAGTCAACTGATGCGTGGCAGCCGACTTGGTACGATCCAGGTGTGGTTGTTGGTCATATAGCTTGTACAGCTGAAGCCGATGCCATTCCCCATCCACAACGACAAGCTGATTATTTTCGTAGTCACAGCAAACACCTCGTACAAAGTTGAATTGCATCAAACCTCCAATCCTTGAGATCACCCTATGGTTTCGATCAAATACCACAACTGTTTCTCTGCTGAGAAGACCAAGGGAGCGTGTGGTCCTTGCGGTGACGAATATATTATCATACTGGTCGATGAAAATACCGCGGCAAGTCCAGGACCTGTTTTCAGAACGTACCATCAATTTCTTGACGAACTGTCCGTCCGTATTGAAAACCTTGATGCCTGCTTGGTTGTCCGTTACGAAGAGATACCCTTCAGAGTTGAATTTCAGGAACCAGGGAGACTGGAGCTGGTCCGATCCGAAAGAACGGCAGTATTTACCATTTTCGTCATAAACCCGTATACAACGGTTTTCACAGTCAGCGACATAGACCTGACCGGTTGCGTTAACCGTTATTCCCGTCGGACGTCCTTTTTGAGGCAGTTTTGCCTCGCTCCAAAGCCTGCAGGAGTCATCAACATATCGCAGAATACATCGGTTTACTGCATCAGTGAAGAGAAAATCTTGTTTAGAGTCCGACAGCGCGACGATACCGTAAGGCCTCATATTTGATGAAAGTGATCCTTGCTTCTTCTCACAAAGAACGTCAGAGGAGCTGTCTGCAGGATTCACTGATATGACCCGGTTGTAAAATGTATCAGTGATGATATATTGACCTTGATGACAAATGACATCATGTGGACGATTCATTCCAGGCTTTAGACAGCACTTGAAACTTCCTTCAATTTTAGGAGTTGTTGCATCCTCCATACATGCCATAGTTCATGAGCTAAAGGGGACACTCTGTAACAAAAATAACAGAAATTTTACAAATAGTAGTGTTTTCCTCCAATTTTCATATTTGACTAAAATACCCTCACAAAGAAGAATATATATATATATATGTATATATATATGTGTATATATATATAACCGCACAACAAGGGTCCCAAGTCCTTGTGTTGCCATAAAGCCATTATGGTAATAGCCGGGAGGGCGCATTGTTATACATAATTTGTATATATGTATATATATCACATAGAATAGACATATGAAACCCAGATGTTACAGTTGATGGTTCACTATTGGTTTATTGAAGTGAATAATCAAGTAAACTTTATAACCGTTAACATTTTCGGCCTTATGTCTTCGGACGTGTCAACTTGCACGAGTTTTGTTTAAAAGCTAAACATATTTCTCTTCCAAGATCGTGTATTCTGTGTACTGAATAAGTAATATTTTGCAAATGGGAAAGCTATACAGCCCGCTATACAGAACCCAACTAGACGTGTAAACATTGTACCTAGTCGAACCAGGAACACGTTGACTACTGCACTATCTCATTCATCTGGATTCAATACAGGAACTGCCCGGTTCCCTTATGGGCAATGGGTTGATATAAAAAATGCAAAAAGTACACGGAAATATGAGGGGGTATTGTTAGGCACTGAGACAGACACGAAAGAGTAAATATGTCACTCTTCTCTCTCATTTTCGCCATCTTACGAGACGAGTATTACACGATCTCTAAAGCTCCAGCCTCCTTGTAGGTGATCCTACATATACTCCGGCGACATTTGCTTCAGGATTTTGTCAAAGATACAGGGTTTCGGTTAGGGTTTCAACTGGATTTTATTTGTGTTTAGGGTTCAGGGACCCGTTTCATAAAACTTGTTATCATATAACAACTGCCACATTTCTATGACAAATTTGTTCTCAGCCAATCAGATTCAAGGATTTCAGTAGCTTGTAACAGTTATTGCAACTTGTTATTGATAACAAACTTTATGAACGGGGTCCTGGCAAGGTAAGGTATATAGTGTTTACTTCAGGGTTGAAGTAGAAACTCGGTTAGAGTGGGAAATTGACCTGGGAGAAACTGTCACCGGAACACGTGTCGTAGGCCCGAGTTAATTCAAATTCTCTCAAGGGAATAGTGTTGTATTCCCTGCTCTGAATGAGCTGAGTCTATCTCCGGATATTTCTGTCCTCCTGTGGCTTGGTAGCCTACACCTTCCCCAGATTCTAGTACAACGCGGTATTACCGTAATTAATGAAAACTCATTCCACCTTTAACATGTTGAAACAGGCGTGAGCTAAAGAGGTCTAATATTATAAATCTTGCAACATCCCGAAAATTGGCGAGTAGCAAAATAGGATATTTACTGGAGAAATCGAGGGAAAGAGAATCAGAGGGAGACAGCGTATGAAATACACGGAGGCGTTCAATAGGCTGACTGGTTATGATAGAGAATTTACCTCAAGTACTTCTCATTTATGACATGAAGACATTCACATCAATGACTAGTCTTGATCATACTGGTTTTGTATTTGATCAGCATGCCTTCTTTACAAATGTAAAGTGGAATAGCCTACACGTCAAAGTAGATGATTTATTTCGATCAGAAAGTATTGACATTTCTGGTATAACTATAATGTCAATTCAAAACATGACACATCCAGTTGCTAATGATTTCCTGAACTTAGCATTGTTATCAATAAGCCAGTTCGTAATTACAATTTGCTTATGTGCACATAATAAAGGTCATTTATTTGTATCGAACACAATTGACCTTTATACGCTGTCATATATGTACGCACCAGTATGCGTGCACACGTATGATTTTAAAATGTTCAACAAGTAGTGCGTCCACCGAAAGTCCGAAACAAATGCACGTAAAACTGTACCATGAACTAAAATACGAACTGGCTTATTCCGGTCAAAGTCAAACAGGCAGAAAAGCTGGTATCTACAAGTATAATTATGTTATTTTCTTTTTATCCAAGGTTCATGAAAAATTCCCAGTGCATTTCAATCCCTTGATTAATATTTGTGTAGGAAAAAGAGCTTATTTAATTGATATACTTACCTAACACTGAACATTCACGGTTTTTAACTGACTGGCTGACTTGTAATAACGGCGTCTAATCTAACGACTATGATACAAATAGTCCCTCGGTATTAAGTGAAATTGTAAAGCTAATGACTGAAATGTTGAAAGCTACAAGTACTGCGATGGTAATTACAGCAGCTCAAGTTTCTTCTGTTTTATTCAGTCACATCGTATGTTAATTGGTTAATTGGCAACACGTTCTATGCATATCACGTACCAAATGGGGGATTCCCATCACACTGAGACGAGATAGGTTTTGTTTCGACTGACGCGTCGTCACGTGACAAATTATAATTTTGTATGGGAAGAAACTGATACGCATATTATGCATGGCACAATCAGGTTCAAGGTACGGTAACGTAGAAACACAAGAAAAAAACACAAAGCAAAAAAACAGAACAGCATTTTCTAATGGAGGTAATTGGTGTGTGCAGACCACAAACACAAATTTTTGTTCGTAGGACTTTTTTTATTTATTGAAGGCTTTGACAGACTTGATATACGTGATAATAGTTCGTTATAAAGGTTTTGTGAAGGTGAATTAAAATACATTGGTAAAGTGGTGAGTTTCCTTAAAATAATGACTGGAACAACCAGATATATATATATATTTTTAATATATATATATTTGTTTTTTTTTAAAAAGATATGCACTCGATCACACCTCTAGGAATGAGGTTTCTCATTTTGTAGGTTTCTCTCTGTCAGTGTATTGCCATTTCCTAGTTCTTGTCATTAATTTTGCAGAGAATTATAAAGACCGGTATGTTGTCATTCGCCTTTACACAAAATAAGGACTGGTCGATTGATGTACTTTGTACTCCACGAAATAAACCGTGGTAAGGCTATATGTCTATAGCAAATGAAAGATTACTAGGTAAAGGTCCATTCTGATAAAATGCATTTACCCAGCTATAAATCAACAAAGAAAAGATAAATAAGCGATTAGAGGTAAAGTGAGAAAGAGTAAAACAGAAATGGTGTATTCTTATTATATTGTTGACCTCAATAACTTGCACGATTGTGACTAAAGAAACGGTGTTTGGACAACTAACATGACTAACCCAGACTGCCACATCCGAACAAGCATCCAAAAGACAACATTTAGTACAATTACTCCCAGGATAAGAACACCTCAGACAACTTAGACACTTTTTCACAGATTTTATTAAATTTTAACTTTAATGTAACAATTCATCACCAATCACCTACCCCTAGGACAGTCATTCCCGGATATTTGATACCTCAAGGAAATTACTCCTAAAATTACTATTTTAGGAAAATAAGGAAAATTATAAGGAAAAGTACTATTCTGAAGATAGCTACATTCGTACGGAACTTATGATTTCGAAACTTTAAATAAGCTAAACTTTAAGTTCAATAAACAACGACTCACTATATAACAAAGTTGACACGCTCGTTGTTATGAGATTACAAGTCGAGCGATCCTCGTTTAACATGAACAGAGATGTTAATCGTTAGCAGTGAGTTTGCTAAAGTTTATTCTGTTCCACACGGTCGATAACAAACCCCCCCCCCCCCCCCATGATCTCGGCGTTAACTAAAAGCTCGCTTGTAGTTAGAACTACAAGTTCCGAAATTACGAGTTCGTTCATACGGTCTGAAACTACATGATAACTGAGTTACAGTTGTGAAACTACATGAAAAACTTAAAGTTTAGCTCCCTTCGTGTGAACCTGAATATATTATTTTCGGAAACTATCTCACTTGATAACTATCCATACAACGATAACTTCCCGGCCAAGTGCTCCTATATTGGATCACCGTTTCATCAATCGAACATGTATATCTCTCTATCTCTTTTTTTAATGTATGTCTATTTCTGACTAGGATCAGTTTTTAACAGTTTCTCTTGCACTGTTTCTCTCTTTTCATACCTTCTTTCTCTTCATCTCGCTCTCTTTCTCTCTCTCTCTCTCTCTCTCTCTCTCTCTTCTATCGCTGTATTATTTCGTGCTCTTTCTATTGCTATAAAGCACATTTCTTCCCTCAGGAGATCAGGAGTTGGTCTAGCGGTTAACAAACTGACTCTGATCGGAATCGGGTTCGAATCTCAGTCACGTCTTTCGGATGGTGACGTTTAAAAGTCGGTCCCAGACGTAAAAAATCATACTTGATTGACACACGTCTGCAAAAACCCAATTAACAACAACAAAAAACATTTTCAACATCTTAAAAAACGAAGTCTCCTTCCACTTTTTTTCCACAAGCATATGAAAATGCAGAAATAAAATGGAAATCAATCATAATCTAGTATTTGATATAATTCTATTTCATGTCAAACAAACTAATCAAGACTTATGTTTAGTATAGTAAAGAAATGATAAAGGTAAACAAATGCACTTCATTTTCATAGAATACATTGTAAGCACATTATACATCAAAAATGAAATATCTTTATTGAAATCATAACATCGGCAATTAAAAAGAAAGGATGGCTATTTTAATTCCGTTTCATAGAATGCAAAAGAGAGCTTTTAAAGGTTCCCCATTGTCGAGGTTAGATAATAAAACAAGATTCAGGTTTTTCCTTTTGAAATATTTGGTAAATTAAATGTGTGCCCCCCCCCCCCCCCCCACCCCACGAGCGACTTTTCGAGAAGCTGGCGAGACCAAAAAAAATACGGGTCTACCTTTTGACAAACCTTCATTTGTGTGCCCCCTCTTATATTCAATCCTGGATCCGCCCCTGTAGACCCTAAGTGGAGTTGGTAAGTTTTGTCTTTTTTCCAAAAGGCACCCCCCTTGAAAAAAAACTGGTGACGGCACTGTATAAACGAGAAGAATAATAGCTTATTACCAAAACGAGAGGAATGTGGCAAGCAAATGACATATATAACTGAATGTCACATGCGGATCTTAAAGTAGCGATTATTCGGTACTGACACGGAAGTCCCACATTATAAGCGAATCTTACCGATTAAAAGTCAAGTGACTTTGATTTTGTAGTCTATAGTTTAAAAAAAAATAATCCTTTAACTACACTAGCATTCTACAATAGACAGTGGAATGTAACTTCCCCCAGCTCAGCACATGCGCATAATATAATTGCATTCTTTCAAACAATACCATACTATTCCTGGTGATGCTACGTACAGCATGTCTGACATAGCAACTCCTATGTAGGCATTGTATGGTATATTAGAACAGATGGTCATCTCTGGCAAAGCTACATACCACTGTCTCTCCTCAGCTCACTAATGATTGACAGATGATCATTGCAGGAATGAGATCTGGGGCATATTTTGGGGTGGAGTTAGCATGTTTGAGAAAATGATTTTTAAAATATTTTTACAATTTATGAAACATTTAGAAGTTTGAATAACAAAATAAGTTGAATGCATCCCTGCATATCAACAGGAATCAACTTGAAGTTGGGTTGCAGGGGACCTTTAAATAAAACAGCTTCAAGAACTATCTGAAGTGAAACAAATGTCGAAGGGCCGTCTTAAAGTCTGATCGCGAGGACATGTACACAAAACAGTTGACGCAGCAATTTAATTTCCCCATTGTGTATGTGACGAGGAGGATAACGTCACGTGGGAGCGTTCCAGAAAACACCGAGGTTGCGACTACAATGGTAAATGGCAGCCATTCCAATAAGTAGAAACCTGTGACTAAACATGTGGTGCGGACGTTCCGGAAATTGTGATGAGGAAGCTTCATTTGTTTTTGAAACTGGCGGAATTTAGCATGCTGACGCAGGCCTTTCCTTCGGAGCGGATTTCCGTCATTTATTCCATAATCCAACGCGTCAGTGTCTAAGGTGGGTGTGGGAAAAGTAGAAGGGTCAACCTGAGATGTCTTCGGTCTGCAGTCTTGGACAGGTTCTGATACATTTGCTGTGTCGATTGTGGCGCTGAGGGTTTCGAGTCGAAGTGCAGCGTTCTCTTGAGCTGATATTATGGTCGCATGTTTTCGCACGATGCAAAATATTCGGGCATACATTATCAAGACGAGAACTTCAAGGGGCCATATGGCGATGGACATGATTACATATATTTTTACACGTATGTCAAGCATGTATATCACATTCCTACTGTGAAAGGTGAACTGGTCAAACGACTTTTCTGTTTGACTGATAAAGAATAGCCCGAGGGCTAAGAGTGCGACGGCGACTATTACTGAACTAAGTAAAGCCCTCTTCTCATTAACGATTTCATGGTATTTGTAAGGTCGAACCACATGCAAAAAGCGATCGAGATTCACTACAAATATGAAACTTGCACTTGTTCCTGAGGCCCAAGTCCCTATTATGAAGCAAGCTTTGGAGACAGTGTCCCAAGCAGAGTTCTCGGCCCAGCCTAATCTAGACACAATAACTGAGGTGATCAAGCAGGTTGCAGTCAACAGATCTGCAAGTGAGAGAGCTGTCAGGAAAACCTTTGTTCCTCCCGCAGCCTGTACTTTGGGAAGAATCGCAAGATTGATGACATTTCCTGAGATGCCAATAACTGATATAAACGACCAAGTAATGGCAAATAAGTTATTCACTCTGTAATACCCTAGTGGCAGTGGTTCGTTAATGTGCGTTAAAATCGACGTGTAATTTTCCATGGTGACTCGATGTCCACGTCCACTTCTCCTTCTGAGCTTTTTCTCGTCAGATCCTGTTCAGTATCTGGATGAGGATTCGTTGCGTGATGCTTCCAACAGTGAACGCAGATTGTGCTCTTTTCGAATAAATACAAAACATGTTAAGGCGCAAAATATGCAAATAAAATGTTTCATTCTCGACAAAGAAAGGTTTACATGAATGATGATCCTGCTGGTTTGCCGTATGGAATTCGAAGCAGAGAAGTCAGCATTTTAAGACATTAGAAATTAAATTTGACTATTTTTTGGTGAACTGCATCGTTAAAATGAAAAAATCCATTATGTCTTTTCGATACGACCTGTTTATGATCTAGTGGAGTTGATGATTAACTAAGATATTGGTTCCCCATGTATTTCTTACGTCTGCCAATAATATCCACACTCTCTCGATAGGGAACGTTTGCGAATGGCAGGAGGTGAAGAGTGCTCGGTTAAAAAGAGTATTCAAGAATCATGAGAGAGTTATATTGTTTAATTCATGACAACGGTCCATTAAAATGATTGCCTTTTAAAAATATTGAGGACACTGTCAACAAGTAATTACTTCTATTTGCTAAAATTTAAAAAAAAAAGGACGTAGGATGAACACAGCGTTGCCTGTACATAATATTTGCCCTAAATTCACTCTTAAATTTTCCGACAGTGATTTCCACTAGTAGGAATTCGAGATAAGTGTCCATAAATTAAGCATCTCCACAACACGCGTTTAATTATTTCCTGGATTCCAGGTTTTATGAATTCGATATATAGAATACAGAAGTTCGATTGGTATGAATTAGACATGGTTGTGTCGCATTGTTCGAAACCTGAAATTTAGGCTATCCGTTAATATTTAAAACTAATTGAGGTACCCGTTTTGTTCACGATGCTTTCATTATTGTTGCCCTCTTTTTCAGAAACGAAAGGATTTGTTCACATCTGCTCCCCAATTTACATGAAGTCCAGTGTCGAGCGGTGATGATCGAGAGAGAGAGAGAGAGCAGTATCCCGGGTCTTAAATAAATAAGTGTCAATATATAAATCTTTCACTGGAACAAAATATGATTTAACCATTCACAGAAAATCGTCATATTGAGAAGTGTTTTTATAACCAATGCAGAATATAGTATGAGTTAATGTGCACAATAATTATCCCCTTTCAATTAAAGGGATACGCAACCGGGCGGCCGTGGGGAAAGTCAGGATTGCGTAAGCCCCATTGACTCGTACACAAAGCCAAAAGCACAAAGCCGACCGAATCTCGCACGAGAGCTCGAGCTCAGGTGGAACGTGCATGTTTGTGCGGCGACCAGTTTATCCGAGGTTTGCGCCCCGCGGGGCAATGGCATGATCAGGTAACGATCACCGTGCCCTCTCGCGGCATTAAAACGTCCACAATCTGCGGTTGAGTATCCCTTTAAAATTTATCATCCGGATTGTATAATAAAGGGCTTGAAAAACTAGACATTTCAAATTCACGAAAGTCATCTCCTGTGTGAATCCTTGAAAACAATCCACTGAAGTTGACACTGAAGCATTATATGAAATGAGTTCTACCTCGTTGGCGATGATACAAAGAATATCCCTGAAGTGATTGGTTGCTATCCTTCCCTGAAGGATCTGTCGTTGTCCAGTTGTCACGTACCAGTGGAAACCCTCAGAAAATATCCAGCTGACAATCCTTAACCGGATGCTCATCGGGTAACCAGTCTTCGAGTAAACTGAAATCTGCACCCAAATCAATGTTTTAAACCATGTTGTAACCGCCATCTAAAAATATAATATTTATTACCCAAACGGAGATGACCTAAAATCTGTGGAAACTACAAGTTCATTCACATCAGAAAATGTATAATCTGTAATCCATAATAACTTGACATCCAATCGATGGGGTTCCAAAATTAGACATTCCATCCTAGTCACTATACAAATAATTTATAAAAGCAAAGTCTAGGACAAAGACTATCAAAATACCCACGTTCACATTCCCCATACCTCAACTTGGTAAATTGCTATTATGTAAATTATCCATATTTGTATATAAAGTACACATCATGACTTACACTCTTGAAGAAATGAGAAAATAGGACTAATTCAGTACTCTATTACATTGGTGATTAATTACTCTTACTTTGTTTCCAACAAATAACTTAGAATCAGCAGCTTTGAATCCTCTTAGACTTTTAAGAAGCTCATAATAACTTTAAAGAGTCATTTCTGTCTGAAAATTACAAAAGAACATAGGTAAATGGTTTTTGGAGATTCTTAATCATAAAAGCTTACAAAATATCTACTTACAGTCTGGAAAAAGGACTGCTTATAAACACAGGGTTCACAGGCTGTCTACCATGATGGCCCCACGGGTGTGGCCCTGTGGCTTCACTGCTTCACTTGTAGCAACCTGACACAGCTAAATACATGCAAGCAAATGGCGCCTCTAGCAGCATGCACACAATGCTCTAGCTTGCCTTGGCTCCCAACCTAGCAGAAATCACTCTCCTGTGACCCAACAAAAGACTGCTTGTATAGAAATCCCTAACTCCCATAAAAGCCTAGGAATGGTAATCACCTGCTCTACTTGCCTGCAATATAATAAGGATGCTATGTACTTTTGACAAGAAGCAATTTTTGGTTTTTGTCTATCATTGATTATTTCTCTCGACCAGTGAATTTGTGATTCGAGTAAATCGTCTTATTGGCTAGAAAGAAAGTAAAAGTCGTCCTTCAAAACGAGCTTTCCCGTTCACACGTTGTAAACAAGGAGGAGAATAATTTTTGTATTCGAACAATGAATCCGTCTCTCTTTATGTTTTCCTTGCGGCATATGAAACAGAGGTCGACTTATAAAAGACTAGCCCAATCACACCAACGAGACCACAAGAGACCGATAGCAGACCGAACAAAAAAATTAAGCATCAGGGGAGCGTTTCATCAAATGTTTTGTCAGTGATTTTTACCGACAAATTGGCTCTCAGCCAATCAGATGCAAGGATTTCAGTAGCTTATAACAGTTGTCGGTAAAAAATCACTGACAAAACGCTTCATGAAACGCTCCCCAGGAAAGGCCAAGTATCGGTCAGTTTAGAGTCGGTTTAGCAGTGTGACTGATGTATAAGAAAGTTGACTTTCCAAGCAATAGCACGACTTCAGGTGTTTTTCGAAAGGGACTTTCTAATCGTGGTTAAAATGCAGGGTAGATTTTGATCGTATAATAAAACCATGTTTAGAAGGACGTTTTTCAAATCATGATTCTCTCTTTGGGTGTTCATAGGATGTCAGATGACGTTTCCCTTGAAACAGTATCATCTAATCGCATGGACATAATTATTATTAGAATAAGTTTGATTTGTAAAGGAGATTTTGTGCAACCTTGTGACAAGCTTTATTCAACACCGGTGGTGGGAGCACAAACCACTTTTAAATTCGGATTTTAAATCTTCATGGCTATACTTCCATTAACGGCACGATTTTAATCATGGTTAATTCTAATCACATTATGGCTGTCCATACTTTGTCAGCTGCGTATTTCATCAATGAGAGATAACATCATGTACATGTATGAGTCATGAAACTGTACGGGCAAGAAAATTTGATTTCATGCGCTCTCCGTATAGTGGAAGATGATTCGGTGTGTTATAAGAAACGCGGCGTGGGATCTGGGAAAAGCTCGACCCGAAAGAACAGCGAAACGTAGAATACAGGAATGTATCTAAACTATTTTCAATAGGGGAGTGGAAGAGCAAAATAGAAGACCAGTTAGCCGGAAATTTCTGACAAGAAAAAGCAAAATTGATGTTGCTATTGGCAGAATTAGGTTGTGGAGGCCCTCACAAAAATATTGCCTGAGTAGTTCATTGCACTTTTCCTGATAGATTGAACCCGCTCAATAAAATATAACTTTGCATACTTAAAGCCAGACTCTGTATGAGGCATGTATAAGTGATTCTAACAAAGGGAAGCTATTTCTAGAATCCAATAACGTCACAAGGTGACACAAAAGGATATTGAAATTGAAATAGGTAGTTTTAGACTCTGCGAAGGTGTAAATTGGCGAGTATGAATGATATAGACCAGTGTTCACCATTTCTAGAGACAAATAGTGTAATGAGCAAAAGTCTTAGTGTTTCATACAGATGTTATTGCGTTATGTTTCACAAGAACTTTAATATGTTAAAGTTGATGGTTATTTGTAGGAGATATACAACTTTCAAGGAAGTAGTCGTCACATGGAAATACTTTCGCCTCTTAATTTATTCATAGCTTCACGCGGAACTCAACTCGGGTTGAGTTCCGCGCGTCGATCGTTAATGCTATCCCTTATTTTCTTCAAACTCCTTAACCGGTAACCTGTAGAGTGCCGGGTAAAGTTATTTGGGGTTAATTTTATACATTCTAACTGTATACAAATTATCTTTTTGAAGGAAAGAGAAAGAAGGAGAAACTGGACGTTAATATTCGGGCACATTCTAACTGTATACAAATTATCTTTTTGAAGGAAAGAAAAAGAAGGAGAAACTGGACGTTAATATTCGGGCAAAGCAAACTTTCGATATTCAGGCAATCTCCACTTCACATTCGTGCAGCGAAGTGCCAGAATATGCACATATTTGGGCAGCGAGGTTCCTGGATAATTATGTAACATATGTTGCAACTTCTGTACATTTTCACTACTTTAAAATTAATCTATAACTGAACTGGTGAAATTCGGGCAAAAGGCTTCAGCCCGCTCGTGAAAATGGGGCCGTATGATCAAGATTTCTACATCTTATACATTATTATTTGTGGGGGGATTAGAGTGCATCATTTTTGTCGGAAAATTTTGGTGTCACATCCTATCAAATTGTCGGAAAATTTGAATTTCACACACCCCATTTAAAATGTTCTTGCGACGCCCATGTATACTGTCCAAAAAACTGTTCTAACCCTGCAATAAACTATGTTCTATCAATTGCCCAGATTGCCCAGTATTTAGTACTGATGAGGCTACCCTGGGTAAACAAGACATATTATTATTATTATTATTATTATTATTATTATTATTATTATTATACCCCATAACGAAATTCTGTCAATTATTCCTTATCTGAGATAAAATGTGTATATACCTGGTTAATAATAATATCATATTTTATACGTATATAGCGCAATTCAACTCAGAATGAGTTCTCAAAGCTCTTTACAAAGAAGAGTAAAGCACATATTTGTATATACTAGCTAAAAAATGTTATTTCTCTCTTTACGTAAAGTATACACATTTAAACATAGGACATGTAATTAGATAGCAAACTGATTAGAAAAAACATATTTACAAAAGAACAAGCTCGGAGAATTATGCGATGCACTTAGGAAATTACACGTTGTTGTAAGCTCAACGAAAATAGGTTTTTACTTGTTTTAAAAACTTCAGGACTAGTTTGAGATCTGAGTGATTGTGAAGCGTTTTCCATAGGAGCGGAACTGCATATGCAAATGTTAAACGTAAACATACAAACACTTACATCCCCACCCCCGAAGAAAAAAGGTGTAGCCTACCCTATTGTGCTTCTTAATATTGTTGGGTCCGTGCGTATTTCATCAATTCATCAATTCAAAACGACCAAGATGGAAAATGGCAGGCATGTCATCAGATAGCAACCTGTCACCAAACATATTGTGCGTAGGTTCCGTAACTTTTGATGTAGAATATTCATTTGGTTTATCACTTTGCAATTTTTACCATTCTCACGCTGAGCTTTCCTTTGAAACAAATTTCCAAAATGACGTCGAGACGCCGATGTTTCACAGTCCGAGTAGGTGGGAAGGAAAGTTGAAGGATCAACCTTAGATGCATTTGGGTTGTCCTGGGAGGACTGTCCGGATAGGTTTGCCCGCGCTGTCGTGTCGATATTGGCGCTGAGAGTTTTGAGCTGAACGGCGGCATTCTCTTGTGCTGATATTTTTTTAGCATGTTTTCTCACAATGCAAAATATGTGGGCATACATAAAGATGACAAGAATGTTGGGAGGCCATATGGAGATGGAAATTATTGCATTCATTTGTTCGGAAACATCAATGATATAGACTGCATATTTCCTTTCAAAAAAGTAGTTGAAAGAATTCTTTGATAGACCAATGAAAAGTAGCTGAGTGGTTAGCACTAAGAAAGCGACGGTTGCTGTAATCAACAATGCCCTCCTCTCAGTAACGATGTGACGGTATCTGTAAGGGCGCACCACATGCAAGTATCGATCAAGATTCACTATAAATATTAAAAAGACACTGGTCACTGAGGCCCAAATCCCTAAGACGGTGTATGATTGACAGACAAAGTCCCAAGCACTGCTTTCCACCCATCCTACCCTCGACACAATAACGGAGGTGATCCAGCAAATTGCAGCCAACAGATCTGCAAGTGAGAGAGCAGTAAGGAAAGTCTTGGTTCCACCATCAACCTGTAATCGAGGGAGAATCAGTAGATTGGTAATATTCCCAGCTATACCAATGACGGAGATCAACGACCAAACGACGGCATAAACGAGGTTCACTTTGTAATACCCAGGTGGTCCTGTAATTTCTGAAGAAGAGTTTTCCATGGTGACTCAATTTTTGTTGACTCTCAGCCTTTAAAAATAGTTTTCAAAGATGTGATCTGGTAAGCCTACAGTACTCAAAGACAAACCAGAATCGAGTGGAAATAAGAATTCGGTATTTTGATTAGAACGATTGGACCTTTTATTTTGTTTAGTGTTTCCTTATACAAATAGCATCCAATGTCTTGTTGACTGTAACGTATGGTCCAGAGGCGTTGATTAAGATAGGTCCATATCCATGTCACACGATTTCCGTTTATATCTACATCATCTCCATAACCAGGATAAATCGTAAATAAATGCGTAAATCATAGTCAGGTATTTTCCAAATTATCAGTGGTTGATACGGGTTCGTTTCGAGACGTCGACGCTTTAAAATCAAGTAAAATATGATTGTTTAAAACCAGAAAAAGTATATATTGTTTGCTTTCATGGTATTTGATTTAGTGTGTAGAAGGGCTTCAATGGCGACATGGTACATCACTCACTGTAAATAGATGTTCAGATACCGCCTCATGGATTAAAACTAGCTTCATGTTCAAATAGAGTAGGCGCGATGGCTCAGTGGTAGAGTAGTCGTCTCATAACTGGGAGGACCCGGTTCGAAACCAAGTTGATGCACTAGTACCCTTTGGTAAGGCATTAATCCTCATTACCAAGTCCATTGGACAATACTTAAAGCCGTCGGTCCCGTGGTTGCTTACTTACAATGATACACATGCTTTCTTTATAGCAGTCAGGCAAAATAAACCATCAAACCTTTTCAAATAACATTTTCGAAAGTTATCTCAGACATCATGCAGAAAGCACAATCAGTCGAGACGAATGCTCCTAAGGGATCGATACTGAGTGGTGAGGAGTACGTGGTTCGCCCTTATTAATCGAAAGGGTATCGAAAGGGCTCTAATGATAAAGTTGTTATCCCTAAGCAATATATATATATATATATATGCGATCAGTTTTATACCAATATTATAATGGCCTTTTCCTCTTTTGTGACAAAAAGTACATTCACTTGACAGACATGGAGGACATCTATTGTTCAAGATGTGATTCCTGTAGTTATCCGTTAAATTTTAACCTACGTGGAAAGTCCTTTGACTTTGTGATGAATGGGGCCCTGGGTAATGTTAATGATTTACAAGCTTTTTTTCATTTAAATTGTAAAGTAGCATGTTGAGTGACGGTACCATGTAATGCTTTGGTCACAAATCAGAGCGGCGACCGACCGATTTGTAGCCTGCCCTGGAGCCGCCGTAATTTAGCCATCGCCCAAAGATTTTGGGAGAAGTCGAGCGGGCTATAAAATCCAGCGATGCCTGGGCGGTGCCATGTCGATTTCCCGTCGGTCGCCGGTCAATTTTAGGTCAAAACTGGGCGTATCGGAGGAGCTTCTCCGCGCGGCGTCCGGACAGTGACCGACTGATGACCCACCGATCCCCGGGGGCAGCCGGGTGGCGACAGCTCGGCAGCCTTTGATTAAGAAGCTACAAACCAAATGCTTTGATCTAGCGGCTTCGATTTTAGACCTAAATCGCTCGAAAGTGACCGCTCGATTAGGCCCTAAAAACCAGCGGTGCACGGGCGGCCGCCGCTCGGTGCCCGGGCGAAATGGGCTAAAAACTCGCCGCCCGGACGCCGAGCGGTCTATTTTTCGGGGTTGTGACCAGAGCTTAAAGGAGGTGATTGATAAATAAACAGAAAATCTTTATTAATTTTTTTTTTATTACGTGTCAGGATGAATGACATTTGGAACTCGTCCTCCCAAAACAAGCTTAACCCGTTCATACGATTGCAATCAACTTTACAAAGGCACTATACGGGACGTTTCGAGCCGTGGTTAATCCAAGAACGTATCGTATTCTCGGGTAGGAATATGAACCTGCAACAATTTTTCGCTTCAAGCAAAAGCATTCGTGATTCTAAAAATATCTTTCGAACAACGGGATTTCTCCTTCCGAACGCACCATGTACTGATACGTAAGAGTGTGTGACATGGTGATAGGATAATTATAAGATCTCCTCTTTCGAGACATGATAGATATAACTGTATAAAAAACTGAATAGGTTTTCCAGCTCAGCTCTTCTTCTTCGTAGAAGGTTAGGATGTCGTTTCCTAACAGGGAAACAGTCAGAATTCGTGTGAACACGAGCTTATATTCATTACTTTTCATTTGTACAGAAGATTGTATCAAACCTATGTTTGATTCAGCACTGCCGATGGAGCGCAAACCACTTTCGTTATTGAATTTTAAATTTTCAGTACATGTAGTTAATAATATGATGGAAGCTTAAACAAATTATGTCGTACCCAGGTTATTTATAATGCATGTTATACGCCATTAGCAGTTCTATCAAGGATGTTTCCAGCATCAAGATAAAGGACCAGACTACATACGTTTCATTACCGTATGCTTTCAAATCATTTGAATATTAAAGCACATTACAAGCATTTAATATCGCGTACAAAACCTAAATTCAAAGCCTTATACGAACATTTCAAGATAAAACTATATGACGTCATCACCAATCTTAGAGGTTGCGTGGTAACTGCATCGATCGAACCATTATCGAAATCGGATTTTAAATCAAATCACATATAGCTGTCCATATTTGGAGAGCTACGTATCCGAACAATGAGATGATGAGAAGTATGAGACTTGATACTGTATAAGACAAGAAAATGTCATCTCATTCGCTGCCCGTATAGTGGAAAATGCATCGCTGTTCCAAGAAACGCGGCGTGGAATCTTCGGAAAGCTCAACCCATATCAGAACAGTAAAACGTAGAATCCAGGGGCGTCTCTTAACTCTTTTAAATTAGGGGGCAAGGTGCCCAACCAAATTATTCGACAAGTCAGCCGAAAGTTGTTGACAAGCAAAGCAAAAACAGGTTTGAAAAATGTGTTTTTAAGGTCCTGAGATTTTCAAATATGCAAAAAGGGTTAAAATTGGACGGTTTTTTTTTTATTTGCAGATTGAAATAGGTTTCTACTTTTTTCTAAGAAGAAAAGGACTAGAATATCACCGAAGGGATTAATGCCCCCGCCCCAATGTGTGTGCCAAATTTTCTGAGCATTGCTCGAAAAAGAGGAATTAGTTCGATCCGCAAGATTTCCCACTGATTTATTGCCATAATATGCCGTTGCCATGCCGTTACCATGGCAAATTTCCGACACATTCAAAAATATGTCTTGCACATCTTCATCCGAAGACAAATGTGCGTACCAAATGTCATGACCATGCTCGAAATATGAGGAAGTAGTTCGATCCGCAAGATTTCAACCTGATTTATTGCCATAATATGCCGTTACCATGGCAACGCAGTTTTCCGACACATTCAAAAAATATGTCTTGCACATCTTCATCCCAAGACCAATGTGTGCGGCGAATTTCACGAGCATTGCCCGAAAATGAGGAAGTAGTTCGATGCGCACGATTTGCAACGGACCGACCGACCGACCGACCGTACGCTGATTACTATATACCCCCTTCAAACTTCGTTTGGCGGGGATATAAAAAGGAAAAGAAACAAGAAAAAGAAAAAGAAAAAAGGAAGCAAAAATCATTTTCGAGATTCGTTGGCAAATTCCAGCTTTGTCACTGGCAGATTTAGGTTGTAGTAGTATTAGGTTGTGGAGGCCCTGACAAATAGCCTGCGTAAGTGCATGCGGATAGTTCATTACACTTTTTCTGATGGTTTGAGCTCGCTCAATAAAACCTAACTGAATAAGCCAGCCTATGTACGATGCATGTAATACCATAAGTGATTCTAACAATAGTAATATATATTTTAGAATCAAATTACGTGTACAGGACGAACGCGATCGCAAAGAATTTAAAGAAATCAACTCAAGGTTAATTTCAGTACCCTATTGTCCATGATTGTATTGCTTTTAGAATTATGTATTGTGTAACATGTCAATTTAATATTCGCACATACCAAAAGGTGAAGCAGAAGGCTATTGAAATTGAACAAGGTTTCTTTTTTAGTCTTTACAAACGTGTAAATTGGCGAGTATAAATAATGTGGACCAGAGTTCACCTTTTCTAGTGACAAATAAAGTATATCGAAAACATTTAAGTCTTTCATATTGATATATGAAAATATCAATACCTCAAAAGTCATATCCCTATTTATTATGCACAAGAGGTCAACTTAGTCTCCCAAGACCGAAAACAAATAGTCGTAAACGAACATTTTTGTTTATCGGGGGCCTCACTGTATCATCAACTACCATCCCATTCAGCATCTATTTCCACAACCCAGTCCTTTAAATCGAATATACAAGACTATCTCGACAATTTTTTTATTGCAATTGGAAGGGGTTTTTTTAAGGTCTTTTAATGCCTTTGTATTTGATTTTTTTTTTAATTATGTTTATGTACTATATTTGTTATGCATGTGTTTCTTTATTATGTCAAAGGACCCCTATGTAAGTGCCACACACACACACACACACACACACGTTTACATGGCTTTACTTGACAACTATTGTTCCTCTATTGTTACTCGTCCTCATACTTCATTGTTCGACGTTCGAGGACTAAGCGGCTTCCGAGGACCATTGTTGTCATGATTTTTTTTTTGTTCTCTGTCCGAAAATGACATAATGCTAAACAAACTCACACACACACACACACACATATATATATATATATATATATATATATTTCGTTGTTGATTTACCATGTATATTGTACAAAGTACATGTGAATGTTATTACGTTATTTTCCATAAAAAAACTTAATTGTCCAATTGATGACTTTTTGGAGGAGTTATACTATTTTCATCGAAGTAGTCTTCACACGGAAATCCCTTTTGCCTATTGATTGTATCAATATTTTTACGTGGGTTATAGCAACAGTCGTTATTGTGTTTCATCTTTTATCTTGTTTCAACTTTATTGAATAACACTAACTGACATTGCATTTCATAAAATATGTGTTGCACAATAGGACGAATGGCCAAATTGGCGAATGACGAATGGCGCGCGCGCGCGTGTGTGTGTATGAGTTGTGTGGATGTGCTTAGCCGTATGTCCGAGGACATTTTCGGACAGAGAACAAAAAAAAAATCATGAGAACAATGGTCCTCGGAAGCCGGACAATAGTCTTTGAACGTCGAACAATGAATTTATGTCTTATTCCGTCGACTGTCCGAGGACGGAGGAACAATAGAGGAACAATACTTGTCCTCGGAAGTAAAGCAATACAAGACTAGGTTTGATTTTGAATACAGATAAGATTTCATTTTGTTACGGGCTTAACACTTCAGTAATTATACTACCAACATGAAGCCTCTATTTACACACATTTACACACACGCGCGCGCACACATTTAATCATTTTTACATATTGGTCCTCAAAAAAAAAAATACATGAAATAAAAAAATGGAAATCAGTCATCCTAAGAATCAAATATAACTCAATATTAAAACTAATGATGTGAGAATAAAAAGCATTACAAATTCCAAATTACAAATTGAAACAGTGTTTATTTATTCAAGATAAAACAGGAAAATACAAATGAAATAGCTCGTGTAAGATATCTATTGCAAATACAAAAAATCAAGAGGTGGGTTACTTTACAGATTGTATGTAGGCCCTTCACATCAAAATAGTATGTATGAGGCTTTATAGAGAATGTTGTTCAATCAATTAATGATATTTCTAATAACCTCATGCACCTCTACAATTAGATTATATGCTGATGACTGTATTTTATATCGTCGTATTTCCACTTTAAACGACTGTAAAATTTTACAAAATGATCTGGAAGTTTAAATCAATGGTCTAAGACATTGATGCTTTATTTTAATTTATCTAAATGCAAAATCATGACGATTTCTCGGAAGCTTCACGCAGTGGCGTATCTACGGGGGGCAGAGGGGGCACGAGCCCCAGGCGGCACTTGAAGGGGCGCAAAAATCGCAAAAGAGAGAAAGAAAAGGGGGAGAATTACAAAAATGTTTATGGCCTTTGAGCGTTATTTGCGCCCCAGTCAAGGATAAAATATGTAAGAAATGGTGTTTTATAGGGTTTGAAATGCGAAATTTTTCTGAAGCTCGGTCGCTTTGCTCCCTCGCATAATTATGTTCAAGATCTAGTTCGCGCCCCCGAAAGGCGCTTTAAAGTGTTAACCATTCATTGACTCTAGTTATTTTGCCCCCCCCCCCCATAAGGCAGGAGCTTGTTAAATTTTGCGCCCCCAGATGGGATATAAGTGCATAAAAAGCACTTTCAAAGTATAGAACATTGAAAGAAATCATAAATTTGCCTTGCAATTGCCTTCCTCAAATACATTTCTTCAGTGTCTTCATTCATTTTGCGCCCCCAAAATAGTAATGTTCAAAATTTCCCAAAAAGTCTATTGCTAAGTCGCTGTATTACCTTGGATTTTTTCTTTCTTTGTAAGGGTAAAATACATAAGAAATTTCAAGTTGAGGGGAGAAGGAAAAAAATTCTGCCGCTCGGTCGCGTTGCTCCCTCGCTTATACACTAACTCGTCAAATTTGGGCTAACAACCCCGGGTTATGTGCATCAAACTCATTTTCACGTAGTGCCATCATTTCTAAATTAAAAAACGCTCATTAATCTGAGTTCGGGGATTGGGGGGGGGGGGCACAGATTTGATATTTTTCCCCGGCGGCCAGAATACCTAGATACGCCACTGGCTTAACGATATAGGTTACGCATATACTATTGATGGTCAGGAGTTACAAAATACAATGTCTGAGAAATATTTACGTCTTGTGATAAACAATACTTTAAATTGGAATGATAATTGTACTGAAGTACATGTGAAGTGCAATAGACTTGTTGGTATTATACGGAGGAACTTTGTTGATTTTCCAAAATCTGTTTAAAAAAATCTTTAGTACGCTCACGTTTGGATTATTGTTGTATAGCATGGGATCCATATAGAAATTCACAAAATCATTTGGTCGAACGAATTCAAAAATTCAAATAATTCAATTTAAGAATTATGTGCAAAGACTAGCACTAGCACTAGTTATGATACATTATTACAAAAATCAAGTATGAATACATTTTTAAATTAAACTGGATCAATTTGTACTGTCCAAGTAACATGTGGAAACATCTATTTATTTTTTATTGTAATGTACTTTCTAAACAAGTTAATATGTGGAGAAATATACCACGGTTTTATAAAGAAGTATTACAAATATTTTTTGATTTTATTAATCTCGATAATGTTGAAATTGTTAACCAGTGCAGTGGGTACAACCACAATATATTTCCTTCTTGTAAACCATTTTTTATAATTGTTTATATACAAAGGGCAGAGTTAGCGATTTGTTTCACACTGAGGGGTCAAATATTCCATTTACTGTCTGGGTTGAAAGGGGTGTTCCCCTCAAAGTATTTCTAACATGGAAAGTTTTATTAATGCAATAACCTACAAATTGGAAACAAAAACTTAGGCAAGGTTTTGATAGAACAAAATTTAAACCTAGGGGTGTTATACTTTTTGAGACTGATTCAGAATTATCTTTGCAAAATATGACATCGGGGAAATTTTATCGTATTCTTGTCAACAAGATCTTAGTTCCTCCAACATCTCCAAAAAAAATTGTCAGGGAATTAAATATCGCAGACAGTGAATGGAAAGGTATATATTTATTACCTTTTTTTAAAATCAACTCTTGATATCAAAACAAGAGTATTTCAATACAAAATTAATATGAATTGTCTGTTGACAAAGTATAGACTATATAAGATGACACTAGTTGACCCTGATTTATGTACATTCTGTAAAAAAGTGTCTGAAACAATGGAACATATTTTCTGGGAATGTGAGCATAGCAGTTTTATTTGGTTAAAATTGCAAACTTGGTATAAAGATAATACAACTTTGAATATATATTTTAATTATAAGGACATATTACTTGTAATGACTGTAATCGTCCAAATTTATTCTTGATCCTTTGCATTATTTTGGTTAAAATGATTATTTAAAATGCAGGATATAAAAAACACACCCCCCTCATTTAGAGTATATAATCAAATGTCATTATTCTTTCGAAAAACAGGTGGCGTTATAAAAACAACGCTACGGAGAATTTTTTTAAGAAGTGGCAGATGCTATAGATATGAATACACTATTAGAGTGACATATTTATTGTTTACTATAATACCATACTGTCCGTTGTGTTTTGTTTATTTGTTGGTGATTATTGTTAAATTGTTTACCTTGTATAATTGATTTATTACCCCCAAGATTGGGGTTTCAATATAAATAGGCCTCTCTTTAGGGGTTGAAATACAAATAAAAAGTATGAATACATTAGAAAATAGACGACTTGTGTTTTATTATAAGCTTGTTAATGGTTTAATAGATATAGGACATAAATACAGGCGCACGCCTGCGAACAGAATTGGAAGAAACTATCATAACTCAAAGATGCATAAACCCTTCGCAAGAACAGATTATTATATATGAACCCATTTTATAATCACCTATAAATGATTGGAACAAACTTCCGAAGTATGTAGTCAATATGTTCTTTTTTGTAAAGCGTTAAATAACCATCTCAACCTACACAGTTAATTTCAATGATGCTTTACCTCAACTAAGTAAGTTTGTACTCTGCAATACTACAATGATTTTACTTGCAATCATCACTATTGACTATCGTTTACATCTTTCAAATAATACTTTGTGCAATGTGTTTATGATATTGAATTTATTTGTTTTTTTATATCCGGGAAACAGACTTGTATGGGTTTGATTAAACCTGTTTTTGTTTTCCCAAAGACATGTTTTTATAATGTCTGAATGAATTCAAATCAAATCAAATCAAGTCTTTATTTCAAAAGATCATGTAGTACATATCACTACCAGGACCATGGTCCCATTCCGACCTCATGGCAGGTCTTAAAATTATACCACGATACAAAGTACAATAATTCATATATAACATAGAATATTTCACATTTATGTAAAATGGCTCGAAGTTATGTACTAGAATATCATTAAAATGAATTTGGTTTGGTTTGTATTCTAATCGTCCGCAACAAAGATATAGAAATATGGAAAATAAGTAATATTCAATATTTGTTAAAGTCTTTCGGCAGATTTACATGTATTTTGAGCGCGATGTAGGTAGGTAGATATGATGCTGGAAGAAAGAAGGTAGTCTTGCAGAGGAAAGTGACTCTTGCATAATATAATCTGAATAGTGAGGATCGAAAAACAAGTGAAGAATAAATGGGGTTGCATTCTCGTTTCACTATAGTCTCCAGTTTAATTACTCTGCATGCGAGCCTAGAAGTGGCGTATTTAGTAATTGTCTGGTAGAACGTGTGGGGAGCAACGTCAATTTTTACGTTCTGTTTTGCTTTGGTCACAAATCAGAGCGGCGACCGACCAATTTCCCTGATAGCAGAAATTGTTAAAAAATGACGTGATATTTACGTCGTGGTTTTCGTCTTTTTTACGTCCTGTAATTACGTCAATAAGTCGACAACTTGCACCAACGTTAGACGTCAAGAGGACGTCTTGTTTTGACGTCATCTCTACGTCTTGTACACTGTCAAAACTAAAGTGCTACTTTTAGGGGCATGTATAGTGACTGCACCTGAAATGCTGTTTATAGCACTTGTAGTGTGCTAATTTACCAGCAAAAAAAAATGTGACCGTGGCGAGCCTCGAACCAGGTTCCGCTGATTGAGAGGCACTGACGTTACCGATGGACTAACGAATGCTTCTTGCAATCCAGTTTAGTCATGGAAGTCAAGTAGATAACATGAACTATGTGGTGTCGTAAATTCACTATGATGTAACAATATAATCTGCTCTAAATCGTACAATGTGAGTTAGTCTAGAGGTAATGCCAGCAATTCTCGATCAGCGGACCCTGGTTCGAAGCTCGCCCAAATCATTTTTTTAAATGAATGTTTAGCAGTTTAAGGAGCCGGTCCAGCTCCCGTGAAAGTGCTGAAATAGCACGCTGTGTGCATTCAATAGCACTCTGAGTGCAGTTCCTATGCATGCCCTCAAAAAGTGCTATATACAGCACTTCAGTTTTTACAGTGTACAGATGACGTCAAAATAAGACGTCCTCTTGACGTCTTGCGTTGGTGCAAGTTGTCGTCGATTTAGGCATCGATTTTTGAAGAAGTTGAGCTGGCGATTTGAGGTGGCCGGTTGATGTTAGGTAAAAAAAATGGGCGAAATTGGGGGAGCTTCTCCGCGCGGCGTCCGGGTGGCGTGTGACCGACTGATGACCCACTGATTCTCGGGCCGTCTCCAACCGGCCACCAACCGATATTTAAGAAATTGCCCGGCAGCCGGCGGGCGATCGGCGGCGACTGGGTGGCGACCGATCGGCAGCCTTTGATCTAGCGGCTTTGTTTTTTGACCTAAATCGCTCGACGGCGACCGCTCAATTAGGTCCGTGCCCGGGCAGCGACCACCGATTTTAGGACAAAACTGGGCCAAATCGGGGGAGCTCTTCCACACGGCGTCCGGGCAATGTCCGACTGATGACCCACTGATTCCCGGGCGGTCTCCCACCGGCCACCGTCCGAATTTGAACTCGACGCCCGGTGGCCAACCGATCTCCCAGAGGCGACCGCGCGGCGACAGCTCAGCAGCCCTTGATCTAGCGGCTTCGACTTTTTTACCTAAATCGCTCGACAGAGACCGCTCGATTAGGTCGGTGCCCGGGCGCGAAATTTTTTTTCCCACGAACTTTTTGTCCCTGTCCTCCCTGGCGCATGTACACCTGATCCTTTCCGATCTAAATCAATTTCGCAATCATAGGGTTTATTCCGTAAGCGATATAATGACGGTTGCTCCCAGCGTCTTGCTGTGGCGAGATGCGTTAGCCCTCGGACATTTAACCTGAGGTATGTGGGTTCGACTCTCAGTTTGGACATTACAAAATAGCGTCTTGTATTTTTATTATTACTAAAAGTAGGATGAAACTTTGAAACCCCATGCAAGCATTGTAGGGCTATTTCAAGGTTGCGCATGCGTAGGACGATAATGACAAAAGTTCGTGGGAAAAAAAAGTTCACGCCCGGGCGGTCGCCGCACGGGCACCGACCGTATTTTGGGCGGCGAGCGAAAAGTGGGCAGGCGCCGGCGACCAAGCGATGCCCTAAGAACCAGCGGTGCCCAGGGCGGCCGCCGCTCAGTGCCCGTGCGAAATTGACTAAAAACTCGCCGCCCGGCCGCTGAGCAGGCTAATTTTTTGGGTTGTGACCACAGCTTTAAGGAGAATCTTAAGACGACGTTTGTTGTCGCGGGTTACTTGACCGCGTGCCCCTATTTCAATCGCACAGTAATTAAACTATTAGCTATTGTTTCCCAAATCAATGATCTTTGTAGCTCTTTGTATCGGTCCAATTTTCTTTCATGTGCCCCACTGCCCCCTCGACGTTGGTCTCAAAGGGGACTGTAATTTCTACAACCAAAATCTTTTTAATGGACTCCCAAATTACTACCATATGGGGGCGTTGTGTTGTACTCAAAATGTGAAGGGGGGATAGTGCCCCATGCAATGTTACAATCGTCAAGGTCGGCGTATAATATACAAATAATGCGCTGTTGACATCGATCTCTACCTTACGTGGATATCGCATCGTACGCAGGGATCTATATGCGAGCAGTTGATGCGGCCGCACAACCAAAATTAGGAGCCCTACACTCAAACACATGCGCGGGACCGCGTGGACTCGGGGACAAGATGTCCCAGTTCACCCCGATATTAAACAAGAGCCCCAGGGGGCACGACGCTCACCTGAGGTGGATCAATTCACATCTGGTGCATGTTCTCTCTAGCACATGAACAACTTTCATTCTTCATCTATAGAGGTATCTCTATACACAATACCAAATCTGAGCTTCCTACCAAGTTTGGTTAAATTCCAATCATGGGTTTTGGAGAAGCTGAACATGTAAAAAGTTTATGGATGGCGGACAACTTGCCCCCCCCCCTCCAGTATGTTACCCCCACAGACCCCCTATAGGGCCACCCAGAAAAAAATCTCCATACACAATACCAAGTCCGAGATATTCCTGGTTCTGGAGAAGATGTTTGAAATTTACATAGCTTTTACAATTGGGGGCCTTCCCCCTGGGCCCCCCTGGGGGCCACATGTACCATTTTAGCAACTTTGGGTCCCCTACCCCTAAGGATGATTCCTACCAAGTTTGGTTGAATTCCAATCATGTGTTTTGGAGAAGAAGATCAGAATGTACATTTTGCCTGGCAGCGTCCCCCCCCCCCTCCAGTATGTTACCCCCACAGGGCCCCTATAGGGCCACTCAGAGAAATTTCATGAACAACATTCATTCTTCATCTATAGAGGTATCTCCATACAAAATACCAAGTCTGAGCTATGCCTGGTTCTGGAGAAGAAGATGTTTGAAATTTACATAGCTTTTACAATTGGGGGCCCTCCCCCTGGGCCCCCCTGGGGGCCACATGTACCATTTTAGCAACTTTGGGTCCCCTACCCCTAAGGATGATTCCTACCAAGTTTGGTTGAATTCCAATCATGTGTTTTGGAGAAGAAGATCAGAATGTACATTTTGCCTGGCAGCGCCCCCCCCCCCTCCTCCAGTATGTTACCCCCACAGGGCCCCTATAGGGCCACTCAGAGAAATTTCATGAACAACATTCATTCTTCATCTATAGAGGTATCTCCATACAAAATACCAAGTCTGAGCTATGCCTGGTTCTGGAGAAGAAGATGTTTGAAATTGACATAGCTTTTACAATTGGGGGCCCTCCCCCTGGGCCCCCCTGGGGGCCACATGTACCATTTTAGCAACTTTGGGTCCCCTACCCCTAAGGATGATTCCTACCAAGTTTGGTTGAATTCCGATCATGGGTTTTGGAGAAGAAGATGAAAATGTAAAAAGTTAACGGACGACGGACGACGGACGACGCACGACGCACGACGCACGACGCACGACGCACGACGGACGACGGACGACGGACAAATTTCCATCGCAATAGCTCACTCGAGCCATAGGCTCAGGTGAGCTAAAAACGACATCAAAATTTAATGCCTGCAAAATATTATTTGGTATTTATCACTAAAAATATTATTGCAAATTATAGGGTCATATGCGGGGTGTTCACTATATAGACAAGTGGTATACTTGTTTAAAAAATTTTGTACGATGAATGATGAAAAATAGAAAAAAGTGGTTATAAAAGAAATGAAAATTAAATCTACAAGCAAAATCGCAGTATAGCTGTGGATGTATTTGTGAACAGAGATAGTTAAGAAATTTCGTAGGATTCAAACTAATTTATAAAAAATTAAAAGGTTAATTATTTTTTCAGTTAAAGTGGTGTCCCAGTTCTCCCGCGTCCGAATTCACCCCGCTTTCCCCTACTTACCTGTAATTAGCTCCATTGGGAACAATATTTGCCTTTGGTTTAATCTTTGCAAAACTTAATGACACGAAAACACAACAGCTAAAAACAGAGTCTAACTAAGATCTTCTGTCTAACTTTAGTCATTCAACATTAGACTCCTGGCGCTTGACTTGTATTGCCTTCAAATTTTGCCCAAAATAAATTCCAGCCTACGCAAGGAAGAACAATACGTGTATTAAGGGCAAACTGGAAGTTGTCCCACAAAGCTAACGCGTCCTAGAAGATGACTCCTTACTGAAGCAAGCTACCCAGCCCAGGGCAGGGTATATCATGAACCCGGCCGGTATGGTACCGCTATCTGAATACTGCTCTGCTTGGGCCCGGGCAGCGTGAGCCGGCCGGCAGATACTACTTTTGGTAGGTACCTGCCGGATGTAGCTAGCTGGCTATAGCAAAGATCAACAGCGTTGGGTACGGTAGGTCAACTTACCAGCGACTACGTTGACATTACGTGCAGAACAATGGCGCGCAGGTCGAAGATATAGTGCTTTGCTGTGAATTGTTCTTTCGATTTCCCAGAAACAAACATATTCTTACACTTATTCTAATTAAACCACATTTCATTATAATTGAAATAGAAAAAAAACCAAACAAATGATTGTTGTGACCACATGCAGTATGTGTACTATCACAATAATTTTCTATTTCCCTTAAATTGGAGGTATTATGCTTGCAGGACATGGGTGTCGCCCCCCCCCCCCCCCCCGGGGGGTATATATCCCACAACAACATTTGAGGTGGGGGATGGCCTGTATTATCATCCCCCAATATTTTTGTATAAAATAAATAAGAATTATGATACATTAGCTTTAAACTAATAATTATCCAAACTCATTATATTTCATCTAGAAAGACCATCACATTCTTTAATGATAAGTAGTAACGAAATAAGAAATGCCATAATTTCAATGCGAAAATATCGAAGAAATTGTATAACTTCTTCGAGCATTGATCAACAAACTGTCTATCTGCCTTCTTATTCCTACAAATAATTTATAACACACATATCTGATATGTTATGATTTTGCCCCTTGGGTATACTGATAATATAATTATGATATGATTATGATATAATGATTATATATTATGATATAATTATAATTACTTATATTATATTAAAATTATACTAGGTGTTACAAAAAACATTTCCCACTTTTGATCCTTAATACTTTAAAAACTATATATGAGATAAAACTGACAGTGATATGAGCAATAGCTGAATATAGCTTTATATAGCCCGCTCGACTTCTCCAAAGTTGGGCGATGCCTAAATTTTAGCGGCGTCCGGGCATGCTACAAATCGGTCGGTCGCCGCTCTGATTTGTGACTAAAGCTTAAAAACCGATATTTGAAAAAGGAGGTATAAATGTGGAATCCAAAAAAACAATAAATTAATCACTTTTCTATCCTTTCTAATTTCATGGATGTGCATTTATGAATTGACCATTTCTTGTCATCGTAAGTCTTAAATAAGTTGAAAGGTAGTTGCATGGAAAGGATTTTTCATATTTTAAAGTATATAACTGAATTTCGTGACGCATTTTTGTCTCAATCACATTTCTTTAATTTCATAATGACAAATACCGTTTCTCTTACGGGACTTTGTTACGGTCGTGACCTTTGTCTCACCCCACATGCCATTCATTAACATGTAAGAAAAACAAATATACAAACAAAAAAAGAAACCGCCACAGATTACCGCCTCATAAGACAGATCCATAATAGTTCATTTATAGACTCCAACACGACAAATGATAATCTTGTATGATTATATAACGGAGTGACACATCTTATTTACTTGAAGTGCGGTGTATTTTTGCAACAGATTTGTCCTGCTTCAGTGTAGTTAAATGCTAAGCTCTAGGTGTAGTTATCTATTAAAATTGTTAAGCACAGTTTTGTTTTAGAGGGAAATTTATTTCAAAAACGTTAAAAAAATATCAGGTATTAAAATAATTATTACCATCAGTCGTAGTGACTGCATACATCATCATGATCATCTAATACAATGGTGATAGTAGAATACTATCGCCAATGAAACAGATTTCGTAGGGCTGTCTTAAAATCTGATCGCGAGAATATGTACACGAAACAATTTACACAGCAATTCCCTTTCCCCAATGTGTATGTCACCAAAAGGATGCTGTCATTTGGGAGCTTCCCAGAAAAAAACGCGGTTGCGATCACGATGGAATATGGCAGCCATGCCATTAGATAGCAACCCGTAACTACACATGTGGTGCGGAGGTTCCGTGAATTCTGATGTAGACTCCTTATTTGCTTTTCCAACTTGCAGTCTTTACCATTTTTACAAAGCGCATTTCTTAGAAGCGAAATACATTTCTTTATTCGAGACCTTGAGACTTCAATGTTGGAAGCAACGGTGACCAAAGTTGTAGGATCAACATTAGATACCACCGGAAGTTTCTGCGAGAACTGTTCAGTTAGGTTTGATTGATCAGGTGTGTCTACTGTCATGACTGTGGCGCTGAGGGTTTCGAGCCGTACAGCGGCATTCTCCTGTGCCGATATTTTGTTCGCATGCCTTCGTACAATGCAAAACATTCTGGCATACATAACAATGACCACACAGTGCAGAGGCCACAGACCGAGGGAAATCACTACACTGAAATAATTGGTCGTATCAGCGATATAGATCTCATAATACCTTTGAAACGAGTACGTTTTAAAAGACCTCTCTGATAAACCGGTGCTGAGTAGCAACATGACTAGCATTACACAAGCGACCATGACTGTACTCAACAAAGCCCTCTTCTCTGTGATGATGTCATGGTATCTATAAGGTCGCACCACATGCAAAAAGCGGTCGAGATTTACAAGGAATATGAAAATTGCACTGGTCACCGAGGCCCAACCCCCTAAGATGGTGTATGATTGACAGACAAAGTCCCATGCACTGCTTTCCACCCATCCTACCCTTGACACAATAACGGAAGTGATCCAGCAAATTGCAGTCAACAGATCTGTAAGTGAAAGAGCAGTAAGGAAAGTCTTGGTTCCACCATCAACCTGTAATTGAGGAAGAATCAGTAGGTTGGTAATATTCCCAGCTATACCAATGACGGAGATCAACGACCAAACGACGGCATAAACGAGGTTCACTTTGTAATACCCAGGTGGTCCTGTAATTTCTGCAGAAGTGTTTTCCATGGTGACTCAATGTTTGTTGACTCTTAACCTTTAAAAATATTGTTTAAAGATGTGATCTGTACATGGTAAGCCTACAGTACTCAAAGACAAACCAGAATCGAGCGAAAATTTTGTTCAGAACGATTGGACCTTTTATTTGGTTTAGTGTTTCCTTATACAAATAGCATATAATGTCTTGTTGACTGTAACGTATGGTCCAGAGGGGTTGATTAAGATATTAGGTCCATATCCATGTCACACGATTTCCATTTATATCTACATCATCTCCATAATCAGGATAAATCGTTAATAAAGCGTAAATCGTATTCAGGTATTTTCCAAATTATTAGTGGTTGATATACGGGTTCCTTTTGAGACATCGATGCTCTAAAATCAAGTAATATATGATTGTTTAAAACCAGAAAAAAATATATATTGTTTGCTTTCATGGAGTTTTCAATATGATTTTGTGTGTAGAAGGGCTTCAATGGCGACTTGGTACATCACTCACTGTAAATAGATGTTCAGATACCGCCTCATGGATTAAAACTAGCTTCATCTTTATAGTTATTTAAATAGAGGAGGCGCGATGGCTCAGTGGTAGAGCAGTCGTCTCATAACTGGGAGGACCCGGGTTCGAAACAAAGTGGATGCGCTAGTACCCTTTGGTAAGGCAGTCCTTATTACCAAGTCCATCGGACAATACTTAAAGCCGTCGGTCCCCTGGTTGCCTACTTACAATGATACACATGCTTTCTTTATAGCAGTCAGGCAAAATAAACCATCAAACCTTTTCAAATAACGTTTTTGAAAGTTATCTCAGACACCAAGCAGAAAGCACAATCAGTCGTGGCGAATGATCCTGAAGGATCTATACTGAGTGGTGAGGAGTACGTGGTTCGCCCTTATTGATGGTAAAGAAAGGGCTCTAATAACAAACTTGTTATCCCTAAATATATATATGCGATCAGTTTTATACCAATATTTACTGGCTTTTTCCCCTTTTGTGACAAAAAGTACATTCACTTGACAGACATGGAGGACATCTATTGTTCAAGATCTGATTCCTGTAGTTATCTGTTAAATTTTAAACCTACGTGGGAAGTCCTTTCACTTTGTGATGAATGGGGCCCTGGGTAATGTTAATGATTTTCAAGCTTGCTTTCATTTAAATTGTAAAGTAGCATGTTGAGTGACAGTACCCTGTAAAGGAGGTGATTGATAAATAAACAGAAAATCTTTGTGTCGGTACATTTTTTTATTACGTGTCTGGATCGATGATATTTGGAACTCGTCTTCCAAAACAAGGTTAACCCTTTCATACGAGTGCAATCAACTTTCCAAAGGCACTATACGGGACGTTTCGAGCTGTGGTTTATCCAGGAACTTATTGTACTCTTGGGTAGGAAAAAAGTTTTTGCTTCAAGCAAAAGAATTCGTGATTCTGAAATAACTTGAATACGTCTTTCGAACATCGGAATTTCTCCTTCCGAACTCACCATGTACTGATACGTAAGAGCCCGTGAAATGGTGATAGGATGTAAGATCTCTCCTCTCCGGCGAGACATGACAGTTATGACTGTATAATAAAACGGATGAAGTTTTGGAACTACGGCTCTCCTTCTTCTTGTTCATACAACGTATGTTCATACAAGCTTATATTCATTATATTTTTTGTACAGAAGATTATGTCAAACCTATGTTTTATTCAGCACTGCCGATGGAGCGCAAACCACGTTCGTAATTGAATTTTCAGTAGTTAATAATCACAGTTTCGTTGATGATTGAAGCTTAAACAAATCATGTCGTACCCAGATTTATTTATAATGCATGTTACGCCATTAGCAGTTCTAACAAGGATGTTTCCAGCAGCAAGATAAAGCTTGGTGTAGGGGCACTTTGGTGTTTTTTCAAGGGAATGTTACACAAATTTCTGTCAGTTCTTATATTTTTGTAATATACACCCATACCTCTTCCTTCTGACAAAATTTGGTCCACGGGCCATAAGGGGAAAAATTTGCCCCAGTTCTTAGGGGTCTTCTGACAACCAATCCCGAAGGAAGATTTTGTCAGTTTTTGTGTTATATAGTCATACACCTTCCTTCTGCCAAATTTTGGCGCATAATTATGTTAGATGGGTTGAAATCAACCAAACTTTGGGGCACTTTGGGGGGGGGGGGTCTGGCGCCGAACCCAGCGGCTTCGTTCGAGCTGACACGCTTTATACATGGATGGTCTGAGTAACTTTATAAGGGTTCAAATATCATATGTAAAATGGGCTGACCATTTCTGGACAGGTCCTGGCCTATAAACTCATATCGGAACAGCAAAACGTAGAATCCAGGGGCGTCTCTGAACTCTTTTCAAAAGGGGAAGGGTGCCGAACCAAATTAGTCGACAGGTCAGCTGAAAATTCTTGACAAACAAAGCAAAAACAAGTTTGAAAAAATTAATATGTTTTTAAGGTCCTCAGATTGTCATGTGCCGTCATGGTTAAAATTGGACGTCGGATTTTTTTTATTTGCAGATAGAGGTTCCTACTATTTTCTAAGAAGTTTAAAAGAAAAGAAAAGGAAAAGAAACAAGGAAAAGAAAAACACGAATAGGAAATCATTTTTGTGATTCGCTGACAAAGCTCTGCAAATTCCAAATTTGTTATTGGCAGTTTTAGGTTGTGGTAGTATTAGTTTGTGGGGGCCCTTACATAATAGCCTGCGTAACTAGTTCATTACACCTTTTCTGATGGTTTGAGCTCGCTCAACATGCTCAATACTAACGTAACTTTGCATAAGCCAGACTATGTGTGATGCATGTGATACCATGAGTGATTCTAACAAAGGTATGCTTTTTTTTCTAGAATCAAATTACGTGTACAGGACGAACACGATCGCAAAGAATTGAAAGAAATCAACTCAAGGTCAATTTCAGTACCCTATTGTCCATGATTTTATTGCTTTTAGAATTATGTATTGTGTAACATGTCATTATAATATTCGCACATATCAAGAGGTGAAGCAAAAGGCTATTGAAATTGAAAAAAGGTTACTTTTTAGTCTTTGCGAACGTATAAATTGGTGAGTATAAGTAGGTTGGAGCAGATTTCACCTTTTCTAGTGACAAGTATACTATATCGAGAAACATCTAATGGGGTGTTGCAAGAAAGTTGCAATCAATTGCAAATTGTAAAGCAAATTAGAACAACCATTCTGAATGGTTCAGGGTCTGCCCATTCAAGAAGATGCGCTTGCAACAATGAGTTTGATTGGTCAGTACCGATCAATTTCAACTTGCAATCAATCGCAACTTTCTTGCAACATTTCCATTTAAAAATCTTAATCGTCCAGTAATGGCTTTTTGGAGGAGATATATAATTTTCATCGAAGTACTCTTCACACGGAAATACTTTTACCTATTGAGTGTATCAATAGTTTCACATGGGTTGTAGCGACAGTCGTGATTATGTTTCATCTGTTATCTTATTTATTGTTTCAGCTTTATTGAATAAAACTAACTGACATTGCAATTTATAAAGATATGTGTTGCACAATAAGACGAATACACGGCCAAATTTAGGCTCGCGTGTGTGTGTGTGTGTGCGTTTGTTTAGCATTATGTCCGAGGACATTTTCGGACAGAGAACAAAAACAAATCATGACAACAATGGTCCTCGGAAGGCGGACAATAGTCCTCGAACGTCGAACAATGAATTTATGCCTTATTCCGTCGACTGTCCGAGGACGAGTAACAATAGAGGAACAATAGTTGTCCTCGGAAGTAAAGCCATGTAAACGTGTGTGTGTGTGTGTGTGTGTGTGTGTTGGGTGAGGGGGGGGGGGGGGGTAATTATATTCAACTTTTAAGGGGTGCCTATAATTACGCCATGCTTTCGAGAAACCCCGCAGGACAGGTTTGATGTTAATCATGTTAAATACAGATGTCATTTTTTACCGGGTTAAATACTCCTGTAATTATATTACCATCACGACACCTGTATTCACATACACTTATACACACGCGCGCGCCACACATTCGATTAGGATGATTTTTTTTTTGTTTACATATTGGTCCTCCAAAAAAAAAGAAGATAATAATAAAAAATGGAAATCAGTCATGCTAAGAATTAAATATAATTAACATTAAAACTACTGATGTGAGAATAAAAGGTATTACAATTTCTAAATGACAAAGATTGAAACAGTTTTAATAATTCAAGATCAAAACAGGAAATGGTAAATAAAACAGATCGTGTATTAAAAGATATATATTTTACAAATATAAAATGAAAACAACAGGTGGTTTACTTTTCAGATTGCATGTAGGCCCTATATGTAGTCCTATAGTATGTATGAGACTTTATAGAGAATAAAATAAACATATGGAAAAGGTTGAGGAGTACACTTACTATACAGTACATGATAGAGACGTCATCTCATACAGGTTTAAAATATTTTTAGTAACACATGCGTTAAAGATATAGCCATAGATTTTGAACAGCAAAAGGCAAACTATTCCAAATTTCACCGCCATCGTATTTATAACTATTCTTATAACCTTCGAGGATAGGCTTCTATAAGAGGTTCTATATTTTAAAAAAAATCCACTTCATTGCGCATTCGTGTTAAAGCGTTCTTGTTGGAGCATTTCCAAGAATACATATGAATACCGAAATTCATTGTCAGAATAATTTGTTGGCACAACTTTCACACGCTCGGTGAATTCCCTGCATGCAAGGCTGCAATTTTATCAAGGAATTTGATGGATATATGACCGACAATGCCGATGTTTTGGGGCACCTTAATGGATTTGTCTTCCAATTTTATTCAGGAAGTGTTGGATTTATAATACAAATCTATAATAAATATGTTTTAAGATATGGTCCCAACTTCTGTAAATTAGTTGAACCATGAAACTGCTCTTCAGGACTGTGCTCCTTACAAACGCTTGTTAAAGTGGTACTATGCGTATACATAAAATATATCAAAATTAATATGCCCAAGACACAAGTAAAAAATTCGCTTGTTTACACTATTTCAATAATTGCTCTATGATATTTTCATTACATTGGGTCTTGATCATTCTGACTCTGCTTGTATTGATCTTATTTCACTTGTTAGCCATTCGTACATGTCGTTTGACTAAATATATGTCAACCCCCCCCCCCCCCCCCCCCCCCTCCAAAATGGCTTGCTCGGCCGAACTGGCTACGCGCCTGGTCGCCGCTCAAGTTTTAGCGCAGACGGGAAATCGGCGGTTGCCGTCGAGCGATTTAGGTCAAAATCGAAGCCGCTAGATCAAAGGTTGCCGAACGGTCACCGCCCGGTCACCGCCGATCACCAACCAGATTTCTAAAAATCGGCCGGTGGCCGGTGGGAGACTGGACGGCAATCGGTGGGTCATCAGTCGGTCACTGCCCGGACGCCGCGCGGAAAAGCTCCCCCGGTTTCGCTCATTTTTTACCTAAAATCGACCGGCGACCGACAGAAAATCGACAGGGCATCGCTGGGGCTTTTACAGCCCGCTCGAATTCTCCAAAAATCGTTGGGCGATTCCTAAATTCCAGCGGCGCCCGGGCAGGCTACAAATCGGTCGGTCGCCGTTCTGATTTATGACCAAAGCTTAGAAACTGATGATGTTTGTAAAAGGTGGTATAAATGTGGAATCTCAAAAATCAACAATTGATGAATATTAAAATTACTTACTCTATCCTTTTTAATTTTATGGATGTGCATTTATGAATTCGTTACTGTTTTCACGAAGTGACGGATGAGCGCGCAACTAAAAGAAAGTTAGTTTTGAATAAATCACTTTCAAAGTTTTAAAGCTCAATCTCAATCTCTTTAATGCATGAAGGGTGGATAAATTTTATATGCTGGGATAGATAATCAATGTTTAGTTCTATTTTTTATTATTTGCATATTTTTTTTTATATTGTGGGGGGAAATGAGCTGTAAACATAACCGTCGTTTCGTGAAAACACAACATTCAGGGACGCGCTTTGATTTGATTTCACGAAGTGACGGATCTCAGCCGCGCGCGTGTAAAACATATGGGACTTGATCACCGCACATTTAACCGTCATTTCGTGAAAACACAAAGTCAATTCAAGGACGTGCTCTTTTTTGTTTTCACGAAGTGATGGATCTTAGTCGCCCACGTAAAACATACGGGACGGCTCTAAGCCGTCACTTCGTGAAAACAGAAAATCCTTTTACTAGGTATTTGCTTGTTGTTACCACCATAGTTACATAATTAGACATTAATATGGTCTGAAACTTTGTGAGGTTCAAGATGATAGTAAATGATAGTAAACGAATTAACCATTTCTTGCAGTAATTGCATACATCATCATGATCATCTAATATAATGGTGCGAGTAGAATACTATCGCCAACGAAACAGATTTCGTAGGGCCGTCTTAAAATCTGATCGCGAGAATATGTACACGAAGCAATTTACACAGCAATTCCCTTTCCCCATTGTGTATGTCACCAAAAGGATGATGTCATTTGGGAGCTTCCCAGAAAAAAAAGCGGTCGTGATCACGATGGAAAATGGCAGCCATGCCATTAGGTAGCAACCTGTAACTACACATGTGGTGCGGAGGTTCCGTGAATTCTCATGTAGACCCCTTCTTCGCTCTTCCAACTTGCACCCTCTACCATTTTTACGAAGCACATTTCTTCGAAGCGAAATACCTTTCTTTATTCGAGACCCTGAGACGTTGGAAGCAGTGGTGACCAAAGTTGAAGAATTAATATTAGATACCACTGGAAGATCCTTCGAGAATTGTTCACTTAGGTTTGATTGATCAGGTGTGTCTACTGTCATGACTGTGGCGCTGAGGGTTTCGAGCCGTACAGCGGCATTCTCCTGTGCCGATATTTTGTTCGCATGTTTTCGTACAATGCAAAACATTCTGACATACATAACAATGACCAGACCGTGAAGAGGCCATACAACGAAGGAAGGCACTACAGTGAAATAATTGGTAGTATCAACGATATAGATCTCATAGTACCTTTGAAACGAGTAAGTGTCAAAAGACCTCTCTGATAGACCAGTGCAGAGTAGCAACATGACTAGCATTACAGAAGCGACCATGACTGTACTCAACAAAGCCCTCTTCTCTGTGATGATTTCATGGTATCTATAAGGTCGCACCACATGCAAAAAGCGGTCGAGATTTACAAGGAATATGAAAATTGCACTGGTCACCGAGGCCCACCACCCTAGGATGGTGTATGATTGACAGACAAAGTCCCAAGCACTGCTTTCAACCCATCCTACCCTCGACACAATAACGGAGGTGATCAAGCAAATTGCAGTCAACAGATCTGTAAGTGAAAGAGCGGTAAGGAAAGTCTTGGTTCCACCATCAACCTGTAATCGAGGGAGAATCAGGAGGTTGGTGATATTACCAACTATACCAATGACGGAGATCAACGACCAAACGACAGCATAAACGAGATATACTTCGTAGTACCCATGTAACCCTTTGACTTCTATAGAACTAGAAGAATTTTCCATGGTGAGTCAGTGTGTTTGTTTCACTCTTAATATTTAAAAAAAGGTTTTCAACATGGCGATCTTAGAGGCCTGAGGTACTTAAAAACGAACCGGAACAGCGTAGAAACAAAGTCGTTATTTCTTTTTTCAAGTAATCTGATACATAACAATTGCTTTCCTTTCTGATTGCATGTCAGTTTCAATTGGACCTTTTATTCAGTGTTACAACTGTATCCTTCAAATGAAAGTGCTTGTTGTCTTGTTGATAGTAACGTATGGCCCAGTGGAGTTGACGATCAAGAAGTTATGTCCTTATCCATGTCAAGCGATTTTCATCAATATCTGTATCATCTACAAACTACATAACCATGATAACAAAGTTGCAAATGCTCGTGGCCAGATATTGTCAAAAAATATCAGCGGTTGATACTTATTCCTTTGAGTCTGCGATGGTTCAAAATCAAGTAACATATGATTGTCTAAACACCAGCAAAAGGAAATACTAATTGTTCATTTTAATGGAATTTTCATTGTGATTGTGTGTGTGTAGAAAGGCTTCAATGGCGACATGGTAGATCACTTACTGTAAATTGATGTCCAGATACCACCTTATGAATTGAAACTAAATAATATAAGTTCTTGGGCTAGCTCCATCTTCGAAGTTATTTAAGTGATAACTTTGACGTTAGTTGTTTCAGGTATCAAAAGACACAATCAGTCAAGATCAGTCACGAATGGTACTATATCATGTATATAATACATTGTTCTGAAGACGATTAGAGCATAGTGATCGAAACGTCGAGAATTGGGACTCTGATGATACGATTGTTATCCCAAAGCAGTATATTTGATTATTTTTATTTCATCATTTACTGGCCTTTACCTTGCTTTCGATGACAAAAGGTACATTAAGTTTTAGGTTGCATAGGACTTGAATTAAGGACATCTATTTTCAGGATCTGATTCCTGTAGTTATCTGTTAAATTTTTAAAACTACGTGGGAAGACCTATCACTTTGTGAGGAATGGGACCCTGGGAGTTGCTAATGACTCTCATCATGTTTGTTTCATTTAAATTATAAAGCAGCATGTTGATTGACGGTACCATATTTAAAGAAGGTGATTGATAAAAAAAACCCAAGAAAATCTTTGCATTAGTACATTTTGTATTACTTGCCTGGATGGATGATGATATTTGGAACTCGTCCTCCAAAACAAGGTTAACCCGTTCATACGAGTGAACTCATCTTGCCAAAGGCACTATCCTGCACGTTTCAAGCCGTGGTTTAATCCACGAACTTATTATACTCTTGGTTAGGATATGGGTATACTACGTTGTACATCCATGTTTAGGAATATGAACGTACAAATAAGTGTTTGCTTCAAGTAAAAGAGCAAATGATTCTAAAATAACTTGAATTCGTCTTTCGACCAACGGGATTGCTCCTTCCGAACGCACCGTGTACTAATACGTAAGAGCCTATGAAATGGTGATAGCTAGGTTGTAAGAACGACAGTATGACAAATGAATGTATAATAAAACGTTGTTTCGGCGATTTCCAACTACGGTTCTTCTTCTTGTTCATATGATGTTTATGGCGTCTCCTGCTAAGAAAACAATTATGAATTCGTGTGAACACGAGCTGATATCTATTACCCTTTATTTGGGAGCAAGATTGTATGAAACCTATGTTTTATTCAACACTATCGATGGAGCGCGAACCACTTTTGTAATTGAATTTTGCATTTTGAGTACTTAATGACAGTTTCGTTGATGACTTAAGCTCAATTAATCATGTCATACCAGGGCTATTTATAATGCATGTTACGCCATTAGCGGTTCTAACAAGCAACAAGTATGTTTCTAGCATCGTGATTTAGGGCCCGACTACATACATTTCATTACTGAATACTAACAATTCTTTTGACTTAACATATTACATATTACGTGGAAACCCTAAATCCAATTCAATTGCTCATACAAATGTTTTAACTATTTTGTGTCATCACCAATACTTCAGGCTGCATAGTAACTGTGTCGAAAACAATTCTTAATAAAGGTTTTACTGATAATTCCTTTAACCCGTTCCATTACAGCTCTCAACTCATTGTCATTGATTGCATACACCCACTCCCGGGATAAACATTGAAGAGATTGCGTTTGAGAGTTTAAGTGTCACAGGTCACTGATCAGACAAAGCCAAATAAAAGATATTTTTCCTTCCCTACCACCACCAAACCATAATACCAACTGCTACCCCACATACAACGATGGCGTTGACCAAAGTGAACTTCTGCCAGACTGGGTCCTCATCGATGCTCTTGATCATGCTGGCCTCTCCGGAAACTTCCTGGTTATCATTGGGGTTAAATCCAAGAAACCAAAACATATATCTCTTCCACCTCGGTTTATCTGGAAGTGATTGATAGAAACGTAGAGGGTTTGAGAGATTTTTTCTTTAGAGAGTATAGAAGGAAGAATGGGTTGTGCCTATGGTCTATGTATAGAAACCTTACTTAGTTGAAGGGGATGCTAACTGCTTATTCGAAACTCCTAAACTCCACTGCGTATGTTTTATTTTGGGTCTCATCTTTTAAGATGGGCGTCCAACTGTGTTCTAAAACCTTCTAGGTTATCAGACAGTCTTAGGCCACGTTGTTGAACGTTGTCGTAACTATATCCTACCGTGCTTCTGGTGTTCTGAAAAACCTTCAACAGATGAATACCGATATGTAGTAAATATACTCGTTGCATCAATTCAAAGATTCGGGAAGTAGTATGTTCTTGCCTGTTTTGTCGTTTTGCCCTTCACCTGAGAGGTCAGCCTTTAGGACGCCCTCCGCGGTAAAATCTGCGTTTTCGTTGTGCTTAAGGATTCTTTTGCGGACCTCACTCGCCGTTGCTGTATGCTCTGGATGTTTGCTTCCATCGTCGTTGCAGCTAGGCTCTTCATTTTTAGGGTTCATTCCACGGGTCCAGAATGTTTTGCCAAGTATCTGGTTCAACCACAACTCATGTTTTAATCGTAATAATTTCATGTACATATATAGAAACATAGAAAAACAATTGTTTGAATTAAAAAGGCAACATGTCGTAGGCTTATTGGCGTAAGAGCATTTATTATGCCAAGTCGATTTTGATGATTCAAATTATTCTCACGTAATTTTCACAGACCATAATCAAGTTAATAGTAAGAAGTCAGGTAGAACATTTTAAAACGTCCCCCAAATCTTCAGTTGTTGTATAATTACTAACTTCATTGGAAGAGCCTGAGCCTTTGAATTTTTTTTAAAAGAAATATGGCGCCATATAAATGTTGTGAAAGATTTGATTTGATTTGATTTGATTTGATTTGATTTGATTTGATTCGTCAGGTATATTGCAATACAAACATAACCAGGTACCATGACAGGAGTCATCATAACCATCATCATCGGAAGTTTTAGGCTAGGCAGAATCATGGAACCTTAGTTATAAACATTAGAGGAATATTTCTTACCTGACTGACTGTAGGTTTCTGGGTCATCAGGCTTATGGTTACAGTAATGACCAGGCAAACTAAGGTCACTATACAATTGTAGTAGAGGAAATGGACATTCTTGACGACTGAAGGTCGGTCGTCTTGTGATCCACAGGCTGGGGCAGGGTAGACGATGTCCAGGATCATCCGAATCACACCCAGAACCACCCCAATGGTGAAACCCCAAAACGCTCCCTATATAGAGAAGATCAGTCGTGGAAAGAAGACTCGTCAAACACTTAATAAACACTTCCAACTCCATGTACAAATAATTTACATTCACATTTTGTCTTTATCATAGTCTAAGAAAAAGTCTAAGAAAAAGGTCTAAAGATAATTAGTGACGTGACAGCCCAGGGATATTGCCGTGACAATCATAAAAGATCCTCGGTATTCCTAAATATTGCAATAGAGTTGAAAAAACAATTGCTGATTTATTCCAAACACTTGATACAAAAGTTGGTACAAGTAGTCAATACTCTCACAGCATAAAAAGAAACACAGCTATTACACCCAACATTGAATGTACTGCCTGAATAAATTGATGGCGAGGTACCTTTTCGTTATTTCTGATCCAGACCACCCCGGTGACGAAACAGACAAAGATAGGAGGGGCAAAGTAGGACTGTAGAGATTGGATATACTGGAAGAGCTGGCCACCCTGGGCTACTTGCACAATGGGAACCCAGAGTATACTGATCCCAACCAGAATAATGACAAAGAGCCTGCACAAAGAAAATTGACAAAGAGAAAATGAGTTGTAGTTTGCTTTTTCCGTCAGCTGAAAAGAGGCGATTAAATGGAAAATGTGGCCAAATCCATTCCTTTTGTCTTATTATAGAGGATCTGTTATGATCCATTATCGTAACTTAATTTAATAATAAATTTAATTTTGCTTCACGACGTTTACTAATTCCACTTTGCAATTTCCTCCATCAATCACTAGGTCTACTCACTAACATATCAAAAATATTATATTATGTTAATATAACATATTATGATATTTGTACATCTTCTCAAGATGATAGCTTATCATTACTGATAGGCTCCTGCTGCATCTACAAGTACATTTGGCGTAACCTATCATCAATTACAACACAAACAATTAGATAAAGGCGACTACTGCCATCATCAACACTCAATGCTTGTATTACGAATAGAATCATTTTGATAAGGAATGGTAGCGGGCCTATTCTACCAAAGATGAAATAACTTGCATCAAATAATCAGTATTGTTTTTTTTTATAGTATTATCACGTTGGATATGTTTAATAAAATTATACACATAATCTTGTCAGAATTAACGCTGAGAGTGTCAACGAGCAGTCACGCATCTACATGCGTTATGACTCCACTCAGTATCTCACAGATGCTCGATACGATCAAAACTCAAAATACGGTTTCCATAGATACCTTCCTACTATCATCAGCTCTCGGTTCTTCGCATGCGGACGAAGACGGCGCCACAAGTCCATAGTGAAAATCGTGCTTCCACTGTTGAAGATAGAGGTTAATGAGCTCATGAGGGCGGCAATCATGACAGCCATCATCAGACCCCGAGCTCCTGTAACATAATAAAAGCAATGTAACAAGTAGATGATTGCAGGGAGTCGCTAAACCAGTTTTAATGAAGGATGAAGGAAAGGTTGCCGACGAGCTAAAACTGGAAACTGAGACCACATGCAGCAATATTCCAAAAGCTTGGGTAAAGGTAACAGTTATCGAGGGAGTGGAGGCACATTGTTCACAGTTTCATTATCTTGCAAATGTAGATAAACATCAAACATTTAAATTCTAAAACAGAGACACCTTTTTTCAGATTATTAATCAGGTGATGACTTAAAGTCATTATTGCCTAAAATCTTAGAATGTGATAGGGCTACCAAAAATATGATCAGATGATATAGAGACGCTACTATGCTGAAAAAGTAACAATAATTAGCAGCAGGTCTATATTATGGTAATACATGTTATATAGCCTGGTGCTGACAATTCTCATTTTAAACTAATAGACGCAATGAAAGGGTGTTTTGCTTGTTTTGCACATTTATTGTGGAATATGGTAAGAGAAATTATAAAGAGCATTCTTAGAGAGAGGGAGAGAGAGAGTAATGGGCGAGTGATAACGGTTGTGTTTTGTTTTTTAAAGAGATCGGTGCAAAATAAGAAATTTCTTTGTTAGAATCACGACGGTATCATCAGAGAGTGGGGGAAAGAGTTAAAGTATATATTGACATCAGGAAATCAATATATTTTTTTAAATGGAAGATTGATTTTATCATGATAGTTGAATTTGGAGAAGAGACATTACGCTTAAGAGACAAAAAATACATTACCAACTGGCATGAGTCTCAGGATTAGGAGAGGGTAGGCAATGTTTGAACACGATGTCGGGTTTTGGCAGTATTTCATACACGAGGCACTGTCCACACATGCCACTTCATCTACATCACAAAATTAGAATGCAAACTTTAATCTCATTAACTATGCCCAGGGGCATATCTACATGATTTATGAAAAAATAGCCATTGGGATGTTGTCATTCCAAAAAAAATATGCAAGCAAGGGTTTTTTTTTTTTTCGAATGTAAATCCAGAGTGGGAGCCACACTCAACACCTCCACCCCACAATCCCCAGCGACTTCCCTAATAACATGCCTGTATCCAAAATATAATGAGTAGGTGTCTTGCCATGGCACAGCACTAGCGTCTTTGGCAAGACATTAACCTACATTTGCCACACTCGACCCATGTGAGGTAAATGGGTACCTGGCTGGAATCAATTCCTTAAAATGCTAGAGCGCCGTAAGAGCAGCCATCTAAAGCTGGGTAATGATTGTGATGCGCCAGGAGTGTCAAGTCTGGCGGACATGTGCGCTATACAAGAACCCACTATTATTGTTATGATTACCAAGTTTATCACCAAAGTTTTTATTTGTTTTACCTGTGTAAAGAACCCTAGCTATCATTCCAGGCATCACAATGAGAAACTGTGGGAGAAATTTGAGGTAGCTGGCAACTATCGAAGCTCCCTTTGCATGAGTGACGTTCTTTGCTGCAAGAGAACGCTGTACAATCACCTAGAAGAAATAATAAGTAGGAGTAAATTTCGTGTTATTTCTTCCCTTCTTCTCTTTCCTCTTCCTTTATTTACTTTTGCATCTTTCTTGCCTCTTTATTTTGCGATTACGTTTCGTAATTGCACTGTGGGGTAAAAAGCTAATATTTTTCATCCGGACATTGGATATTTTTCTTTTAGGTCATATTGATCTCCCTCCACACTTTGGATGGATATTTCCCTACAAGTAGGCTACAACACAGGAAAAAAAGTAAAAAGTATTTCTTATCTATTTTTCTTCAAAAGTTCACGGGAGTCGACTCTGCTGGAGCGACGATTTGTCGCTTCTTTTTATCAAGATTTAGGGATTACCTGGTCGGTACACCAGTACCAGGTTCCAATCACCATTATCCCCAGAGCGGTTCCGGGCCACGGTTGATCCGAGGTAGTTGCATCCCGGATCATACTGAAGGCGTCTTCTCTTGGATATCCGCATGTGGTATCGGTATCGTTCAGGGCGGATGGAATCGATTGCATGTACTCTAGTCTCAGTCGCTCCAGACTCCCAATCTTGATAAAGCCTTTATTCAAAGTGAATGATTAATATGATGTGATGTTTTTAAGCTAGCACAGGTCTTGGAAGGTTACGTGTAATCCAATTTTAATTAAAAATGTATCTATAATAACTTTCTTTTCAAGATTTTGAGAAGTCATGTTGCAAAAAATGTAATTTGCTCTTTAAAAGACCCACACTTTTTAAACTTACTATATTCTATAATTGAAAATACAAAAAAGAAGTTTAAATTTACGATTACAATGAAGAAAAAAGTACTGAGACTTATGTTGGCTTTACTCTTTATTGGTTTGCTAGTATTCTTTAGAGACAATAGATACCGCGCAAGGCTTTCCCGGATGATCTTATTGCAAATTGTGGCAGAGTGGGATATAGTAAAGTGAATCAGTTGGCTCAAGATCGAAACACTTGTAGAGACCGTTGTTTGAGAAGATCGTGGCAGTGTAAATAAACCTGTCTTCGGACAGATCACTTTTGATGATAATCTACTTACTCGTTACCATGAGAAATGAGCCCCCGATCAGCATGATAAAGACTTGGAGAGTGTCAGTATATATAACGGCCGCTAGACCTCCTGACAGGGTAAATCAAAGATGATAAATTTACTTTACACATTCAGATACTGCAGATAATGTGAAATGCGTGATGAACGAGCACACGGTTGTATTAATGCAGATAAGGAAAGTAGGTAGTTGATGGGAAAGTAGAAATTCTCAATACCTAAATGATAAACTATTCTTTATTTTGCTTCAGTAAAGAAGCACACCCACTAAAAAAAAAAAAAAAAAAAATATGTTAAAACCAGAAATTTTGAATCGGCATCTACAATAGGTATCTCATTTTAACACAGTAAATTACAATATATATACTAGCCTTAAAATGTTCAAACAGCTTTTCCAAGGAATTTGCCTGTGGTGTTGTTTTTTTTAATTAAAATATAATACACAACTTTTAATATTTTAAAGTACACTCAATGGCATGGATTTTTTGTTTACCTGTAATTGTGTAGACAGCAGTAACAGCTAGCAACACAAATATCGAGGCATATAGGTTCCAGTCAAAGGCCTGCTGAATGAATACGGCTCCGGCAAAAATATCAACCTTCAAAGTAGAAAAGACATTTAAATAAATTTGCCACGCTCTCTCCCTCTCTCTCTCTCTCTCTCTCTCTCTCTATATATATATCTTATGCTTTATTCATACAGCAATAGTTTTAGAAAATGAAATATTAGTTCAAGAAATTCTACACACTGATACTTTGAAAAATTGAAAAATTGAAGAATGCATATGTGATAAGGACGTCAACTCAAGCTGTGCTTATGACGACCCCTTTTTCTATGTATCATTTTATGTGACCATACATATTAAAAGATTGTAAATTTATGATGATGTATATGGAAATATTATATGAACATGCATATCAAAATCAAATCAAATCATATTATTCAGTATATCGGTTTTCACACATTCACACATGTTTCTGAATAGCAGTCAACCTCCTGTTTTCTTACATCATTACTGGAAATTTGTTGTCAGAATGCTGAAGTTCCTAACTTCAATTACAGCAATCGGTTCCATTTAACATGGTTATTCGTACATATTATATAAAAATAATCACAAATCAGAACAAGCATGAAACTCAAACTTACCTTTTTTTTTTTTTTAGTTTATAACAACCTGCAAAGCAGGATTTTCTGCATTTATTGTCAAATCAAATAACAAATTTACAAACAATTATAGTAATAAATATACAACATAATTGTTCAAATTACAAATGTGACAGTTAAATAACAATGACAACAGAATAAAGACATGATTATAAATCGAAATGAACAAGTAGAAATGGCAGAAATGCAGGGGCCAGCTATCTTAAGCAAAATGCTTGAATGAATAGCAACCTTACCAACTTTACCAACTTAAATGATAATAACGTACGTCATACTCACTGATATTTTTGTGAAGACATAGAGGAAGAGTGCTAGGATCGACATCGCAATACGTAATCGTTGACCTCCATAACGAACACGGAGATACTCGGGCATAGTGTACACCTGTATTTATGAAAACATACAGATAGTTCACTTACAGAAATTGTGTTCTAACAGTCGTACATCAAAGGCTCTATTATAATTAAGGTTTCCTAATTAGAATTTTATCAATTTTGATTGAGATTCTAGGAGAAATTGATAATGTGTGTGAGAGGGTGTGTGTGTGAGGGTGTGTGTGTGTGTGCTATATAGAAAGGTAAAGGTTGTAAGAGATTGTTGAAGCTATTTTTTCTTGTTTTACCAAGGAAGGTTGTGCTGACATTTATGATTACAGAACTTTGTTTTATATCCCATCTGGGCCCCATTTCATAAAACTTGTTATCAATAACAAGTTACAATAATTGTTCTAAGCTACTGAAATCCTTGAATCTGACTGGCTGAGTGCAAATTTATCATAGAAATGGGGCAGTTTCTATTGATAACAAGTTTTATGAAACCTATGACGAGGGCCCTGATGTTTAGGCCTATATTATTTTGTAAACGTGTTATTTGTTCTTAACGCACCGATTTTATTTGGATTTCGCTTATCACAAATGAGCATATCACGTGGGATACAAATATTTGGATAGGTCTAAAAGAATCGTTCATCTTTATTCGTTTGTTTAAATTTCACGCTTGTTTGTTTATTTTGTTTAAATTCATTTCCTGACTCTTACTTTTTTACCTTAATTCATGCTTGGAAAAAACATGTAAAGAAGTACTTTTGACAATGGTAAAAATACGTTTTACGTCCTTTCCTTAAATGCGGTAATTCAGCCACAACCTTCGATATATCTGTTACATGTAGATGATTATGTTACCAGTCTTGATAAGAATATTATCATCCAAAACAGAACACTCATTTAATACTCTACACAGGCACGAATAGAGCCCAAAATAAATTGTTTCCTATATTTTTATAGCTATCTTTCTTCAACACTGCCCCTAGTACCTTGAGCCCTGTGACAATGCATTTTTATGATTTTACAATGGATTGCCAACTTTATCAGAATTATGGTTTTACAGCGAAATTTTATTGGGGAGTTTTGACCTACTATAAAAATAGGCATTGTTTGGAAATACACGTAATAAAATTAAGGATTGTATCTCGTAAAACGTTATGTGTTTTAAAGTGATATGACAAATTCGATAGTCGCTAGCTTTAGAGTACTTCGTGAAATCATTTTTTTCCATCTCATAGACTCCCCGTTCTGCTATATGAAGCAATTTGACAATGTACTTGTCTCATAATTAATAGTTAGGTCAAAATTGGTATTCATAATGGTTTTATCAAAATATTCTCAGATATAATTTGCAAACCAATTAGCATGCACTTTGCAGGAAAACATCCTAGAGGGTAATTTATGTAGTATAATTATTTTATAATATTTCCAACTGGTTATTTCTTTTCATTACTAGTATATGTGAAACAATAAATTGATATAAGTTGTTAAATCATTGTATTTACTATAACAATTATTTCAAAGCGGTAACCTCGCTAGTCAAAAGGACTGCTATTCATAAGGACCACTTATTCATAAGGACCGCTATCCATAACGCGTGACTAAATGAATAGTGGTTTTGTATGAATAGCGGTCCTTCTATATAGCGAGAAAACCACAGACAATTACCTCACTATTCATAAAACACGATAAGAACTACTTTCAAAAAATAAACTCAAGGGCAATTTCAAAGGCCTATTGTACTGCCCATAGAAATCAGGTTCGGATTATGTAATACACCATTGCATTGTAACGTTCGCACTTTTCTAAAGGTGATACAGGGCTATTGAAATAGTCTTGAGTTTATTTTTCGAAAGTAGTTTTTATCGTAATATAAGGACCTCCATTCATAAAGACCACTATTCATAACTATTCATAAGGACCGCTATTCATAACGACGTGTTAAATGAATAGCGGTTTTCTATGAATACCGGTCCTTATGAATAGCGAGCGTACCCGATTTTAAAGGTTGTCACATTATTTTTCGTTACAAATACGATTAATTTTACTTGACTTCCATTCAAATCATTTATGTTTGTAAAATATGTTATGGGGGTAAAATTTTGAGGGGAAAAATAAATGGCTTACCCCTGATGAAACGTATACAGGTAAGAAGATCCATCCCAGAAGAAGAATAGCATAGCCAGACTGTCATATCAAAAAGGAATCGTATCAAATCAACAACTAAACTACCTATATTTAAAACAGAATATATATGTTGAATAAGATGTGAAAGTATGTAAAGCAAAAATAATTGAATAAATTGTATTTAAAGGAGAATTAACACTAGAATATATATGTACTTATGTTCAAAGGTGTAATATATTCTTAATCATTGACCTGTATCACTTTAGAAATAAAATATCAGAAAAGTGTTTAAATCAAGACATTCTAGCTCACGGTATCATCTGCTAACACTTTACATGGGGGCTGCCATTTTCTTGATGATATGGAGCTGAACCACTGGAAACCGTTCCGGTCAGGAAGATATTTTTTAATCCTCGGGCTAACTTGCTTCTCTTCATTATAAAAAAAACCCATATATGATGGAAAGTACATAACAGGTGTATACATATATTCTAAAATTTGAAATTTATTAGATTTCTTTTTAAATTCTCTGGTTTTGCTAAATAGAAATCGATTTCTTGGGCTTGCCTGGCAGAGCAGAACATAATTTATACAACGCGCATTCTGACTTTTGAAGTCCATTATCTCAAAGCAGGTGAATGCATACTTTGTCACTATTGACGCTCGGGAAAGTAATCATCCATAAATTTGAATTAATTCCCTCCGTCGCGTACGTCATAGTATCAAGAAAATAGATTTATAATTATTAAAATCGTAATTTTCAAAGAAATATAAGACACATTTTCGTGTTTAGAATATGTGTATATCTGTTAAATATTTTAAATCTCAAAAAGGATTTTGTATCAGGAAGACAATTTTGCATTCGGATTAAAAATATCTGTAAGTACACATCAAGAAAATGGCAGCCCCCGGGTATTGCTAGCATACGATAAATTTTGCTGAGAAAATCTTGATTTATACCCATCTCGTATATTTTAATGCAAAACTACGCAGGACAACAAGGAATAGATAACATCTTTGAATATAAGCACATTTATATTTTCAGGTTAATTCCCCTTTAATTTTGTAAAAAACGTTGAATAAGCTCCTTGCACGAAGTGCCTAGAATAAAGAGAGCGAAGGCAAAGGGAGGGAGAGAGGGAAAATGTGGATGGTGGAGATTCTAAAAAGAGAGTTATTGATTATTTTTCATGTTTCTAATTTTCTAAGCAAACGTTTAAAAACTTAATAAATATAAAGGATATAAGAGACACCACCCACTAATGGTTGAGAAAAAGAAAGAGAGATAGAGAAAGGCAGAAATGAAGAGAACGGATATCGAGAGCCATGGAACGAGGAATGGAGGATGTGAAAGAGAAAGGGAGGGAAAGGGAGGTAGGAAAAAACAGAGGAAAAAGAGGGGGAAGGATCAAGGAAGGGAATGAAAAACAGAAAAAATAGAGGGTGGTGGTAAGGGAGGGGGTGAAGAACAGAGAAAAATAGAGGGTGGGGCAAGGGAGGATGATGACGAAAGATAGGGAAAGAGAGATAAAGAAAGAGAGAGAGAAAGAGAAAGAGAGAGAGAGAGCAAACTTAAGGGAGACAAAGAAAAAGACGTTGAGAAGAGAGAGAGAGATAGAGGAAGGGGAGGGGAAAGGGGGAATGTGGTTAGAGATACATCCTTTACCATAACTTCATATGCCGCTACAGCTAAGCCTGATGCTGCCCCTGTTCCGGCTAATCCAATAAAGTGTCCGGTACCGATATTACTCGCAAATAATGACGCCCCAATCTGCCGAATATAAATATAAGTTATAGTAATGTTAATATCAACCGCAAATATACTTTATCATGATGTAGATATTAAGCACAAATAATAATGATGTCTATACCGAGCACAATACTAAAATACAAGTGCCTCGGACGCTAGAAACTGAGATTTTATAAAAATCGATGAAGACAGGATACAGAACTGATGTTATGTGTTGAGATAAAGGCAGTAAATTGTTTTCTTTGTCATTCAGATGTACAGCAATAACCATTATAAAGGCCAACGGAACACCGCTTGTTATTTATTTTTATAAAGTACTAACCTACGTATAGATACACAGAAGATTTCATTATCATTTGTGAAAACGAAACAGTGTAAAATATTTTTTTCAGTTTTTTGTTTGTTTTGACTTTGATGTAAAAATTAGCCTGTTGTTTGTCAAATTCGTGTTGTTGTTTTTTTTTGCTTTTGTTTTTTACTGAGATATTAGAGGTCCTATGTCACATAATGTGATTTTTCTGGTCTACGTTTAATATGTATGAAAAGAGACAAGTTATCTGATATAAACAAAAACTTACCGGTAGCCACCACATCGATCGGCCGGCGAGGAAATATCCACTTGCATTGCCCCTGTTCGTTTTGTACATGGACTGTAACAAAATCATGAATAATTAGTTGCAAGTAGATGTTGAATAATAATGTATTCAGTCTTTCTATTTTATGAAAAAGGAATTTCTATACATCTTAAACATCAATTAGATTTGATTGATTGTAATATTCTTCCAAATACAACAGCAGTAAATAATTCCTCAACAACAAGGAACAAGTATCTTTAACTTAAATTACAATGAGGGGTTCACTTTCTTGCTGTTGTATAATTCTGTCCACATTGCTTGAAATTAAACTTTATTTTAACTCTTTTGCTTGGATAGACCATGCATGTCCAAGAACTTATATTATACAGAATATAGAGATGAATGGCACATGCGCATTTTTTGGAAAATTTACATGAATGCTTGCTATGTATGGATAAGTAATCGTTATATCTGAGATATAGGATGTGTATCCTGACAGAGGAACCGAAAATTATGACATGACTTTATGATCGTCCTTATCTATTGGTGAATCTACGCAGAAACAAGTTAGGGAACTATTTAATCTCTTTGTACTCACCCATAAACCTACAAGGATGACGAAGACGAAGTAGACGACGATAATGATAATATCCGCAACACCAATTACTTTATCTCCATAGTCTTCCCCCGCCATTTTCCTTGTTAAAAACACCTCAAATATACTTTGCTGTTCTCTGCGTGCTTCGTGAACAATGCGATGAAGAAGAAACCAAAGTCCATGTAAACGACAGTATGGGCGGATGCTATAACCCCCCCCCCCCCCGGAACTATACCCATGGACAACTATCCCGGACGATTAATTCGCAGGACGAAAATCCCCGAAATAAATTCCACTGAAAATTACCCTCCCCGACAACTTACCCCTAAATCGCTTCCCCCTTCCGGACATTGGTATAATTGCAATATTTGTCAATTTTAAAGGATGTGTGTGTCCCGAGGTACTGTCTGCATATTCTGTGGTTGCAAAAAAAAAAAAAGTTAGGGAGTATTTGGGGGAGAGGGTAGATGAAATCTTGTATATTCAATGCAAGTGATTAAAAGGTGTGGAAACAGTCGGGAAAGGGGTTAGAAATAAGAAATTGTTGCAGTAGTTACATCTCTTCTGATTTGTTGCAGTAGAATACTTGTATAAGATCTCTAAGATTATCTACATTTGCCACTCTCCACCCAGGTGTTACTTGAATATGCTATGTAAATTTCATTTGCCTCTTGCTAAATATTGCGCCCCCAGTATAGGATAAAGTGCATAAAACAGCATTTGCAGAGGTTACTATAGTCAACATTTAAAAGGAATCTGAACTTTTGGTCGACTTGCTAAATTCATCGACTAATTCTCTAGGGTTTTCGTTAATTTTGCTCCCAATTTTAGAAGGGAGTGAATAGACAACTGTTTATCAATGTATAAAATCCACATGCAGGGACGTCAACAGGGCCGGGAAGTGAGGGATGCTACCCCCCCCCCCCCCCCTCCAATTCAAAACTCACTTTCGGCAAATTTTGAATTTATCGGTTATCCGCAAAACAATCTCAAAAAGGGATGCCCTTAAAGTTTGCGTGGGTGTACCAACAGATCGGTATACTTGTGTGACTAATTGGACAGTCAAACACAATAGCTTGTGTGGCTTTTTTTTGCTGCTTGTGTGGCTATTTGAACAATAGAGAGAACAAAGGGAAAAACACATAAGTATACCTGCGTGCGTTTGTTTAGCATTATGTCCGAGGACATTTTCGGACAGAGAACAAAAAAAAAATCATGACAACAATGGTCCTCGGAAGGCGGACAATAGTCCTCGAACGTCGAACAATGAATTTACGCCTTATTCCGTCGACTGTCCGAGGACGAGTAACAATAGAGGAACAATAGCTGTCCTCGGAAGTAAAGCCATGTAAACGTGTGTGTGTGTGGGGGTGTGCGTGTGTGTGTGTGAGAGAGAGATAGGAAGAGAAGGAATCTAGGTAAGTGATATAATAGTAGCGAAAGACAGTGACATGAATGTTAGAGCGAGGGGGGGGGGGAGAAATAATATCTCAACAGAAAGAAAGAGGAGGACACACTTACAGAGAGGGGATGGTGGATGAAGTAGTGCAAGCAAGATACATGTAAGAACCAGTAAAGGTGGATGAGGAAAAGTACAGGAAAGCTACATGCAGGTTCGGGTTGGGGAAAGGGGCAAATAAGGGTGGAATGTAGGAATGGCATGATGGGATGGGGGTCACATCAAAGTATTCAACTTCAGTACTTGTAAAAGACAGTCACAGATTAACGGAATTTAATATGCATTATTCCCTACCCGTTTCATTTTGGTATCCAGTGCATCGTTTCAGCAAACCGTCATAATATAAGTAAAAGTTCGCCGACATCCCATTGAAACGCATGTTAAAATACATGTAGATGCGTTTCGATGGGAAGTCGGCGAATTTGTACCGATGACGGTTTGATGAAACGCTGCAAGGTCACCTATGCATTTCATATCCTTTGAATGAAAAATTTCAAACTTTCAAAAGATCTGTTGGAATATATTACTGCTATTTACACAAATACTGCCAATGTCGCGCCCCACCCCACAATCTCCACCACCAATACCAGTCATACCATCACCATCATCACCATCACCATCACAACCACCCCCATCCCCACCACCATCACTGTAACTACCACCACTGCAACTATTACTACCACCAACAGTTCCATCACCACTACCATCACTGCAACTACCACTACCACCAACAAAACCATCACCATCATCACCATCACCATCACAACCACCCCATCACCACCACCATTGTAACTACCACCACTGCAACTATTACTACCAACACCAACATCATCATCACCATCACTGCAACTACCAATACCACCAACACAACAATACCATCAGCATCACCATCACAACCACCCCCATCACCACCAGCATTACTGCAACTACCACTACCAACACCAACAATACCATCACCACTATCATTGCAACTACCATCACAACTACATGTACCACCACCATCACTCATTCACCACTACCATTAACATCATGATCACCACCACCACCACCATCACCTCCACACCCACCCCCATCACCTTCATCATTACCACTAACACTACCACAACCACTACCACTACCATTTAGCACCACCACCACCTCTCTTCATCACCGCAACCACTACCATCATCATTGTTACCACCACTACCCCTTGAACATTTCTGACACATTAAATTACAGCAAAGACAAAGTTGAATTTTCTGTTGTATTCTGCGTATAGATTTATTGAAGTCTGCCCTCTACTTTTTAAAATGGCACTGCAATTATTTTTTAGTAGTTTTTCTTTAAAATATTGATGGGATCATGGCAAAGTCGAGGCAAGCAGGAGGCACCAAATAAAGAGAGATATGTTAGAATAACAAACAGAAATATAAGAAATTAATCATTATAACCACAATTGCACTCATAGTTTTCATTGATCACAGTACTCAGTCGAGATGCATTGAATCGCATACTCATAAATATATATTTTATACATTATAAAAGGGCGTTACGGATTCTCCAAAGTGCTGACAAAATGGTATTGAGAATACTTACAAAAGTAAATTTTCAATGCATTTTCCACTTTGTGAAAATGATAGACATAGTTCTAAACCTAAACCACCATCTCACATAGACTTGGAATTTGCTTGGTGCAACTTTTCAACATGAAAAAAAAAATCTATTGTTTTGTCACAAACCAAAGCATGTTCCAAGAAACACTTTGAAATATTCAGGCACTCTTTGTATTCACATTGCATCTACAATCTTCACGCCACTAAGTTGTATAAGCTACACAATCTGTCCTTCAAACAACTTTCGCAGAAGGCGGACATTCTATTATCGTCTGAAACGATGTATAAAAAAATCAATTTATTTCTTCCTTTAAACTCACATTCCTCTTAATGCATGCAATGATTTCTATTTACAGCTTGCCTCTTATAAATCGTTTATTACAAAAGAAATCACAGGTATGAAAAGAAAAGACTGTGAGGAAGACTAGAGGGCAGTTCTGCTAACTATATGACCTTTGACCTGTGCTATAAATACAATGCCATGTCCCAGAACAGTTTTGGTTTCATTATTGAGATGACCAGTATTAAATCAAAGTTTAAATGATGCACAGTAATACCAAATTTATTCCACACTTATAAAAGTTATCACATAATTAAGCTTTATATGCATAGATGTAAATAATACTCTTTTATCAAAGACAAATAAATTACTATTCTATAGCATTTTCTAATATCTAGACAAATATATCTATTACATCATACATGTATAAAGATTTACCCATTAAGGCAGAACAATAAATCAATCATTAATTAATGAAAAAGAAATAACAGTAACAGACAGAACACTGGACAAACTGGTCATCTCTACCAAACTGCTACAACAATCTATAACTAAATTCTCGCGAAGTGAGCGGTTTCCATGTCATGTTTTCTCTACGTTTCATCTTTGTTTCTTCTCTGGAGTTTTCATGTTTGTCCATTAAATTGTTTTTCATTCCAAATGCTTTCAAATTCTTGGTTCTTTAGAGTTTTTCTGGGTTTTTTTTTTCCTTTGTTCAAATTATTCCTGGACTGAGTCAATCAGGGCTTGAACGTCAATCTCTTCCACGGCGCCCTCGTCTGCTGGTGCAGAGATAGTCAGGCTGAAGGTGGTGGAACACTCGCCATGCTCGTTGGCGGCGCGTACGGTGTAGTTTCCAGAGTCGGTGGAGAGAGCCAGAGGGATACTGAGGAAGTAGCTAGCGTCTTCGGACCATACCTTGAAGCGTCCGCCGTCTTCGATTTCATTGCCATTGAAGACCCAAGCAACTAGAGGAAATTTGAGAGAGCAAAGGACATTTGACATAGCTGCTATATACATGTGTAACTTGGATTTATAGAACCCAAATGATTCTATCATTGCCTAATGACCTTTAAATTTTTATTAATATATGTGCTGATTTCATAGTTACAGTTATCCTCATAATTATCGATGACGAGTGAATAGCCCCTAAAAAAGGGCAATAGCTTTACTGGGATCCTCCATCAATAAGAAAACAAACTTACCTGTTTCAGCAGGACTCTCCAGTTGTAGGCCGAAGCTTGCTGCCTGACCTTCTTCAATGGTTTGAGATTCAGGCCTCTGGAGCACCACAGGGCCTTGGTAGCCTGGGGCTAACAGAAGAAAAAAAATCAAAGACATGTATATTACAATGTATTTTCAACAGTTTGAGATTCAAGCCTCTAAAGCATCACAAGGCCTTGGTAGCTTTTCCAAACTCGTTAACAATGATAGGCGATTACTTTTCTAAATCATTTCTGTTTTGTCATTACAAACTAGTGAGTTTGACCAAAACACCTGCTTGCTTTGCACATGACCAACTTGAGCTAAACAGGCAGTTCTTGCAGTTCATAGAAAAATTAATTCCATGACGTTTCCATGATTTTTCAACAGGATTTTAAAAATCTACGACCTTTTTCATCTCACGCCCTGTGCTGTTTCTACATTATTATATTCATACATATTTCTTTGATTGATTTCTCATGAATTTTCTGAGACTTATGACAGGGCTAGACACAAACAGGCACCCAAAATCGTAGTCCAGATCGACTCCCAAAATGTTAAAATTTTAACATGGGGCTTATCCATACAGACCTTACAAAGTAAAATCCAGACCCCCTACAAAAAAAAGTTAGTGGGGATCCTTCCTTTTGATAATTCTCAGGGTTTTTTATCATGAATTATCCTTGCCTGGAAATAGTTTTCCATGACTTTTCCAGGTTTTCCGTAACTGTGGTAACCAACTCACCTGATTCATCAGCGATGTCCATTGTGCTGGCCGATTGTGCAGCATCGCCGGTCATCCTGACCTGTGCGTCAGGGTCAGTGAGGTCCAGCTCCATCTCAGCTTGCATCTCACCCTCGGCTACAGAGATCTCACCTGTTGTCTGGGCGGGTTCTGTAGTCATGGCAACCAAAAATGAAGGAAGAAAAAAACAACTGATATTTGAAGCTAATGTTCAGCCATAGAGGAGACCAATATGGTACCCCAACCAAACATTAACACAAAACAACAAGAATATAGGGGAAAAATAAGTCTCCTTTGTGGAGGGTAACTAAGGTAACTTTTCATTCTAATAAAATGCACAAAGAAAGTCTTTCATAAAAATAATATTTTGTCTTGGTATAGCACAAAAAATGAATCACGTGACAAAACAACATCTCTCAGTGCTTCAAAAGAGCTAATTATTACCCCGGTTTTTAGCTCCGGCAACAGTTACCAGCAGGGTTAATCCTACCAGGTACCCATTTACTACACCTGGGTCGAGTGTGGCAAATGCAGATTAATACCTTGCCAACTGACATGAGTGAAAGGGCAGGGGCTCAAATACTAGACCTTGTGATCCTCAGTCTGGTGACATTGTGATCTAAAGTCTTTTGTCTACTAGACCGCAACATCTTTGGGGAATGTTATGTCAAGACTGCAATGACTCTATCAACTCACCATCTCCTTCCTGCACTGTTTCCCTGTGTCCTGACATGCTGCTGTAGCCTGCCTCGATCTCACCCGTTGCCTCACCATCCACGACCTCTGACCGTTCTCTCCTGCGAGACTCTGACCTCTGCTCAGAGACCTCCTCTCTTGATTCACCTTCTGCCAAAAGGTCAATCAATAAAGAAACAATTTCAACAAAACTTGTTATCAATAAACAAGTTACAATAACTTTTATAAGCTACATGTACTGAAATCCTTGAATCTGATTGGCTGAGAGCGAATTTGTCATAGAAAGGAAGCAGTAACAACTCTTATGAAACAGGGCCCAGGACAATGGCTCCATGGTTAATATCCACCACTAACCAAATCCCTATCTTCAACCTGAATCCCTAACTTCAAACCTAAGACCAAACACAGGTTAATTTACACTTGTAGAAAAGATTTTGTTCCACATAGTGTACAAAAAAACATAAAGACACCTGATGATGATATGCTAAAATAGACAAATTGTCTAAAAAAAAACATATGGACAAATGTAAAATCAGACGTTTTGATGACAGAAATAAAATCCTCTTTATCTTTCGATCATTAACTGGTCATTTTTTTCCTATAAGACATCCTCATGAACATACATTAGATGGTGTCTCCCAAAATTTAAAAGAAAAGTTTCATGATAATGGCTGCCAGAATGCTTAACCTACATATCCAACTGTGGAGAAGCATATTTCTCAAATTTACCAGGAGTAATCAAGATAAATATGAAGTTGAATTTGGATTCAGGATAATTTGTGTAGATATAATGCTGAAAAACAAGAAATCTTCATTTGGTTGATTCTTGGGCAGAGTGTAGGTTGTGAAAGATCACATTAGACGGGACAGACCAGTTCACAAATTCTTTGTACCGGTATAACTTTTATACATTGGATAAATCTCAACAGTTGAAAATATTGTATGAGGATTGCTTGATGTAGCAACACTTAATGTTTGCAGCCTGCAATCTGACTTACAACAACTTGCAAAAGATGAATAAAATTGTTCCTAACTGAGAACTACATGTATGCAAAGAAGTAATATGAGTTTCAATTTAGTGGACTGGTTTATTAGTAAATACACAGTTAAGACTTCAGCAAGCATATTAAGCATAATAAAATATGAAGATTTTCATTGCTGAACCTGGCAAGGAAAAACAAAGTAAAAGTACATTACTAAAAGGAGAAAAGAGGAGATTGGAAAATATCACCAATAATATACTGGGAGGGGCAGATCTTCAAGGAAAACAAACTATTGGATAGTGTCCATGTGTTAAGGGAACACAGAATAGGATTGTGAATACATAAGGTGACAAAATACAATCCAGTGATTAACAAATTGTTATCACATAAAAACTTACAAATCATTTGATACATATAGAAAAAAGGCAATATTGACACAAAAGAGGAGTGAAAAACCCAAGATCAAATACAAGTTTTAACTACACAACATGTACATAAAGTAGTCACAGTCTAAAGTGTCCATACATATATTTACAAAGTATAGCCCCTATTCATCATCCACCCCCCCCCCCTAAAAAAAGACAAACAAACATTTCCAGAGGACATAAGAATACAATCAGCAGCCCTTCAGAAACGTGCAACATGCAAGTCACAAACACTTGGTCAAAACTACAGAGATATATAACGTCTTTTTAAAAGTGAACAACAATGATCTATCAACCACCCCCCCCCCCCTTTCAAAAAGAAGAAAGCCCTTATCATTTTTAAAAATTCTCTTTATTTCAATTTTCATATTGACCAATCCTTTCCTCCTGAATATAGACTGAAATTAGCCATTTTCTGATACAGCACTTTTATAACCAAAAGCACACATAATCACAGTTCACACACACATAAAATCAGATATAGTCTTTAAAAAATTCCATTCACAAACAGCCCCTGCAGTTCTTTCTATTACTTAGCACACAGGATATTACTCCATTGCCGAATAAACATTGGGTTCCATACATATACATGGAAAACACATATCTACCCGATTATATTAATTAATTCACATCAAACATTGTGTTCTGTAGACTCATTTTCCAGTCCAAGTTTTGAAATAAGATCAATCAGCACATTCATGACCTGTGTTTTATTACATATTCTTAACAATGCCACCCCGGAGTACTTCCAAACAACAAATCATTCAAAAAATTGTCTTCTGACAACACATCTTGCATGGAGAATCATTCTCCAATTGTGAGTTTAAAAATGAAATTCATCGTTTATTTTGCCAAAATTCATACTTTCTTTGCACCTATTCAAAATGAAGGCTCAGACTGAAGACCTAACAAACACACTCAAACAGATATACAGAGTACACTTACACACAGTTGAGTTGGGCATTCACTCGATACAGAAGGGACCTTAACCCCTTCCATGCCACCAGATTTTTGAGCAATTGTCAAAAATGAACTTTCAATAGTTAAATATTAAGTTAAACATTTAGTGAGTTTTTTTTGGAGCAAACTGGGCAAAGATACATTGCATAGGAATAAACTTTATATTGAAGGCACAGGTTTCTGTATGAGGAAGAATTTTCAAGCCATTCTGAGCCTAAACGAAATGTTTAACACTCCAACATTTGGGCGGGATTTGCCGCCCACGGCATTGTAGGGGTTAAACCTTTCTATGCCAAAAGCCAAAATTCAAAAGCTTGCTTTAGCCATAAATACCATTTTTCATCAAGTAGTACATATTTTTAGGATGTGCGCATAGTTGAAAAGTTTGTAGAGATACAATAGGAGATAGAGGATTTTTTTTTTGGGGGGGGGGCTTCAATTTTAGATTTTACATTAAAAAGAGTATCACAAAACAAATAAAGACAATTGGATATGACAAGCTGGCATGGGAAGAATTAAGTACAAGGTCATAAAAACTTGGATCTGACTACACTACAAGCTGGGTTCAATTATATTTCAAAATGTGTCATCAGTTTAGTTGTTTTTTTTCCTTGTCAACAAACAATGAAAGTTATACATTGTTTTGTTTTTTATCTTTGTGTTCTCTCTATTTCACTGATTATATACATGTGATAAAGAGTATTCTTGGAATTTGACAAATATAATCCACTTGAATTTGATATTATTTTCATATCCATTTTCATTTGATTTTTTCCTATTCAGTGAATATGGTTGCACTGTTGGTTTAACAAAATGGGGTACCAATACGTAAATTCATTCCAAAGTACATGTAGGGTTGTGCAATTCTTTGCTGTTCACTATCGAATATCATAAAACTGGAACTGAAGTAAACTGGCAATGATTTTGCACAAAGTCTAAAGGATTATGATCCAATTCTCCAACTAAAAAAGTATCCCTCGCCAAAAATACATCAAAACTTTGCTATAAAGTGGCAGAATGTTTAAGAGGCAAAATGTAACAGAACCCAGCCTTTCTACAGCTACTCAAACATCACACGATATACAGTGAGTGGTGCTACACGCAGAGATACACGCAGAGATAGAAGAACCATTAAGGAACTCCATCGTGGTTTGTCTCCCAACCTGGCTTCTTGCTCTTCCTCGATTTGAGTCCACGGAAACCTTTCTGGATCATGAGGGCAGCCTTCTCAGTTTCGGGCGCATCGAGGTCGATGTCGATCTCCTCCTCTTCTTCTTGTTTCTGTTGCTGTTTCCGTGATGACGACGAGCGACTGACTGTTTCTGTTTCATGTCATTTGCAACATGTTGTCAATTTCAGATATCTCTCTAAATGCAATTTTTCACTTATCGAACTACATGCAGGCCTATGGAAAATTGGTGGTGATGATAAAGATATAGTGATTTTATGACTACAGAGTCTTGACCAATATTTTCAGTAGTATTTGATTTAATACTACTCTATGAATTAAGATTGGCTACTATCAACAGATAAGAAATTCCAGGTGTTAACTACCAAAAGTTGATTGTATTTTGATTACTTTGATCTTTTTAAAACAAATTTGCTTTCATGAGATTTCATATGTAATCATTAACTTCAAATCAAAGGTATTCCAGCGTCATGTAGTATATTTCAAAACCTTTTCCAAACTACTTATAATAGCTCAGAATTACTGTTGGCAAATTTATCCCGGAATCCAGTTCCGTTCCATTCTTCCACAACTCCAGATTAGATTGAAATAGAGTGGAACCTCATTATAAAGAATACTTACTGTATATAACAAGCTCATTATTATAGGATCGATAATATAGGATTGATTCTATGTACATGTATATTGACTTTGACCCATGATACAAGTATTAAAGGTTGCAATATAGCAAAGGAAATTTCCTTGTTTCCAAACAGTTTGTTATAATGAAGTTCCACTGTACAAATCTAGTTCGTCTCAAATGATATTCATTTAGAGACTAGGGCACCTTACCTTCATCGTACGATGACGCTTCTTTCCTGGACCTCCTGGTCGACGATGACGAAGACTCTTCATAAGACTCTTCCGTCGTGCGGCTGCTCTTGTACTCCCTGAAGCTGGATTCCTCGGTGTCTCCGGAGACCTCCTTCCTTCTCCTCATGGATCTCGTCTCCAGGTGCTCCTGCTTCCTGGTGGGGTCACGTACTGAAGGAGAGTGTTCAAAGGTTATTCATTTTAAAGAAGGATCATATTAAAGCGATGGATAGCCTACTTTTTGCCACAAATTAAGCCTGTAATCCTTGTGTCAGAAAAAAAATCTTTCTGCCAAAAAGGCTAGCTTGAAACTAATATGCTCTATATACTCAAAATATCATCAAAAATATAAAAATATAAGACACGGTACAATATTACAATATACAGTCATACATTTCTATGGTTTATAATCAACATTCATTTCTGCTCTAGTTTTTTACTCACTCATAAATATTGCTGAAGAAAAAAAAAATCAAAACTTGTCTTTAATTCAAAGGTGCAATGAAAAACAATATGCTTTTAGAAGGCTCATGCTGAAAAAAGGCAATAAGAAAAAGATATAATGAATAAATATATGAAGTTAGTATCTCACCTGAAAAGATGGGTGCAAGCCAAATGCTAGGTGGGTGATATACGAATATGGAATAGCATGAATATATATGCTAGGCAGCAAGGCCATATTGCAAGGCATGTAAAATGCAATAGGATTTGCAAACTATGTGCATGGCATATACTGCTTCTCTTTCCTTCATGCAGTAAAAGCAAATAGAATACAATTACATGTATGTAAATATGAATGTGAAAAAGTTGCAATGATTATATGCAGGCAAAAAGTACAAAACAGAAAACAGAATGAAAAATAGACAGTAGGGTTTGGAAAGAAAAATGAGGTAAGAATTTATCAGAGGAATAATATAACGAGGAAAAAGATAACGACGAAAAAGATAACGAGAAAAAAGATAACGAGAGAAAGATAAACAAAAGTAAAAGAGAGAGAAATGAAGAGAGAAAGAGACAAAGAACGAGGGAAGAATGATAGAGAGACTGTAAAATGGAAAGAAGCTAAAAGAGATGGAAAAAAAGGCAAATTAATAGGCAAGATATAATGTGTTCAAACATGTCATATGCAAGGTGAAACGTAGTCAGGTATAGATAAAATATCAACCAACTGACATGCTGAGTATATGAAAAAGAATAAGGTATGACTGTCTAATTTTTCATAAATATAATAAAACCATGAAATTAATAATGGAAAGATACTTGGCAAAAGTACGGGTCATGCACTTATGGCATACATAACATGATTTTATTTCAATTTCATCAATCTTACATTTTTTTTCTCAATTCATATTACAAAGGGATAAACCATTTCTAAAGTCACTACACATAAGGACGAATTGTGCAAATCTAACACCATTCAAATTTGAGAAAGTTTGAGTGTTAAGTAAGAATGGGTAAATGTCCATAATTTGATAATTCATTCAAGGCTTTGAATTCATATATAACAGTTAGGAAAATCCTTTCCTTAATTTCTTCGCACATGTTGATTTTCACATCAAGAAAATGATTCCTGAAATAATTTCAAGAACTACATGTAATAGTGACTGGATAATAACCAAAAGCAGGTTCTTTGAAATAACACATACACAAACAAAATAATAGGGCACTTTAAATCCACATCAAATGATCAAAACCCATTAGATTAATTTTTATATACATGTATACAAATCTGAAACATTTCCAGAGGAACATGTAAAAATGTAAAAATGTTTTTTTTATTTTTATCCAGTATTATTATCATAATATTGATAAGAGTTCAATTAAAAAGACCTCATCAGATTCAATATCAATGATAATTAAAATACATTGTGCATAATCATATGTCATATGTAGTAAGATTGTAAACAGGTTGTGTCCTAAATTAATATACTATATCAAGCATAAATCAAAGCTTTAATAATGGCAAGATGTAATTAATATTTTTGTAACACAATATGATAATGCTTTATTTTAAATACCTTAGTCCATGTGCAGTCAATTTCCTTCTTAATATTTTCACTTCCCCCAATTTTAAAAAGCTTGTTATGTATTTACAACCAAAATACAGATGACGTAAAGATGAATCCCAAGCAAAGTATGCCATGTGTTATGAAATGGACAATGTGTAAATACTGAATGCTATTCCTTTGAAATAAAGCACAACTTTAACCAGCAAAGATATAGCATTTAAGCATTTTTCAGTTCTTATATGCAGTGGAAAACATTTGGTGAGAAGAATATTGCATTACAGGTACCATTCAATTCCAATCATGAAAATATCAAATTTTTATGCTTTTATAGTTACATGTATTTGTACCAAATACAAATAGAATTATTAAGAAACAGTTCTTTTCAAACTATCTTCACGAACTTATTCAGCAATTTACGAATACATGTAGAATTGCATTGAAATGTTCATGTAATATCAATTTTATATATTTCCTAAAATTATCTGGAACTTTTTTGTTTGTCCGTATCATAACCCATTGCCTACGGGAAGTGGGATGTCCGTGTAATAAGCCTTTGGGAACTAGAGAATTCAGTGGTCAACAGGTTAAGACAAATTGATAAACATTTTAACTACATTTATTTTCATGACCATGACAAAATAGCAAATTAGCATACCTCTGCATCATGCTTTGCATCACATGTCTGCTAATTAATGCACATTTTTACATCTCAAACAGCAATCATTATCAGCAAGATTTTGATAAAATGAATTCATTGCACTTCCAATTTACTCTGAATTTTTTAATGTGTTTTCACAGCTGTTAAGATCTCCACTGTTATCAAGTTTACTTACATGCATCAGGGCCCCCATTTCATAAAAAATTGTTTATCAATAACAATTGCAACAGATCTAGGACAAATTTGCACTCAGCCAATCAAATGCTATGATTTCAGTAGCTTATTACAGTCATTGTGACTTTGTTATTGATAAAAGGTTTTATGAAACAGGGCCCAGAAGTAAGATCATGTGAGTCAATTCATCTTTAATTACAATTCCTTTTTCTATTCTTTATCTTGATACAAAAAGGGTTTCACGATATCATGATTCATGAACCCAGTTGGACTTTCAGAAGAAAGACAAATCTTTTCTTTCTTTAAAGTGTTGGATCAATGATAACTGTGTGGCAGTATAATTGGAATAAGCATTTAGGATTTGAAAAATAAGCAAATTTTAGAACTGACCCCTTTCCTCAACACCTTCAATCGGATGTAATAGGACACAACTCGCAGTCATCTTAACAACCTTGCTGAAAGAAGACAGCTTCATTTTTCTTGAGCAATAATCCCAAGTATAAAAGAGCAAGAAAGTGTGGTAAGTTGTGATTGCATATTATTAAGTACAAAATGTGATTGCATATTATTACGTACAAAATATGAAATGCAATGAATGCTATAGCCTGGGTTATACATGTAGCTTTGTAGGGATGCAGATACATCATACATGTACATGTAAATAGCTATACATGTATGTGAACTTGAAAGCAAGTTGCATAATCTAGGCATGCTACATGTATTTAATCACATGCATGGTAATCTACATGCGAGGGAGGAGGCGGAGTTGCCGCTTCCAGCGGTCATCTACATAATGCCGGACCTGCAACATCTCATGGTCAAGCTCGCAAATATCCGACTGCAGAGGGAGCAGTTTACCTTGAACTTTGACGATGCACTCCGTCTCGCCTGTGCCATACGAGTTCTCGCAGACAGCGGAGTAGCGACCAGAGTGCGAGAGGAGGGCGCGGTCGCAGTCGAGGGATGCGAGGCGGTAGCCGTATTCCTGCTTGAAGTCGCCACCTCCCTTGGTGATGAGCTCACCGTTGTAGTACCATGTGACCTGCAAGAAAGGTCACAAGGCGGATGAGATGTTGGCATAGAGTAAAAGATGTAGGAGGATAGAACCAAGAGAACAAAAGCTGGATTAGAGTTGGAGAGGGGTATTACATAGAGAGACAGAGAAAGAAATAGAGAGAAGGGAGGCAGAAACATACACAAAATATAGACAAAGGTGGACATAGAGACAGATGCATGTACATGCAAACAGCATATACAGAGGGGGATAGAAATATAACAGAAATAGAGAGAGGGAGAGAGGATAAAGAGGGGAAGAGGGAGATAAAGAGGGGGAAAGAGAGAGAGAGCGTAAGAAGGAGAGAGAAGGACAATAAAGAATGGATATAGAAAAAGGCAAAGGGGCAAGCATCGATAGAGGCAGAGAGAGACAAAGAGATGACCTGTAGACAGACATGGGAAGATAGATAGGGAAGGAGAATTAAGAATAGAGACAGAGAGAGGGAGAGAGAGAGAGAGACAATTACTGGTAGAGACAGATGCAGAGAGAGAACAAGAGAGGAAGAGACAGATGCAGAAAGAGAACAAGAGAGGAAGAAGGAGAGAAGCAGGTACATGTAGGAGCAGGCAGGGACGAGGAAGAAAGAGAGAGAGAAGGAGAATTAAATATGACCAGCATGTTAGCACAAGTGGAAACTCACCTTAGGTTCAGGATAGCCAGCAGTGATACAGCTGAGCTTGAAGCCAGAGTTCTCTTGGATGATACGAGACCTAAGCTTGAACTCAAACCATGGGCTGCAGTCTGGTTTGATTTCATCCAACTTGAACCTAGAAACATGAGCGATATAATCAGTTCAAAGTCAGAGAGAGAAATATATGAAGATAATGATGAAAGTCAGGCCTAAATTGTCAGCTGCAGGGCAGGGGCGGGTCATTTCAGCCAGACAGAGGGGCAAAATGAGAGACAAATAATATGAGAACAAAAGGGAGCCTAAAGTAACATTCACCTCCACGCCTATTTTAAAAAAAAATAAAAAGAAAGAGAAAATTAAAAAGGAGGATATTTGGAAGTCCCTTTCTCTCCCACCAAAAGCAGAAAATAAAATAAATAAGAGGCAGAGGCATAAAAATAAAAACTACCTTACTGTAACTCTTTCCTCAAAAAGGGAACAAAGGAAAGTATGAATCCCTGATCCATTTAACACACAAACATTAAAAATACAACACGAGGACAGAGAGATGCAGATGACGATCCAACTCCAAAAGGAAACAGAATGAACAAAAAAGAAAAATTATTTAAGGTTCCTCCCCCATTCACATGAAAAATAATAACCAAAATATGTTCACAAGTTTCTTTTTCAAATGTATGAATTCCTCCACCTCACTCCAAATGAAATAAAGAATGCGATGATTTGATGACAGGCATAGCTTTGAACCCCATTCCAAGAAAGATAAAAATAATAAGGTGCCTCAATCACTCAAAGTGAAACAGAAGCTTAAAGTTTGTGTGACCTAGCAGCGACTGATTCATGTGGCCTATGTTTTGACCTTATGAGATGCAGTGCCTCATAGTGGATGGGTGCAGCCTGTCAATTTGTGGAGGCATGCATGGAGTGGAGTGCAATGAGAAAGCATCATATTGAAAACTTGTCTGTTGAGAGCCAAAAGGGCACTAATTCCCGGTTCCAGTATATGATTTAAAGCCTTTCTTGCTCTCAGCTGATCAAATGATGCTGTGCAAAATACACACATTATGACAATGTAATTTCTTGTCATGCTTATTAAAATTTCCTTTGGTGTGTGAATATTTTTGATTTTATGTTTTTGATGTTTGATATATGTTGAGATAGCGTGCAAAAATCACATGTTAAATCTCCATATTATTGTAAATAATTGAATACATGAAAATGGAATGAAATTGAATTTAAAATCGACACACAAAGGAACACATAAATAAAAGAACAAAAAGGAAAGACATAAAATGTAGAAATGATGAATGGCTGTACAAAAAAAGAAGAAAGCCAGAGCATGATCCAGTCCAAAAAAAGGAGAGGAAAAAAAGCTTACCCTTTCCTAAAGAAATAAGAAGAAAGAAAGAGAGAGAGAGTGTGAGAGAGAAAGAACAAAATGCACAAAGCTTAGTAAGCAGATTATTTTAAAAAGAAGATAACCCTCAATCCAAGAAATACTGAATTAAACTGAATTGAACTGAAGCTGTTTTTAGTTAAATTTCATTCTGGCCTATGGCAGAAGTGTGAAATCTACAATTAACAAGATAAGTACATAAATTCACAAAGGAGCACAAAATGATCATACTGGATATAAAAATCATATAGTGTAAGATGGCCAGAAATAGCATTAGGCTATTATACAAATATTGACTTCTTTGAGAGGCACGGTTAAAACTATTGCCCAACGTGATCTCGAAACTGTACTGTGTCGAGGGGTGTAGTGCAGTCTGGAGATCACTGAGGAGCTATAGTTTTAACCGCGACCCAAAAAATAAGCAGCCATTATTTGTTTCATATACCACATCCGACGTGTGGATTCTTGAAAAGAGATGTTTTGACAACATATGACTGTCAAAATGTATTTATTTGCAGGGAAATTTACCAATCTAAGATCAATACACGTGTCGCATTGTTAAACTTTGTGCCCATTTATTGCATCCTTGCATTGTACGTGCAAGTAGAACTATACCCAGTCAATATTTTGCACTATACTGCCCTGCAGTCAGTAGCGAATATCATGCCTGCAGTTCTGACCAATCAGAGGCCTAGAATCTTGGTATGCTGTATATAAATGCTGTTATACTATTATATATTAACTTCATTCATTTTTGCATTTTGGGAGTTAAGTAAATGATGTCTAAATATATTGGGTGGAAATATATCACTATATTCATTCTTGTGAAACAAGTTAAACCAACCTCACTATGAAAATAAGGGTCAAGTAGATGGTGGGGTGAAAACAAAACAAAGCCAATTCAAAGTAAACGAATAAAAAGGCCGAAATTCCCCCTCCACCATATAATCTAAAAAGAGAAATAAAAGTAAACACACAGAAAAATATACACATAGCAGTACTCTTCTCAGATAATAGCCAACCCTCCTATCCACAAACATTGCATGTTGTGACCAACATCATCCCCCTCCCCCCCCCCCCCCCCTCAGTCCAAATGAAAAATAAACAAAATAGACAAGGGCTGTCTCATGCCAAAAGAAAAGAGGTGAGTGCGAAAAGAACAAAAACAGAGACAAGAAGAAATGAGAGAGTAAAAGAAAAGGAAAAAAAAAAACATGAATAGAGGAAACGAAAAAAGAAAAGAATAAAGACGGATAATTGAAAAGAAAAAAGTAAAACAAGCACATTGCCCAACTGAACAAAGGGAAAATTAAATAACCAAGTCTCAAAGAAACTTAAAAGTGAAAAGCCCCCCTCCAAACATAAATTATAAACTCCCCCATCTCACTCCAAAAGTAGCAGAGATTGAAGTGTTACAAATATAGCAGAAAATAAAAACATCTGAATGAATAAGAAAATATTTTTAAAAAACATGAAAAGAGACAAACTGAAAAGAAAAAATAACAAAAGTTGAATTGCTGAAGAAGAAATAAAATCAGTGCTTTTTCAAACCAAAAGAAAACCAATGGAAATGATGAATGGCTTACCCACTAATAAAGAAAAGAAGAAATGAAAAAATACACAAAACTAAGGCATTGAAAACAAAGAATTACCCCCATCCAAGAGACCAAAGAAAAACAATAAACGGCTTCAAGGAAAACATACTAATCATGAACCTCCTGCCTCTAGTAAAAATTGAACAAAAATCAAGCAAAATGAATATGATTATGAGCTTATGCAAATGATTTCTTTGAATAATGAGCCTTTTAAACAGTCTTGAAAATGTCAATGAAAAGGCATGTTTAATTGAGAGAATGAAGTTGATACTGAGTATGGGCACAGAACTGATAAAACCATATCCATACGAGCATTCTTTGTCTTCTACATGTATTATCATGGATATTCAAAAATAGCATAGTGTCACAAGAACTACAAAGGCAAGAAGATTGAGGTGGCAGTTTAGAAATCAGGGCCCGTATTCATGAAACCTTACTAAGCTAGTTGTCAACTAATTGCATAGGCTACAGTACATGGCTAGTTGCCAATTTGGTCTAGTAAGGTTTTATGAATATACATGAGCCCAGGAGTTTATATGTGGGCTAATGTATTACTCCTTGATCTACATGTAACACCATTCTACCTCTTAACAGGTGAATTATAAGAAGTACTTTCAAATTCTCTTGCAAAATGGGAGCTAGTGAACAGCTATTATACTTGTATACTTGTAATATAAGAAGACTACCATGCATGGCAAAGTAACACAGACTGAAGATTCAAGTAGAAATTCTAGTTTCCATGACAACATTCTTAAAGGGGAAAAAACATACCTAGGTTGTCTTGCAGCAGCCTTCTGCTTCAATGGATCCGCTGTAAAAACAGGACAAAGAGGATTGAATGAATATTGACTGCAAAATGTACTAATACAGAGGACAGCAGCCTATATCACTCTGATCAGTCAGAAACCAATTCTAACTACATAGCACAGGTAAGAAAGCCAAAACCGGGTACAAAAAAAAAGTCATGTATAATGCACAATGAAAATAGAGCCCTCAACGTTCAATGCGCAGCAGTGTGTAAAGTACATATTGGCATGTGGAAAATCTTTCAAAGTCAAAAGCTGTTGATACATATTTTTTTCCAAAATAATGATGCATCTCAATTATCTTCAAATTAAGTCCTTGGATGAAATGTCATATACAATAACTTTCCATTAACAAGAATTTAAAGAGGTAATATCCTTCAAATACTTGAAATCTAAGGCTGTTTTGAAGTCTGATATGTGGCTCGCACTTCAACTCTTAAAACCTAATCGCCATGTGATGTTGAGTCTGCCCTAGTACTAAGCTAGGATTGTGGATACTTACGTTCAATGTTGACCTTGACGTCGAAGCTCGTCCTGCCAAATGAGTTGGTTGCTGTGACAGTGTACGTACCAGTATCTGAGAGCTGAGCTCCAGAGATCTGGAGACCGTAGTTGAAGTTATCAAACTTCTGCTTGAATTTCAGTGATTGCTTCAAGTCATTGCCATTGACTGACCTACATGTATGAAACCAAGTGAAAGAGTTACAAGTGTCCCCATTACTGATAAAATTAATATTGTACATTGCCATAGCGCGTTATAAGAATGCTTCATCACCATCATCCCTGGATACCGAATTTCAAGCCAACACATAAGTGTCAATCTCCACTCCTACGAAAGCATTCCTAACATAATCTGAACTGATCGCATACAAGCATGCAGGGCATGACAAAGGCAATCACATTAATTTGGCATTTGGCATTTGGCACTCCTCAAAGGTATCCAATCTCTCTCCTAGGTAGGAGCGGCAGCATAGTTCAATGTCTTGGCAAAGGACGTACAACATCTAAGTGATACTGCAGGGATTTGATCCAGAGCCCAGTGACATACCCATCAGATCATGACACCTTTACTGGATTCATCAAACTTTGCTCGATTACCAGAACCGCTTCAGGTCATTGCAATTTATTTACCAAAGTGAAATGGTTGAGTTCGAGCAATCATGTTCGAGCAATCCTATAAAACATGATTCCTTACCATGTGACAATAGGCGGTGATACACCAGCGACCTGGCAGTTCATGTTGACATCCCTATCTTCCATGGCACTGGTGTTGATGGGTCTCTTGATAAACCTTGGCTTGCCTTCCTTTCGGTCTGAGAGATGTTATGAATATGTTAATATATGAATATTTTTATGTATATGTACATGTATATCCCGTCTTGTACAGACATTGTGTTTTCATGTTAAGCAGTTGGTGTATGGGAAACCATTAAAACATTGATCTGACATGGTAAAGTTTAACTGATTTTCATTCTTTTTCATCATCAGTGTGCTTTGCTGATTGTTAGGTTATGGGTGGTGTGATTGATGCCCCACACTTCATAAAGGTTATTATGTTAAATAGTGAAGGCTCGATGGTTCAGTGGTAAAAGAATGGTCTCACAACCGAAGGTCCCAGGTTCAACACCAAGTCAGAGCACTACTGCCATTTGATTAGGCACTAATCCTAAATCAACAAGTCCATACATGTAGTTTCACTGATTGTTTTTCTACAAGCAAAGGGGATGAAATTTGTGATGTCGAATAAAACATAAATGAAAATGAATACTCACCGATGGATAGATCTTCTTTGAAGTCAGTCTTGAGTGGCTTCCTCTTCCTCTGTCCACCAAAGTTTGCAATGCGACCCACACCAAGCTTGTGCTCTCCTTCCTGTAATACCAGTGCAAGTTTAATCCTATTTAATCATATGCGCCTCGATCACATTCGTCATGTGGAGTTGGCTCAATACAAATACTCTATATTATTATTTTATTATTAAAAATGCTGGTAACAGATATTCTCGATATCAGCTACATGTATAAGTCTATATACTGCAGTACATAAATTTAAATGTCTCTCACATGTCTTTCAACCATATCAAAATACACGTAAATGTATTCTTTTTATAATTGTTCCCCTTTATTCAGAGAGGTGCATATAATTATGTAAATTAACTACTTGCAATCAATACCAAGTTACATTCTCAGAGAAGACCAGAGCCAATCTTGTCTTTAATGACAAGTTCTTGAGAATAATGCTAGATATTCACATATTTAGCTACGTAATTACATACATGTACATTGAAGGCAGGTAATACTAAAGAATGAATGCAATTGAATAAGGTACATGTACAAGCAAGTGTCCTCTACGTTTCTTGGCTTCAGGAATACCATGAGGGCATGTCCAGAGGCAGAGAAACAGGAGCTTGTCCTAAAATGATCAGATACATTGAAGTACCAGAAGAGTGGAAGCTTTTATCCATTATAAAGCGAGGGCTCAGTCACGTGGTGAAAATACTTATAAATAAAAAGAAAAGAAGACTTACCAGCCACTTTGCACTCTCAACCAACGTCTTGTGGTTTGCTGTTGGGATGTTCTTCGCTCCGCCTCTGAAGTCTTGCTGTTAGCAGCAAAATCAAAGAGCGGAAAAATTATGTAAAATTCAGATTCATTAGTTGATCCTCTTGTCTTTCTTTTTTTTAAAACCATTTTTTAATGAAACCAGATATAGCACCTCTAATTCCAAAATCAAAGTCCCAAGTTTCACAGTCCCAAGTATCCATTTATATATCTTATATACTACAAAGTTGTGAGCATTATTGAATAAAGTTGCTCCTTCCTGAAAAGAGAAAAGGTTTGTTTCTGGAGTGTTTTTTGCAAAACTTGCAAATGAATGTATTCATTTTGAGTCAATTCTAAAACAACTGACAGAGCTTTTCAAGGTTCATGTTTCTATAACTCATCAAAAGGCAAATCTTATTTGTACAATAGTGCATAATTTCAACTTCCAGGGTTAATTATAGTCACTTTGATCATAACTGATGAAGTACATGTATGTGTTTAAACTTTATCTGCCAAATATAACACTAGAAATTTCATCTTGCATTTGATTTACATGTAGAAGAGGATTGAAGGAGAGGATAATCTCACAACTGCCTGCTATTCTAAAGTAGAATTCTCTTTCCTAATCAGAACAGAAATGATATTACCTCACAACAATTAGATGAAATTATATTTCTTCAAACTGATGTAGGCATACACTTGTAATAGTCATCAAAAATACATGTTTCTAATAGCAAATTCCTTTATGACATCATCTGCTGACAGCCAGATAGGCATTAAGTTAATGGCCTTTTGCCCCTCTAAAGACAAAATATATTCATCAACTTCACCTGATAATCTACATGTGTATGCTAATCACATCAACTTTACCACATGTTAGGGCAATGTAAAGCACACAAACAGAGGTTTTTTTTCACAATATGGGTATAATATTATAATTCATGCAGTAAGGTAGACTCATGGGACAATCTGTTACAACTTTACATAAAATATACAGATAAATATAAAAAAATAAAACTGCAGTTAGCCTTTTTTAAGCAATAAGATGTGAAGGTACATGTATAATGGGACAGGATTACATGTATTCTTCTTACTTTGGGTGCATAAGTATTTTACAGAGATACATAAAACAGAAATATAAACATACAGTCACAAGTTAAAAGATTAAGACCACCTGGAATTTTGTTGATATTTCCGTCACTGGACCTGCATTAGTTGAATATGTATTTTACAGTGGTCCATATCATCAGAGTATTACTACATGTATCATCCCATTCACATGAATTTTATTTTTGATAAAGGCGGGTGCCGTATGACATTTTGTCTGTAATGTTACATGGCAAAGGAAAGAAAAGCAATGTCTGACCCTCCATCAGGAGGGCTACTCCGAAAGTCTAAACATCAAATTTGCAATATGAGTGGTTGCTGAAAGTGTGTTGTGCACGATCACATTTAAATCTTTTTTTTTTTTCAAGAAGATGGCTAATTTACTGACCAGAAAAGACGTGGTCATCTAATAAAACTGCCCCACCCCTCCTGTAACTACGTAATTCAGAGAATTCTTGTAAAGGATCCCTCAAGTTCTTGTTGAAAGATCGAGGCAGCCCTGGGGGGCATTTCATCAAGTGTGTTGTCAGTGATTTTTACCTACAAATTTGCTCTCAGCCAATCAGATGCAAGGATTTCAGTAGCTTATAACAGTTATTGCAACTTGTCATTGATGACAAGTTTTATGAAACAGGGCCCTGAGCATCATGTCTTGCCATTTGAGGAATGAAAACAGTTTCCATTATTCATTGTTTTCAGTTTGGTTTTTTTTTCAAGTTAACCCCATTATGTATGGGTGGTCTTTAACTTTTACAAAGGTCTGTACTGCATATTTTGTGTACAAGACGAATCAACAATTTCAAGCAAAGCAATAGAAACTACTATTAACATACATGCATAATATTCTGTGTCACCTTCATTTGAAAGTGAGTGACTCACAAAAAATACATCTACACACATGTTTCTTCTCTCTACCACAGTGCTATATTGAGTTACAAAGCATTAAATACACTCTAGACTTAGCAAAAGATAGTAAGAGTTAGAAGCATTATTGAGTGTTGTAGCTTCGTTGTACACAAATAAATTAGGCAATATCACACACAGAAAGTTATTACAAAGAACTATTAAAAAAGAATTGAATCATATGCAAATGATGGCTAATTTACTGACCAGAAAAGACGTGGTCATCTAATAAAACTGCCCCACCCCTCCTGTAACTACGTAATTCAGAGAATTCTTGTAAAGGATCCCTCAAGTTCTTGTTGAAAGATCGAGGCAGCCCTGGGGGGCATTTCATCAAGTGTGTTGTCAGTGAGTTTTACCTACAAATTTGCTCTCAGCCAATCAGATGCAAGGATTTCAGTAGCTTATAACAGTTATTGCAACTTGTCATTGATGACAAGTTTTATGAAACAGGGCCCTGAGCATCATGTCTTGCCATTTGAGGAATGAAAACAGTTTCCATTATTCATTGTTTTCAGTTTGGTTTTTTTTTCAAGTTAACCCCATTATGTATGGGTGGTCTTTAACTTTTACAAAGGTCTGTACTGCATATTTTGTGTACAAGACGAATCAACAATTTCAAGCAAAGCAATAGAAACTACTATTAACATACATGCATAATATTCTGTGTCACCTTCATTTGAAAGTGAGTGACTCACAAAAAATACATCTACACACATGTTTCTTCTCTCTACCACAGTGCTATATTGAGTTACAAAGCATTAAATACACTCTAGACTTAGCAAAAGATAGTAAGAGTTAGAAGCATTATTGAGTGTTGTAGCTTCGTTTACACTAATAAATTAGGCAATATCACACACAGAAAGTTATTACAAAGAACTATTAAAAAAGAATTGAATCATATGCAAAATGATTTGATTGTGTACAGTGCATCATTTGAACAATAAAGGGAACTAGAATTGACAAATACCATTTTAAAACTGTACGTGTACATCTAAATCTAGATGATAAAATACATATATGTATTGTATGTATTTGAACATGCAATACTGCACATGTAAATTTAATTATACACATAAAGATAGATAGATATTGAAAGATGCAACATGTCAAGAAGTATAAATAGTGAATTATTGAAAATCACCACACTTACGATAGCCTGATGAAAGTTATTTGAAATTCAGAATGAGAAGATATGAGAAAAGAATAGAAGAATCAAAACACTGCAATATCATTTTAATGAATACAACATTGAGTTATTGAAACCCTAGACTACATAATACTACACGACTGATGTATTATGCCTCATATTTATATGAAACTCAACAGATAACATATAAATGTATATTAGAAATTGAAGAAAAAATTTGCACTGAAGTTACAATTACATGTAACAGTTAACCATCACTCAAATCTGTTATCTGTTTTCATGTTACTAAGTTTTACCTCCCCAAAATCAAAGATATCCTTTTCCTAAAGGAGAAAATAGAACAATAGTAGGCATGCAGTGATATTTCAATCATCATACTTTTATTGTTATCCTGGTATTAATCAGTTCAGTAATAAAAAAAAACAAAAAATTAAACCACAAAATTTAGGACTTATGTAATGGTTGCAAGTATAATATGTTACCTGAGGAAGATTATGCTCAATTTGTTTCTATTCAATCTTTAGCCCCTACATAAGGCGCTACTGAGTTTTAAAATGTGTACATTAAATATACATCATTTTGTGGGACAAATATTCAGTTAAAATTCATTTTCCTTTATTAATCTTGATAACATATTATTTCATGATATTTAACATAACAATTCAAAAATCCTTTTCGAATTTTATGAAAAAAAGAAAGATTTTCTTTGCAAAGACCATTACATAGGATACCTTAAAAAGAAGGGGCAAAGTTTGAAAAGCTTACAACTGTGAAGGTTTATCATCATCAATCTTTTCAACTTCTTCTCTGGCCATATAATACCCTTTCTTCTCCATTACGGTCTCTTTTCATTTTCTTCTTTCTAAACCTACAACTCCTATCTTTATATTTCAAAACGAATTTTTGCTGTGAAAACTGATAAATCTAATGTTCTATTCCTCACCCATGATGCACATAAGCATTCATTCTACTTTTCATCCTTTAATATGAATATAGTCTTCTACATCTTCAAATTTTCATATTTCTTTAATAATGAAATCTAATTTTCCATTTTCACACCCATGATGCACATATGCATTTTTTGACTTTTCATCCTGTAATTCGAGATAAATAGAATACTCTACTTTGTAAACTCTACCTACAGATTAATAAAAACACCTTGAGCATATCCACAATATGCAGGGCACAAAAACATGACATTGACTATACTGTGAATCTGAATATCTGATATCACAACTTTCTATATTGCATCTACTAAATAGACTTGACAGATTGAGGAATGTTAAAATCAATAATTGTAATTTTGCACTTTTCCCTGTACAAACTATATAAAGAACATTGGTTATGGGTCATATGGCTGCTATCGTCTTAAGCATTTGCTTATGATAGTTTTGCCCTCTGCATTTTGTAAATAATTGTACCTACGTCATCAAATGTTTTATATAGAATTATATCCATACTCACTGTATTATTGGTACGTGTATATAATATTATTATCACTGAAAGATGGTTTGCATTCATGATGTAACACTCAATTAATTCCATGTAAGTTTATCGCGTCATTCATTATATGTTACGTTTGAAAGCAACTGTTGTTTACATTGATTATGAAATAAATGCAGAAAAGCATCTGCAAACAAACAAACAAATATTACCAAGTTCTATGGAAAATTTGTACAGGGTGATTTTGAAAGTACGTATTCACAAGTTACATCTACAGAGCTTAACTTGTGCAGCAGTTGTCACTAGGTGAACATTAGTTCAATTGGTAGAATAATTAATAACAATTTCCCTTTTGGTGGATATGCCAATGTGGGTAATATTTAATTTTCATCTACTAGTAACATGCTCTTCCAATGTTCTTTGCATTTGCAGCTAACACTACTCAATTTCAAGATATTCCCCAACTTACCCTCAACCATGGATGGTCCAGTGCTTCATGTGCTCCCATCCTCTCTCTGTAAAATGACAATACAAAGCCACAGATGATCAAACTTATTAACCCATAGACTACAGGAACCGGGTGGCTCCTATATTAAAGGGAGCGATAAATCTATGGGTGGTTTTACAGTTGGATGCTCCTTTCTCTGGATCAAAGTTCAAAGCGACTTCAAATTATCGCGCGCAGCTAATAAAAGTTCGCACATTGACCCAAATTTGAGTAAACAAGATCACGCGTTCTTTATTCCAGTATTTGAATCTCATTGGTCGGTTACGTATGTAGGGATTCGAGTTAACGATCACGCGAGGAATTCGGCAATAACATTCCTTCGGTAGCGCACGATTGGACCTGATTGTATCCGAATTTCCCCGAGTCAGGCCAACTGGTCAGGCCCATGGATTACGACTTGCCACTTCCTTTAACCCCTTCCATGCCACCAGATTTTTGAGCAATTATCAAAAATGAACTTTAAAGAATTAAACATTAACTTTCAATGAGATCTTTCTTGAGCAAACTGGGAAAAGATATATTGCATAGGAATAAGCATTATATTGAAGGCACAGTTTTCTGTATGAGGAAGAAATTTCAAGCCATTCTCAGCCTAAACAAAATCTTCAACACTCAATTTTTTGGGCAGGATTTGCCGCCCACAGCATGGTAGGGGTTAAGCCTATTTGAGTTACAGAAGTCAGTGGTCAACAGGTTAAGAGAAATGCATCTCATCAATGCCAAAGTATTACAGGTATATGTTTCCATTACTTTGTGGTATTGCAAATTTCTATACTGCTCTTTGATCTCTACTAAAAACACCATGTTTTTCTCTACTTTATAGTTAATATACTTGTATTTACAATGTAGTACACGAATATTGACTCCTTTGAGGGGCACGGTTAAAACTATTGCCTGAATTAGTCTTGAAACTGCTGTGCCCTGAGACAAAGTTGAGGGGTATGGCACAATCTCAAAGATCTTTGAGGGCCTATAGTTTTAATCCTGACCCCCAAAGTAAAGTAAGAAGTAAATAAATGTTTGTTTTACATACTGCATTCCATGTACAGATTTTCTTAAAGGGATATTTCAATAAAAAGGTAATTGTCAAAGTGAACATGTATTTAGGAATATTCATCGATCTAAGAGTTTCGTGTTTGAGTCTTACTGTGCATACAAATGTTTAACTTTATGCATTTTTTTATTGCATCCTTAATGGTAACACACAAATACATGTACATGTAGAGCTTTTGAACAGGTAATATTTTCTGCAATAAAGCAACAGTCAATGGTGATTTCTGTGCCAGTAGCTTGGACCAACCAGTGAATTCCATTAGAACATTGGTGGACAAGATAGAAGGTATGTCTTACGATTTTTCCTTGATGAGTAGTCTGCTGATGAAGTCCTGTGCCTCTGGTGAGATGTCCCTGAATGCTGATTTGTCAAAGGACCACTTGCAGGATCGTATCCTGTCCGCATCGTTGTCAAACGGATGAAGACCACTCAGGCTGAAGAGGTAAAACAATCAAGAATTATTACAGACACAGGTCTAAAGAAGAGTTTTAAAGGCTTCTAAAAATATAGAGAGAAGTTGAGTCAAGTTTCTTTCACCTTCAAATGTCTGCCATGGCTCATGGGGAGTTCAGAAATGATGGAAAAACTGATTTGTGCATTGCTTCAAGTACATTTACAAACATGATTACTGTACAAGTGGAAATTTTCACGCAATTAAATTTTCACACTCGGCCGAGTAAGGTGAATTTCACGTTTTTAATTTCGCCGACGCGCTAGGCTCATGGGCCAAAAAATACATTAACAAAAATATATGCATGTTTTTATTTTCCACACTGCGAAATATTCCACGTTTACAGTAATTACAGAATGACCTGGATTATCAGTCAAGTTTTAGCAGGCCCTGGCTATATATGGGATATACTGGTGCACCATATTCTTGAAAGTGAAACAATTAAAAGTTGTGTGGTTTGGGGAAGGTGGCTGTGAATGAATGTTCTTTTGCAGACATACATGTACTGATTTATAAGGCAAGTAAAAGATGATCATACCAATCAGTTTCCTGATATCCAATTATTCAAATCCCATAAAACAAAACAAGGACAATTTTATGGAATGTTTGATAATTTTCTATTCTTTGCAGCATTAGTTTCCATCTAGAAATGCTAAAGTAGAAGTAAGACTAACGCAATACATGTACATGTAAACGTACATCAGGGATCAGAGGTTGGTCTAGCAGTAACGTCTGCAGGCAGCTCTCTGCATTCACCTACAAACTGACTCTGATCGGACCCAGGTTCGAATCTCAGTCACGTTTTTCAGATTGGTAACGTTAAAGGTCAGTTCCAGACATAAGTAATCTTATTTGATTCAGACACTTGTGTAAAAACCCACTTACAAGCAAACGCACACACGCATCTATGTTTTCTATTGTTCGAATTTCAACCGATGACTCCACTATTGAATTGTGTCACAAAATTCATTGACGGAATAAACCTCATCAATTGTTGACAACCGATGACCCATTGTTTTCTATGTTCGATGTCATCGGTTTGAATGCGGAAACATGTACACACACACACACACACACACACCCACACAGTCTTGTATTGCTTTACTTCCGAGGACAAGTATTGTTCCCCGTCCTCGGACAGTCGACGGAATAAGGCACAAATTCATTGTTCGATGTTCGACGTTCGAGGACTATTGTCCGGCTTCCGAGGACCATTGTTCTCATGATTTTTTTGTTTGAGCTCTGTCCGAAAATGTCCTCGGCCATACGGCTAAACACGCCCACACACACACACACACACACACACACAAAATCCATTCATTACCTACATGTACCAACAATATAATTTTTGCCTTTAGGCATGGAGGTGGATATGCGCATTAAGACTTGGTTTCATGGTGCTAACACCTTTCAATCTTAAACGTTCTCTTTTTCTCAAAACCTCATTCCTAAAATGTCAATGAGAAACCTTCACTCTGTCAATACTCACAGCATGTACACCATTATTTTTTGTACAATAAGCACCCATCCTTAGCACTTCAGTGAGTAACCTTCCATGGTGTCGATACTTACAGCATGTAGACTATGAGACCGATGTTCCACATGTCTGTTGAGAAGCCGACCTGGTCGCCGTTAAGCACTTCGGGTGCAGCGTAGTCTGGTTCAGCGTATGCGATCTTTACTCTCTCATCTGGATCTAACTTGGCTGCTAGACCAAAGTCTACGATCTTGATGCTATCACCACGCTTGGTCTCATACAGTATACTTTGTGGCTATAATTGAGACAGATAGTAAGAGAACATGGAATCCAGAGAACAATTTAGATGTGAAAAATATACCTCTCATATATACAACTACAGTACATATGCATACACAACGTACACATATGCTCATGAGAGAAAGAAAAGCAAAAATAGCACTCATATAATTTATAGAAAACACAGACAGAAACATTGTGAGAGAGGGAAGAAAGATAGGAAAGAAAGAGAGAGAGAGAAAAAAGATATAAGAACGGAGGGAGAGAGAGAGAGGAAAAGGTTGTAGAACACATGCTCCTGCAGCCAACGCTCCGTGGTGAATTTCCTCCAATTACCAAATTCCTACCTTCAACCCTGGACCCAACACTTTACCTCACCCTAAACCTAAAACGAAAAACTAAAACCTAAAACAAAAAACTAAAAACTAAAACACACTAGGAAGCCAAACCCTAACCTGATTAAATACAGCCCATAGCAATTTTTAGCTGAGTAGATGTTGGACCATCAGGGGGAAAGGAGAGAAATATGGCAAGAGAGATAAAGAGACACTCAAAAGAGAAAGAAAGATAATAAAAAAGACATAAGGGGGATGAATAGGGAGAAGAAAAAGAGGCACAGGAACAATAACTTGAGGACACACGGTAAAGTAGGCTCCAAGAAAAAGGAGTATTAGAGTAGCCAAAGTTTGGGCAAATAATCAAGGGTTAATAATAAAAGAGAGGAGCAGAAGTAGACTCACCCTGAGAGCTAGATGCATGTGGTTTTGAAGGTGAATGTGTAGTAGACCCTCGCAGACTTGCCTAGTGTAACGAGCCACCACTTCTTCAGAGAGAGTGCCCCTCTCTTTGGCTCTCTGGAATGCATCTGCACCGCTTATACTGGACATAGGAAGCAGAGAGATGAGCGAGGGTTAACAACAAAAGACATGCATGTCCCCAAAACAAGGAAAATTGTGATTGTAAGGGGTTCAGATGGAGGTGGCTCAGAGATTCACTCAGAATTCCCAGCAGAAAACTGTTTACACAAAGTACAAATTGAAGGGTTTGTGGCATCATATGGAGATGATTTATGAAAGAGAATCAAAGAAATTTCCTTAGAAAGAGCTCTGATAAACAAAATTCCTGATATAACAAGCTAATTTTGTTGGTCCCAGGTCTTTTATGTTCTTTAGCGTTGTTTTACCCTGATGTAAGGAGATTCCTGATATAACAATGTAATTTTCATGGTGCCAAGGTCCTCATTATAGTGAGTATCACTGTATACACTGACATACATGTATTTATAAGTTCGAATTGAGTGAAGTATGACCTTATGGCATCTCAGGAAGGTTGTATGGTAGCTAGGACTAAACAATTCAAGAGGTTGAAAGTATGATTTGACATATTTATTACCCTCATCTTTTCCTTTGTAGGGAGGAGGGGATTTCCACTTGGTATTTTTTCTTCCTGAAGTCCCCTATGCTTGGTATTAGCACCAAGGGTGTTCTGCATTAGCGAGAACACTGGATTCACAACAAGTCGTGATGAGGAAAAATTTGTTGCCCCTGTCAAAGGTGTGATCAGGGATTAAGATCGTAGAAGGGGTCACAGATTCACTTTACAAGTCAGTGATGAGGACAAATAACATGTCAAAGAAGGGATCGTGCATTAAGTGAGATCAAAGATGGGTCACAGGTCCACTTACAAGTCAGTGATAAGGACAAACTTCTCGTCCATGTCGAAGGCATCATGGCACTGCTGCAGCCTGGGGTGCTGGAGCTGGTTCATGGCCTCGATCTCTTCTTTGATGAAAGCCTTGTCCTTGGGTTCGACGTCCATGAACTTGGCTGCGAAGGTTCGGCCGGTGCCCCTCTCAATGCAGCGGTGGACAACACCGAATGGACCCCTGATAGATGACAGACAGAAAAATACATGTATGTTTGAGATTGGGAGAAAGTTTTAATGAGTGGAGCAATTTCTCAGGGCGGCCATCTGTATCATTTTGAAGAATGAGATTTCCCATTAAACATTGAAATGATTCTCTGACATGATCAGTGTATGTAATAAATTACACAAAATATGTATATTGTCATTTGTATTAACAATTATGCCCCAAAAGTAAGGAACAGTAATATAAAATACTATGGTGATAATTTTCCCAGGAACAATAATAGAAAACACAATGGTGACAAATCATCCTGCACTGTAGCCATTAGCCTCGTTCATGTTCATGTCCCAATAAATAAATCTGAAGCTTAGACAAAAACAAAGAGTGTCATCAGTTATGTGTTTTACATGCATGACATCCAATACTGGGAGCTTCATAAGGATATAGAGACATCCTTTGATAGAGATTAAGAAAGAAATGCAGTGGTTTTTCATTTATATCAACCCAAAGAAATACTAAGCCTGATATATATGTAACTCCGGTAAGATTCTATAGGAAAAGTGTGTTCTACCAAATTCAAACTGTATCTGATGGTTTAAGCAAACTCTATTATGAAGCTATGACTAGTACAGATGTGTATCAAACATGAATGAATCACGGCCTCTGTCCAACAAATAACAAGTCCCAGCTCAAGAAATAAGCAAAGGATGCATTAAACCTTTTACATAGCAAAAACATTCAGTAAGCCAGTTTGTAATGACAATTGCACATGTGCAGATAAAGAGCATTAGCACAGAGTACAATTTACTTTTAATACGCTGTCATAGTGTGCGCACCATGATGCGCTCACCAGTATGATTCTAGTTGTGAAACAAGTAGCGCGTCCACCAAATCAGGTGTGTGTGTGCGTACAAATTGGCATCATATCAGGGTCCTTTGTACCATGTACTGATCACGAGCTGGCTCATTGAAAAACAACAAAATATCATTACATCGGGGGTATCTTCAGAGAATATCTCACCTTCCGATCTCCTCTCCTATGTGATACCTGTCTTCTACGTTACCACGGCGAACCTTACAGCTGGTAGGCTGGAAGGATTCATCAACTACAACAGAGAGAAGGAAAGAAAGGAATGGAAACTTAGATAAGACACAAGAACAGAATAGGTCTGATGTCAATATAATTGAATATCTTTTGAAGATGTTAACCCATTGCCTGCTAGAAACAGGTGTTCCCTGTATTAAGCCTATGGGGATGAGAAAATTCAGTTGTCAATGGGGTTACATGTAAGTGTTGAAGTAAAGGACCACTCTAAAATATATGTTCAAACAGTAATCTTTTTGAAAGTGGTTTGTTTGAAAGTTACATGTACAACATGTATACAATGAATAAAAAATGTCAAACTAAATAAGGAGATAGCCAGTAATAATGCACTTTATAAAAAAAAACCAGATAGGATATTCATCTTGAGAGAGAAACAGCTACAAACTTTCAGACAGTACACCTTTTTGTGATATACTTGACATATGAAATTTTTACATGATTTTCAAGCAATATCAACCTTACAATAATTATAATTCCTTAACCTTCATCTTAAAAGTAACAAGTCCTTGATCTCTGATCAATGAAGACCTTTATGCATTGGACGTAAATGTGCTAAACTGACACTTTGTTAGGGAAGAAGAAACTTACCACATTGGTCATAATCTCTGACAGGTGGAACTTTAGGCCTGGCTGGGGCTGTAGACAGAAGAAGAGAAAAATGGAACAAAAGAAGGAGAGTTACAGAAATGAGTGTTATCGGAGGAGGAGAAGGGGGAAGAGCTGAAGTGCTTTAACTTTAAGTTAATAACACAAATACAGGACATGAATTGTAGCACCAGTATATTCAAATATCATATAAACTGTCTATGGTGAGATTCTCTCTCAGTTCGGGGGGTGGGGGGGGGGGGGGTAGTTGTATTGAGGTGTAAGCAACTACATGTACCTTGTAGTTGATATGTGTATATGTATATAATGCACCTTGAGCATTTGATCATCAAGTGGATTCGGCACCATATAAATCTTATATATTATTATTATTATTAGATAATATATTTACACACATACATGTAGCATATTATTTTCACATTTACATTTTTTTTCCTTCCCAAAAGTTACCATTCAAAATTTTCAGGATTACTTGTCATATTTTTCTCTTCTTTTTTTTTCTGACTTCATATGTTACTTCATCAATAACTTTTCTCACGACATATGGTCTAAAACAGACACTTACCTTCTTCTTCTTCTACATATTTCCTCTTCTCTGGGACTGTTTTGAAGATAAAAAAGAGGAAAACAAAAGAATCACAATTAAAGGCATCTATAAACAAAACAGCATTATATGATATAAAGTGGATGTGGTTGATCTAGTAAATTGAATCTATACATTTCCGCAGTGCCTCAAGAGAGCAAAATGAGTAGAATAGATAAAATACTCATAAAATGTAGTTAAAACAGGTTTCCTGCCCTAGCAACAAAACATAAATTCAATGACTTTTCCATGACTTTTAAATGATAAAGTAAAGAAAAAAATTAATAACCAGTTGCCTCAGGAAAGAAAGTCGTACAAAGTTCAGGACTTACAATGCCTACGGCCCTCACTACTCACAGATATCAAACATAATTTTAACGTATTGATAGTTTACTACTTTCCAATGGCTTTTGGTAATTTTTCCATTTTTTCATGACTTTCCATGATTTGCCTTGCTTTATAAAGTTTTCCACAACCACAGGAACGCAGTAAAAAAAGATATGTGTTGACGATGAATCTCTGTTTAACCCATTACCTTTGGTAAGCGGGTAGTCCTCGAACTAAGCCTATGGGAAGAAGAGAATTCAGTCATCAACGGGTTAATACATACCAGGCTTTGTGATGGTATGTGAGCATTCAGTACCCTCCCCACGTCCGTAGATATTCTCTGCCTGGACCCTGAACTTGTACAGCTTGTTGTTGTCTAGGAACTGGACCACGCACTGGGTGGTGCTCGCCGAACAACACCTGGCCCATGTCTCGCCGTTGTTGGCGCTGCGGTCAATGACGTAGGTCAGTTGGCTGTAGCCACCATCGTCCTCGGGTTTGACCCAGGTCAGCTCGACGGAGTCGTAGGTCAGGTCGGTGCAGCGGACACTGCTTACCTTATCTGGGGCATCTATACATTGTAGATGAAAGAGGGCAATGGTACAATACATACAACTGATAGTATACTGGTAATTATTAAGAATTTATTCCTGATAACAACAAAACTGAAAGTTCAAAATGAAACAAAGAAAACATTGTAATACTATGTTAAAACTGACATATTCATGTTCACTATACATAATGCATCGTTGTAATCAAATATTTACATATTTTCATTTTTGATAAGTTTTGACAGTCCCATATTAAATGCAATGCAGCTAAGTTGTCTGCTTGTGTATTCTGTAAATTCCTGCCCTTCTTTACTTCATGTGTATTTTGTGCTCTATGAAAAATTACTATCATTATCTTAATCCTCTACTGAAATTTTTGACACACTCTTAAAGACCACACACAAATTCTTCACCTGTTACCCAGGAAAACCCACCTGTGATGCAGATGTCGATATCAGCGGAGTCCTCTCCAACCTCGTTCTCCGCAACGAAGGTGTACTTGCCCGAGTGGCTCCTCTCTGACTCTCTGATCGTCAGGGTGACCGACTTGTCACCCTTCTCCACACCCCTGGTCATGGAACGGCCATCCTTGAGGATAGAGCCCTCGGGCTTCGGTCTTCCTACCAAGCCGACCTTGATGTTGACCTCTTCGCCCTTGGCGAAGGTCACTGTGGCACCTTGGTAACGGAGCGGTATCCTGACTGAGGGCTTGGCTAGAGTAGTGAGAGAAGAAGACTATCAAATAGACAAATGGTTGGACGATACTAATGCTCAAGAAACAATTGCTTCTGGGGACAATATCCTACGCTAACCAAATTGGAGCAAGCAGTATTTCTAACCGTAACACGAACTCTAAACCTACATCGTGTAACCTAAAACAGAAGTGAGTTAATGCAGTACTAGGCAACTGAGAAATGGATGATGCAAATTAGAGAAGGCTTAAGGTCCTTATTCTTTAATAAAGAAAAGGTTACAGTACATTCCCAAAATAAATAAAAATCTTCAAGGAAGGGGGTATGGAAAACTTGGCAAGTTACTCATGTTGAATGTTGGCATTGAATCATTGGCAAGTAGAAAAATCGGAATAGGGACAAATTACATCTCAAAGGACTGTATAAACTCACAGGACAGTGACAGAAAGAAGCAATTTTCTTACTCTTGAGAGAAAGCATTCCTCTGCTCATCTTCTTGCCACCAGGGTTGCTGATCTCAGCAATGTACTCGTCCTCCTCATCGCGCTCCAGGTCGTTGATGAGGAGGGTGGATGTGCTGTCAGATGTCTCGATCTCAAACTTGTTGCTGTTGAAGAGCTCCCTCTCTCCCTTCCACCTAAGATGGTAAGAAGAGATTTAAAGTTTGGAAGTTAAGTGGGCAAACGAGGTCAACAGCTTAACCCCCACTCAGTTTCCATAGGCAATGGGTTAACATGTTGGAAAAACAGAGCAAGTCACATTGAATACATCTTGATGATTAGGGTATGAATCAATGGTAGGAATTAAATGTCCTTAGTAGTATGCTGAAAGTCCTTGTCCCAAGTAAATAGACATATTACATTGAGTTACGAAGGTACATGTATATACTCTATCTGGGAAAAATACCATGAATAGAGTGACAATTAAATTATAAATTAAAATTGGGTCTAATCAATTTCTGCATCCAAGAAGTCTGTTCATATCTAAAGCTGATAGTAGTTGTACATCTCAGTAGTCATCAATGTATTATACATGTACAAAGATACATGTATTTGTCAAAGAGTAATACACTATATCATTTGACATTTGAAGTAATCAAATTCAAGATCAATTTAGAAGCCTTTCCAAGGATCACCTGATATCGCAGTAACACCCAAAGGCATTCAGTTGTTTAAATTACACAATGTACATGTACATAATGTACATGTATATACATGTATGCAATTCAAGACAAAATTACACGGATGTTTTAGGTAATGAAATTTGTTTGCTATCATGTATATCATTAATATCACTATATATTCATCAACAAATCAATACAGTTTTATGATAATGGTTTAAAACACAGTCAATGTATATGAATATGAGAAACTTTTAATACCGTACACAAAGCAGCCCTGAAGATAATATACAAGTCATACATTTTATAAAATAAAGTGATGAAAAAGAGCAGCAGTGATAGAGATATAGAGAGAGACAGAGAGCAAACAGAGAGAGAGAGAGAGAGAGATATGAAGACAGAAAGACAGAGTTTATACATGTACATGTAGCTCACCATGTAATATCTGGTGTAGGCAGTCCAGAGAAAGAACAGCTGAATTTGACTGATTTACCCTGGATACCAGTGGCATCCTTCACTTGCTGTTCAAACTTGGGCTTTACCACAGCTGCAAAGAGGAAAGGTCATAAATGGGAGGGCATTAGATACATGTAGTGCATGTTCTTCAGTCAAAAGGCAATAGGCTGACAGTTCCATACAATTTGAATGCCAATTGGATAGTACATGTATATATCGGTAGTCAGTAGTGGCATATTTGATGTTGTACAAAGATTTAATGTATGAGGCAGATTTTAAATGTTAAAAGTTAAAAATGCATGTCTTCTATTGAGCTATTGGATTGGATGTTAATTAAGGAGGATCTTTGACTACAGCATAAGCCATTATTTTTTTTCAAAGGGATTTATTTTGTTATTGTAACATGCAATAATGCATGTGTGTGCAATAATGCATGTGTGCAGAGATGTATTTGCAGGCAGCCTGTAATTGATATCATGATAACAAACTTGAGTAAATGTCCTTGTCATCAGCAAAAATATCTATATGTGAAACTTTTGGCTCATGCAGCCTCTTTCTCTTTTTCTGGAACCTTGGTGATGTGAAGATTATTCAACTAATCAGCACAATATGCTAGACAAGAGAGCCATTTCATCTGGTAGACTTACGATTTGGATCCCTGATGGTGACAGGCAAGCTAGCCAGAGATGGTTCTCCCTTGCCCGCCCTGTTGACAGCAACGATGCGGAACTCATACTCCCTACCCTCAACTAAGTTGGGGATCATGAAGTACAGCATTGGTACTGGGTTCAGGTTCACAGGAGACTAGATGTGAAATAGAACGTGTGAAAAAAAAGTCAGATTTTAATTACAGCAACTACCTGAGAATAAAGACTCTCTAGCTGTACATACATATATTGTAGTGACTGCTTCATTTGTTTCCCTCAACTGGTTTTTGTAGATTAGTCTGCTTCAACCACTTTTCTGCCATATCCGGACAACTACCCCATGGATAATTACCCCCCAGACAACTACCACACGGATTCTGGGGTAGTTGTCCGGGGGTAGTTGTCCCGGGGTAGTTTTCCAGGGGGTAGTTGTCCTAGCATCCATTTCTTCAACCAAGCTTATGAACACATGTACATGTAGTTCACTTTCATTAATCAAATCTTGAATATTACTTCTTTGAATGGTTATTCTCTTCCAAGGAAACAACTTTTACAGTGCATATATCCGTTTCAGAGATGCCAACTTCCACTTTTAGGAATTTTCACCATCCAACTGAGTGAAAATCAGTGTCTTTTAGAAAATTAGAAAACAATTCAGGATAATTCCAGCCCAGTATTTTTTCTTAAATTCCTGATACAGCTTCTAATTATTCCTCGAAGAAGCAAGAATAATCTAATATGTACATCTTATATACAGGTAAATACTTGATATGGGCATGTATTTTGGTTACTATTAAATGGAGGACCCATACTAAAATCTGTTTGCCTTCAACAACTTAAACCCCAGAGAACCCAATGATCTTACCCATCTGTCGGCTCCGGCTTCAGTCTTCTCTACAATGTAGCCAGTCACTTGGCTACCACCGTCATCTTCGGGTTTGGTCCAGGTGATGCTAGCAAAGTCCTTGCCAACCTCGGCAATATCTGGGCTACTGGTAGGACCAGGTGGATCTAAACAAGAAAGAGTAACACTTACTATGTTTGCATAGCATAAAGCAATAAGACATATTCCATGCACATTTACTGCTAGTACAGTTCTGTCACACATCCACAAACTTAAGTCAAGAAAGGAAACAAACTAAATCATCAAATCAAAATATCTTTGGAAATCTACATTATATCTTAAATAAATCAAAGATTGAACAATTTTTCCAGTGTTAGTGTATATTTTCAATCCTAGATGTGCCTTATCCCTTGGAATTGATAACCTGTAAATTCTCAAAGAAGTTTGTAAGCAGCTTATAATACACAAATATACAACATTTCTGTAGTACTGCCTTCATACATCTACATGTACATTAGTTACATGCATACTCCTTTTGCTATATTTCAATATATATACTCCATTATCTAGTTGCTATTACAAAATAAAACACTTATCATATTTTATTCATTTGCACAACTACTCCACTTACATTTCACTTCACTTATCACGCTATAATTCAATCGCAATTTAATTCAATACACACATGTATAAAATCCTAAATGTACTTTTTTTCATACAGATCATACTTGTACATGTACAATGTATTTCATCCAAAATGCAAGCAAAACAATATGTTATCGTTTTCATTATATCTGGTTAGCAAGTTGTATTTTGAATAAAGTTTATATTATGGCATGGTATAAACTGCTTGAACCTTTTTTTTTCTTCTCACTAACAATGAAAACAGTGCTGTAACATTTTTCTCACCATATGGTGCCTTTGCCACAATGGGTTCTCTGGTCTTGAGAGGAGCACTCTGTCCAACATCATTCTCTGCCATGATCCTGAACTCATAGGCACGTCCCTTCACCAGGTTAGAAGGAGTAAAGGATGTGTTTGGAAGATAGCTACCAGCTACACAAAAAAGAGAGACCAAATGGATTTCAAATGCATTCATTTTCCACAGAATCAATCAATCAAAACACAAATCACATTTTGTCAAGTCATATAAATCAGATACATAATATATTCAAATATACTGACTTCAAATCCCATACTCTGTATTTTAATGAAGTAAAGGGGGACTATTAAAGTGAAGCAAAGCTCATACCTGTTATCCAGTCTGGGTTCTCCTCATCCCTACGCTCAACAGTGTATCCCTTGATGGGGCTACCTCCGTCGTTGGCTGGTGCCTTCCAGCTGAGGGCGATAGAGTTGTTTGTGATCTCACCAACCTCAATTGGTCCCTTTGGTGCTGATGGTTTATCTAGAATATGAGATACAAATGAATACATATATGTCACAGATCATCGCTAGATGTTTAATCCATGAAGTACGACTTGTATTTCTTAAAATACACATCTTTATGGGGCTACATAATACACAAGGCCAGTCTCCAAACGGTTAAATCCAGACATGAACAACAGCTTATAAATATCTGAAAAGCATAATCATGAAAATTAACCTACAGTACTACTATAATGTATTCAAATGTAAATCCAGTGACATACTTTTGCAGCATTTGTACAACTAAAAAAAATTTTGTTATAAAAGTATTTTTTGCATTTTTGCACAATAATTATCGCAGGTTGTGCAGAATATTAATGAGCTAAACCAAACCCAGTATGTTACAGCACCCATGTGACAATACACAGTACAATGTATCTCTTTGTTTTGTATTTCTGAAGTGGTATTCTTTAATATTATTTAAGCTTTGTTTCAGTGAAATTATAATTGAAATTGTTCAAGCAAATTTTAAATTGGGACTTTTCATTGCTGTTTGCGCAGATGTCTTCTGCTTACAAAATGGACCGCAGTGCATCAAGAAACAATCCTTACCTGCGACTTTGACATCAAAAGTGCAGGAGTCTGAGCCGACACTGTTGCTAAGGGTAACCTTGAAGGTCTCATTGTCTTCAGGCTCGGCTGACTTGATACCGACCTGGACGTAATCATCAAAGACAATAGCCTTGACACGGCTGTCACCTAGAGAGAGAGAGAGATAGAGAGAGAGAGAGAGAGATAGAGAGAGAGAGAGAGAGAGAGAGAGAGAGAGTAGTAAGAAAACAATAGGTATTGGGTCCTGGACATTAAATGGACATGAAATTGTAAAAACATCTTTATTCTATTGAGTTGAGGTAAGGCATCCTTCTTCATACTTCTGCATCTGGTCATTTACATGTATGTGGTACATGTATCTGTAAAATGAAACACACTGCACAAAGTGATAAGAATTTCCAATAACAGCTCGCTCTTCGGTGTCAGTTGAGGAGTATTGCCAAATAATTTCTTATTTAGGTAATTCAGACTAAAACCAGCTACATTATAAACAGTTGATATTGCAGAAGGATGATAATAATCCAATAAAACTGGTTACAGTCATAATAAAAACATAAATATCATATGAGCATAAAATTTATATAATCACAACTTATGATTTAACTCTTTCAATGCCGATGGCACGTATATGTGACAGATAGACTTGTCATTTTCATTCACCAATTGCTCGACCACAGCAAAGGTATATGGTGGTCAATGTATATCAAAATATTGGGCATAAATCAAGCATTCTAAATATATGATTATAATTATATGCTAACAAAGAAAATTTCAGCGAAAATTGGGGATGTTTGAAAAGATATTACCTTATTTCAACATTAACCAATAGTAAACAAATGAGAAACCAAAATATAATGGACAAAAAAAGAAACTCAAATGTAATTTTCAATAATTCTTATGCATAAAGTTGGGTAAAGTAATGTTTGGTTTCATAAGAAATGGTAATAAATTTCCTACAAGTTTTGTACACAATATTTTGTGAAATAATAGATGGTTATTAATGAAGTGAAGACATTTGAAAAGTAAGCATTGATCACATTTTGGTAAAACTTTGAAGAGAGCTAAAACCCTTGGCACAGTAAGAGTTAATGTTCAATTATACTATAGTTGATCTGAAATTTGAAAGAAAATTTTGTAATTCATAAATGTTTAATTATAATAATAATAATAATAATAAAAAACCTTTCTTGTAAAGCGCATATCACATTATGATATAATGTCCCTATGTGCTTCCAAAGGGTTTGGAATTATTACCTTGGCTTTAGCTCCGGCGGCCGTAATCAGCGCACAGTGCATTTCAAGGAATAAATCCTGCCACATACCCATTTAACACCTGGGTGGAGAGTGGCAAATGTGGATTAATGTCTTGCCAAAAGATGCTAGTGCCGGGCTGAGATTCGAACCCTCAACCCTTGAAGTGAGAGTCAAATGAATGAACTACTACAATGTATACCACAACACTACAAAATAAATGCAATGAATATACAAGAGTGAGTATGTTTGTTGTTTCTGGCTTAAGGAGTATCTTAAGAAGTTACCTGTGATGTTTTCTATTCCTCTGTTGACTGTGACCTCAATGTCACCCTTGCCATCGAATGGAATCTTAACCTTGAAAGGTTCTCCTGCCTCGGTCTCTATATTCCTGGGTGCGGAACGGATGCTGGGTGCCACTGCAGGAACAGATTTTTAAAATAAATAAGAACAACAATGTGAATTTTTGTTATGAAAAATAATAACAATATGGTCTTATTTTACCCAAGGTAGCCTCCTCCGTACTATTTCTGTTCTCTGTGAGGGCCAAGAAATCATATCATTGCGTACTACATTTTGACAAGAACAAATTAACCCATTGGCTACTGGAACCGGGTGGCCCCTGTATTAATCCTTTGGGAATAAAATAATTCAGTTGTCAATGGGTTAAGAAAAAATATACCATGAGCAATTCAAGAGATGGATATTCAGTCAGGCCTAATTGGAAATAAAATATTAAAGTATAAAAGACCAAGGTAGCTGAGCAAAACATAATGGCGCGTAAGAACGCGGGAAAGATGCATATGACAAAAATTATTCAAAATCACAATTATATTCTATAGAGGCAGAAGCAAAATATTAGGTAGGATGTAGAATTAGTATCTAACTCTATGAACATTTTTAAGCAAAATAATATGAAAACTTTTATTCAGATATATTATGTCTGATTCTAATTTTTGAAGCGCATACAGAACTGGCCATTTTCCTCTGTGTGTCTTTCCCGCGTCTTTACGCGCCATTGAGTTTTGCTAAGCTACCTAAGACAATACATGTACATGTAAGTGACTGGAAATAGAATCATAACAAAGAATGAGTTCAAATCTAAGGTAGATGTATGTTTACACCATTTTAATCTTCCTATTAAAGTGAGAGAACGTTGTAGGGAAACATCAGGGCCCAGTTTCATAAAATTTGTTATCAATAACAAGTTACAATAATTGCTATAAGCTACTGAAATCCTTGATTCTAATTGGCTGAGAGCAAATTTGTCATAGAAATGGGGCAGTTGTTATTGATAACAAGTTTTATAAAACTAGGCCCTGATCCAATAAAACCTTGTGCTATTCTAATGTACTCCCAAACTATCCTGAATATCTATCGATTTCAAAGCTTGTATGATATGACTAATGCTTGGTAATACTGTAGAGAAAGTAATAAAGCTATTGAAATAAAACCATAACACAGAATAAGTTCACATCAGAGGTAGATGTACATGTAGATATTCCTGTCTTTAACTCTACCTAAGTCAGAGCATTTATATGATGCAATTGGTTTTTGAAGTAATGTACTAGTTCAAACATACATTCGGTTCTTAATTATTCATTTTGAACAAGAATTGATCTTAAAGATGTAAAAGCTTACCCAATAAACAACAGATAATGTATGCAAGGATACATAGCATACTATTAGTTACCCCCTGCTTGTTCACGAAGTATGGGCAAATATCTAGAGTCTGGTGCCATATTCCATTCGGCCTCCAGCCTCATGAAATATGGCACCAGACCGTAGATATTTCCCGTATTTCGTGAGAACAATCGGGGGTAACGATTTTATCTTTTTAAGTGTAGATCTACATGAATTCTGTTGCGAGCTTCACTGCCGGAAACTATCAAAATTGACGTCGCTGTAGTCCTTACTTTCTTCCAAGTATGCCCTGAGGGCCCAGGCTGCCTTTACATTGGCTTTTATTGTATTTTTGGGCATTGTGGTAACTTTCTTCTCGTTGATTTCTTCCCGTGAGTGATGTTGAAATCGTAAGCCATGTTTGTTGTCTGCATGCGCTATGCAACAAGATCAAGCGCATACATGCGCGCATCAGTGATGATAACGTCATCACGGAATACAGAAAATATTCAGTGATGGATTTAGGGCATATATCAACTACAATGCAAAACATAAAAACAACAGTTACATATGACCTCATTCACGGAATACAGGAAATATTCAGTGGATGGTCTGTATTTGTGACCGAGTACATGGGTAATACGGGATTTTATCAAAGACATGATTGACCAATGAGATTACAGAATTCATGATCACTAAAAGATAAATGTATATACACTAACAGTAAACATGTCTTTTGCGTCACCCACTTTATGAAGGCCACTTATCTATAGTGACCATTTTTACTTGTTCTCTCCAAGAGAAAATATGTGCTGTAGAACCTGTATATATATTGGCAACCGTCTGTCTCGAGAGACAATGGAGTTTGGACTCAAGTCAGTCTGATTTGTGGTTTACTTGCATCTCCTGCAGTGGCTGTACACCTCTCTGGAATGACACACCTTCTGGCAGTTGGTGCAGGTGAAAGTTAGTCTTTGTTGTGGTGGTGCTGACGTAAGCATATAGAAGGCGAATAACCTATAAAAGTAATTTTTTATGTTTCTCTTGGATGGCCTTTATAGACAGGGTCAACAGCGCATGGACTTCATTTGGGTACCGAATGCAAAAACATAAAAGTATGACAGAGTTTCAGAAAGTCATTCTGATACATACACAGGACTGCAAGCTTGGCGCGACACTTCTCAGTGCCGGACTTGTTGGTGGCTTCGCAGATGATCTCTCCAGCATCAGTATCCCTGAGGTCTGTTAGGATGAGGGTGTAGGTGGTGTCTGAATCCCTCATCTTAATCCTGGCTCCAGCAAAGATCTCCTCACTCTTGCGGAACCTGCATCATGAGGGATGAAGACAACAAGTAGCATCAACATGCTTGGGTACTTAAATTCATAGGCGTGGAATTTGTAAAATCTTGATTTCTTTTCTTGGTAAAGTGAAACGTCTTAGACTCAGATTGTGATCAATACCTTTTAAAAAAAGTCTGGACCAAACATTCCAAAAAGCTCCATGAAGTTTCTCAAACATCATAAAATGTAGGATAGATCACCAAGACAACCTTAAAATAATGTGTGCAGAAATCTTCAACTAATATACATGTATGAAGGTTCCCAAATTGTTTCACGAAAAGAGAAAAAATTAACCTTAGCTATGGGAGAGCTGTTTCAAATATACAAAGCTATTTCCTCTCTCTTTGGTAATCTTCTGATCTAACACACGTCTCCCGAACTAATTCCTTGCCCTTGCCCCCCCCCCCCCCCCACACTTACTCTCTCCTTCTCTATCCTTTTAATCATCATAAACATTCCATATCCAAAATTATCGAGTAATTTGTCCACCAGCCGCCAAACTCTTTTCGTCTTTGTCACTCATAAGCATTTTAACACTCCCTCCCGTAAACTCATGTTTCAAATGTGTATCTATAATTCCGTCTCCCTGTCACTCCAAGTTTTACCATTTGATGGTGGGCTGTGGTGTACCAGAGACCTTGCACTCAAACTTAGCCTCTTCTCCCTGGGCTGACTGCACAGCTTTGAATCTCTCATCAAAGTATGGAGCAACACCCTCTGCAAAAAAAAAAAAAGCATTTAAGTTACTTTGCTCATTATGTCTGGGAAGAACAGTGCAGTATCCCTTAACCTTTTTATGTGCCAGGGGGGTGTTTCATAAAGCTGTTCGTAAAGTTACGAATGACTTTACGAACGACTGGAACATGTTCTTGGGTGCTATACTAATCAGATTCTCAATCATTTGGTGATCAGTTCTTGTGCTAAATGATTGAGAATCTGACATAGAGATACATACTAATTATAGCACCCAAGAACATGTACCAGTCGTTCGTAAAGTCATTCATAACTTTACGAACAGCTTTATGAAACACCCCCCAGGAGTGGTATATTCCTTGGCATGAGTGCTGATCAGCACGGATAATTTACCGGTAGCAATGGATGATGCAATTTGAATGTTTTCCATGATAACCCATTCCAATCTCAATCATCTCAATTTATGGCGTGTTTAAAGCAACTTTACATAGCAAATACCAAAATACAAAGACCAGTTAGGTAGCTTAGCCAAACGTTGTGGTGCATAAAAACGTGGGAAAGATGCATATTAAATTATAAATAAAGAACCAAAATATTAGGATGTACAATTATTATTTACCTCTTTGAACACTTTTGAGCAAAAGAATATGAAAACTGTTATTCAGATATGCCTTATTCTAATTTTAGAGGCACAGACGAGACTAACCATTTTCCTCTTTGCGCCTTTCCCACGTCTCTATGTGCCAATGAGTTTCGCTAAGCTACCGAAAGAAGCTTTACATACTAGACAATATCAAAATACAAAGACCAGTTACGGGAGACAAGAGATGTGGTTTCATGGGGCAGTGTCTGTATCTTAAGGTTACTTTACTACAGGTTCCATTACAGGGGCAGTCTCTCCATCCATACAGGGGTGCGTTTCATCAAGCGTTTTGTCGGTGATTTTTACCGACAAATTTGCTCTCAGCCAATCAGATGCAAGGATTTCAGTAGCTTATAACAGTTGTCGGTTAAAATCACTGACAAAACGCTTGGTGAAGGTTTCACTCTACTTACTGATAGGTTTCTGAGTCTCAATGGGTGCAGAGGTGACAGCAGGCTCGCTGCTTCCCATCTCGTTCTCTGCTATCACCCTGAACTCGTAGCCCTTGCCTGGCTCCAGGCCGTCCGCGGTGATGGAGGTACCCCTGACAGGATACTTGCTGACGGGTTCCCAGTCCGGTGAGCCTTCCTCTCGCTTCTCGACAATGTAGCCTGTTGCGTACAAGGAAGGAGAGGCATGTTCATGAATAATGATAATAATAGATGGCTTTACAGATTCTTTTTCCATGAGAATACAATGCTCTATTTACTATCAGCTATGCTACCAACTGTGACATTGAGAACTACATGTAGAACAAATACATTCATGTATTAGTTACTCTGGCGACTTTTTGTTGGAATATGTAAGGTTTTGATGTCCAACCCATTTTCATGTTTGTAGATCTATGTCTATTTACATGTACATGTACATTTAAATTAATATCACTAATTTCTTTTATGGGTCCATTCTTATCATATCTTATTTCTCTCCACTATCTTTTCCCTTAGTTTGCTATCCTCCTTTACTCCTCATTTTTCTCTATCCTTATCTCTTCTTTTATTTTCTTTCTATCTCATCTTTCATACTCTTTCCTCCTTCCTTTATCCCCTTTCACTCTTACCTATCAATCTTCACTTTCTACATTATACCTCTTGCTTTCTCTCTACTACTTTTTTTTTCTTGCTTATCAATGTTTTCTCTTCATCCCTCTCCACTATCTCTATCTATTTCTTTCTTCCTTCGTTCCCCTTCTTCCACTGATGTATTTTCCTGCCTATCTGGCCTTTCTCCTTCGTTTTAAGTGTCATTTCATATCCCCCCCCCCACTCTTCACATCTTTCCTTCTTCCTCCTTCTTTTTCTTCCTGCTTAATATCCATATTTTCCTCTTCATCAATCTCTCTCTTCTATCTCTTTCGTTTCGTTTCATTTCATTTATTTTCAATTTCCATAAAAACATGCACAAAGTTACAAGTCAGATATATACATGTTATAGAGCCTGTTAAGAAATTAGAATGACGTGAAAATGAAAGGAGGGAGCTTTGGAAAAGCCTAGAAGGCTTCATGAGTATACATGTAAGTTCCCTCATAAACATACATGTGTACATATTTTCATACATTATAGCAAAAAAATGAAAGTGAAAATACCACCCCCTCCCTACACACACACAAACACACACATTCCATTCATCACATTCTCTCATTCTCTCTCATTATCTCCTCCCCCTGCCTTCATCTCAATCCTTTTTTTCTCTCCAGTAGTTTCCAGAAACGTCTTCATTAGCCATTTCTGCTAGGTTGTGGTCTCCCATTACATGTACCATACACATTTGCTTATACCCTAAAAATATGCTTCTTATTCGTTTCTAGAAATGGCAATAAATTCACCCATTCATTCATTCATACATTCATCCATTTGTTCAAGAAATCACTCCTTCCCGATCAGTCATGTATTCACTCACCAGCAAGCTTAGCACCACCATCTGAAGGGGGTTTGGACCACTGGAGGTCGACGCTCTCCCTGCCGATGTCAGATGCGGTTGGCACACCAGGAGCAGAGGGTACATCTATATGAAAAAAATTGCGGACAAGGTAACAAACTGGATGCCATCTGATTTTGTTTTTGTTTGAGCTGTTTACCAAATTTGCTAGTTTGTTGCATTATGTACTGTAAAAGTCATTTTATTTTTATAACACTAACAGAAAGATATATTATGCGGCAGTTTAACAGAAGCTGTCCAAACTATGTTATCTCTTGGGGAAGGCCCATCAAGCAATAAGTACTATGCGTAAAACCTCATATACATAGGACATGATAAGCAGCCTTAAAAAGAGCAGTGGCTAGATAAAATGACAAAGCCATTTTGCACTTGAGAGCACATCTGTATCTGGTACGAATTGTTTTGTGCAGCCAACTTTTTATTTCACCACATTTCCAACAAGTGTCAAGGTTTGAATTTGACATGGTGGTTTTGCATAAGGCAGTTCACCATGTCATGTCTAAATTAGGCTTAAAAGCTCATACGGGCATATTAATTAAAAGTGAAATGCACAAGACATACTCTGTACTAGGTACTTGTACATGAATTATAGGCCTTCCAATCATAGCTAAACTGATTACAATCGTACTGAGCATAATAAAGCCCATGATCACTTACTGACAACAGCTTTAGGCTCGATGCCGAGAAGGGTGCGGCTAGGGGAACTCTTCCCTGCCTTGTTCTTAGCGAAGACCCTGAACTCATACTCTGCAGTGTCACGGAGGTTACCGACTGGAAGGGTCGTCTCCTTGATGTTGTAATCATTCACCTGAATAGAGTACATAGAAAATGATAGATCATCAAGGTATTCAGATTTTATCTTTTCATATTTGTGTACCTGCAATTTAAAGATGCGGGAGGAGAATAGAATTGAAAAATGATACATACAATGTCATGTTCTAATTGTCAATTTGACTCTCAACCATAGCCCTATCACTTCTCGCTAATAACCTCTCTCAATCCCTCTCCCTCTTCTCTAATTATACAAATTATGATAGTACATGAAGCTTAACTACATGTATACCACCATCATCATCATCACCCCACTCCACCCATACCATCTTACCGGTAGCCACTCTCCATCCCTCTCTCTCTTCTCCACCACGTATCCAATGATGGGAGATCCGCCATCAGCTTCTGGAGCAGTCCAAGAGAGCCTGACAAAACCACGATCAACTTCATCAGCATTGGGCTTGCCTGGTGCTTCAGGTGGATCTGAGGAGAGCAGAGACAAAAATGTTTAAGAACTTAATTCTCCAAGACTGATCAAACCATGTTGTTGAAAAATTTACAATTTTTAATACTTTCCAGTTTATTTGCTTCAAAAATGAGAAAAAAAATGTTATGACTTAGCTTTATCTTAAAAAAAAAAAAATAGCATGAGACCCCTCCAGGTCTTCCCAAATACCACTTTAAAAATAAAAATATACATACAACATATATATAAAAATTATGTAGTACAGAAACCTCAATTAACCAATGTACATGTACTCTCCTACATATACTGCTTGAGCACTACATGTACATTTAACCGCTACAAAAGTAACAATTTCTGGAAAAGAAAGTAAAATTCAGCTTTGACATAGTTTGGAATAGATTAATAGCACTATCCTGATCACGTGTGGAAAGACAGATAAGTCTTATATATACATAAACTGCACACTTTAAATCATGATACCAAATGGATCTTTGATGGTGACCGCCTGAGATCCTTCCAAGGGTGGTCCCACACCATACTGGTTTTCAGCCATTACACGGAACTTCAGAACTGAGCCCTCGTCCAGGTTGACGACGTCATAGGACGTGGTTCGGACATAGGTGGAGACCTTGGTCCAAGCCGAGCGTCCCGCAGCCTGCTTCTCGATCACGTAGTTTGTAACGCGACTGCCTCCGTCGTCCTGTGGAGGTTTCCATGACAACCTGCAGAAGTCTGCAGTGACGTCAGTGGCCCCCAGCGGGCCCTCGGGGGCAGACGGTTTGTCTAGAGGGGAGGAATGAAACAAAAAATGGACGCTTTATAGGAAAAGAATTAATTTCACAACTAAAACAAGGTCTACTTCCATGACATAAAAAGAAAGTAAATGCTAAAGACTACCTAAAATGATTTGAACTGTCTGCCACTCATTGATATACAGTTAGATCTCTTATAGAGATGATATTTAATCAATAACTCAAAAGTTACTAACACAGATATTTAATTTGGCTTGCATATACATGTACATGTATTCTGCTATTTATATCTATTAATTTCCAATAGTTAAAAAATATCAGCTTTACATTAATCTATCCAAATGCTTGAAGCAGAAAAATGACAAGTATCGAGACCACTTACCAACTACAATGATCCTTACAGTGGCTGTGTCAGTTCCCTTCTCATTACTGAATGTGACAGCATACGTTCCTGCATCGCCACGTTCTGCTTCATTGTTTACCATGATAGTGCTAAGCTCAGTGTCCTAAGGGTTAAAATGTAGATAATAAAAATCATACATTGTATATAATTAACCCTTTGAATACTAAGCTTGAGATAACCAAGGCTACAGTCTATGGAAAATGTGTGTGCTATAATGAAACAAAATCATATCCAACAGGCTAAGTGTAACTGAGAGTAATTTCTATTCGAATGGATTTTAAACATGTTAATTTAGAAATATTAGAGAAATTTTAAAATCAGTCTGTGTAAAAAAATGTCTTGGATCCAAGAAAATCAATGCAGAAGCCTCATTACAATCATTACTATCAGTGAGCTCTATACCTTTTCTACATAGACCAACTTTTTTGTTATCATTATCCAATCATTGATATGTGACCAGCCCTTTACATGTACATGAGCAAGTCAAAACAATTGCCATACATTACCTCAAAGGAGATCCTACGAGAGGATTCAACAGTGATGCCGTTCTTGTCGCTACGTGACCACGTAACGTTCGGTGCTGGGGAGGCCTCATACGAGATCTCAACGCGGAACTTCTCTCCCGCTACGGCGGTCACCTCACGGTTGCGGGAAGTTGAATCCACCTTGGGCTTGACTGAAATGGATAATTAGTAGGCCATTATTAGAAATGGAATATTTAAAAATGTTAGGGTATTACAGAATGATGATTAAACTTTGATACCTGATAATGCCACTTCTTAAGTACTGAATACACACTGATGGCCCAATTTCAGATCCCCCCCCAATAATCAAATGACATGTTTTAAAAACTTAACATTGATTAAATCAATAATATAAAAGAACCTAAATTGATAATGAGTATTCAAAGTATTGCCAATCTTTGGGGAAGTGCACCTACATGTATATGCACGTGCAAGCATGATATTTCTTAAAGTTCCAGGAAGATATTATCTTAAACCCAACTAAGTCAGAGAATCCACTTCACTATGTAATTACACAAAATTGAAGCCATCTTGAAAGGGTGAAATGCATGGAAAAAACCTGAGAGGAGTATAATCTGACAAGAGTATGAAAAAGGAAAAATATCCAATTCCTATTCACATTCGGTGGCAAGATAAAAGAGACAAGATTGAAATGAACAAGGTAGATATAAAAACCTGGTGGTGGTCTGGCAGTGATGGCGTCGGAGGCATCGCTGGGTTTGCCTGGACCGGCCTCATTGACCGCTTTTACCCGGAACTCGTAGGCAGTACCTAGAAACATGTGAAACACATTTGGAAATTTTAGCAATGGTATACTCCTTTTATATGCTGAAAAGTATGTACATGTCAACCTTCCTTGTGTTAAATTCTAGATAATGGAGGAAAAATAAAAATTGGTACATTTTGTCATTACCTCTGCCTTTATACACTAAATTGTGAATTACCCCATTGCCTACAGGAACCAGGTGTTTCTTGTATTAAGCCTATGGAATAGGACATTTCAGTAGTCAATGGGTTAACTGATGTAAAGGTACATATAACACAAACTCTTAAACATACATGTACACGCACATATATCTCCACTTACATGTATATAATTTTGCACTTTTTTCTTTCCCTCTCTCTTTATCTCAATCTCTCTTTTTCCTATCTACATGTACATGCATGAATTTCTCTCTCTCTATTAACCTCCCGCCCTCTTCTCTCTCTCCCTCTCTCTCTCTCTCTCTATGTCCTACAATTTTTCTCTCTCCTACCTATCCATTTGTCCGACTGCCCAATACACCATAACGGCCATGCATTGCCAATGGCAGTACCAACCTTATTGGAAGCAGCCAACAATTTACTGTACCTTCTGTGAGCTTAAAGAGGTGATGCTTGTATCCTAGCTTGCCTGGAGCACTTGTGGCCACTGCCCAATCACTGATATCAGCCTTACGCTTCTTCTCTACCCTTCTCACCCTCTTGTTATCTCTTCCGCCCTCTTGTTCTCTCTCTCTCTCTCCTATTACTTCTCTGCCTCGATCTCTCCATTTGTTCAGCTGACCAGCACCTTCTAGCAGTAGCCACTCTCTATCCCTCCCCAAGTCATCCAGCGGGTATTAAATGGTGGGAGATCAAGTATTCCACCATCATCATCAACATCATCATCCTCAACATCATCATCAGTGAGTAATAGCGCTGCAATGGCCATGTAGAGTCAACCGCATCATGGCCATATTAGGGGCATTCAACAGTCTTACCTTCTGTCAGCTTGAAGGCCGTGAAGCTTGTATCCTTGACGGGAGCCCTAGTGGCCACCGCCCAGTCACCAGTATCGGCCTTGCGTTTCTCCACAACGTAACCAGTGATGGGGTTACCACCATCACTCGAGGGCCTCTTCCACTGGATGGAGATCGTAGTCGAGGTCGAAGTTGTCACCTCTGGCTGTGATGGAATACCAGGTGGGTCTTGGAAAGGAGAGAATAAATTTATGTATCTTCTCCTTTATCCCTACTAAAATAAAGATGTATCTGTAAAAATATACTATTATAGATACAGAGGGGTACAATAAATTTGGAGGGAAATTATATGTACAATATACTCCCACTTGTTTCGGAATTATTGAATCCTACATGTGCCTTTTTTATACTGCAATATTTAACATTCCAAATCTATGGGTATCTGAATAACTCTCACAACTGTAACAAGATACAAGTATGCCAGACCACTACTACATGTACTACTACTATTCAAAATACATTTACAAATATTCCCATTACTTTTCCTCCTTTTATTGATTGTACATCACAAACCCCAGCGACAATTGGATCTAAGTCAATTGCTTACACAAGTCTTTTTCCTAATTTTGACTCACCACTCTATCTAACTGTAACCATTCTAGGAAATGCAACCAATTGCAAACCAAATCTTAATCCTACATTTTGATGAATAAATAAAAGCCCTGAGCAAATGTCACATCATAAATGTGCTCCTACAAATGTACTTGAAAGTGATATCGCTACTATACATGTAACTACATTGTACTTCTCTTTGGGACTCACCGAATGGATTCTTTGCAATGATCGTCTCACTCATGATAGGTTTGCTGACGCCATACTGGTTCTCGGCTGACACCCTGAACTGGTACTCTCCCCCCTCCTTCAAGTTCTTGACCTTGAAGTGCGGGGAGGGCACGAAGCTGCTGACCTTACTCCAGGCCCCGGTGTCCGGGTCGCGCTTCTCCACAACATAGTTCTCTACGTCCTCTGGGCCGTTTACCGGCTGTTTCCAGGACAGCGTGACGCTGTCCGGGGTGATGTCGCTAACCTGGACCGGGCCCTGGGGTAAGTCAGGTTCGGCTGTTGGGAGCAGAAGAGAGGAGATAGAAATAGAGTGGTTATTGCACATGTTGCTAGGACAAGACATTGGAAGAAGCAAATGATTCAGCATGATATTTTCATTCTATCCCCTTTTCAAACGTTTGGACAATCTTTATACATGTACATATCTATAAAATATATTTAAGTGGTTGCCGGTATTGGCAAAAAATGCAGAAATGTTCTCAAGAAGGCTACTAAATAATCCAAGATTTGATGTCCACAAATTCATTGCCATGCCTACATATGATCACAAATAATCTAACTTAAGAAACAGAAATTTATCTTGTGGACAAAAAATCTGAAGAATGATTCCAACTGGCTATCAGGAATTTTCGCAATAAAGGAATAAAAAACACAATCAAACAAGTACATACCGAGAACAGTAACTTTGGTGCGGGCTGTGTCAGAACCGGAGGCGTTTTTGACGGTGATGGTGTAGCGACCGGCGTCTTGACGCTGGGCGCTGTCCACCACCATCTTAGTGTAAGTCCTGGAGGTGGTAATCAGGACACGTCCAGATTCCTTGACGGGGCTGGTGCCGATTTCCCAGGTGGCGGTGGGGGCTGGGAAGCCGGTCAAGGGAAGGTTGATCTCAAACTTTTCACCACCCTTCACCTTGATGTCGTCCAGGTTGCCGATGTCAAGCTTGGGGCGCTCTGAGAACAAATCCCCAAGAATTCACTGAGTTGGGTTATTTCAACTTACCAGACATGGCCTTTGCAGCTTTTTTCTAGTTTTCTTTTTCTCATTTTCCATTTAAAATCGTTGTTATAAATGCATTATGTAATTGTATGTTTATTTAGTCATTGCAATGACAAGTTTGGTGTACAAGTTTTGTGTGGATGTAAGAGCATGATGTTGTAAGGCTTCATTCTATTTGATGCATTGTAAGTTTTTATAGACATGGACAGAAATAAAAGAGCCAACAAATATACACAACTGAAATGAGAGAAAGAATTTGGTCAATTAAAACAAACCCCTAAGAATGCACTGGTTAACCCAGAAATTTATTTCTTTCAGCCAATAAAGATACACAATTTATATCATACATGTATGAATAGAAAATCAATTGTTATGAATGCTACAAACTAAAACTTAAAGGCAGCACTGATTTAGAAAGCAAATAAGATAGTCAGTGACAAAAAATCTAAAAACAATATTTCTATATGCTTTTTTAAACATTTATTTGTTCATTTGTTTAATATAAACAAATACAATTTTCTTTAATAATAAAAAATCTGCAAAAAAAGAAGTAACTCAGATGAAAAGGTGACTGAGCTGTTTGATTTGAACTTAGAAATGTCTGAATAGTTTCTAAACCTGGCTTATCCTCGATGATGGTTGATGGAGTAGGTGCGCTTGGTTTGCCTGGGCATGCTTCATTATTGGCCCTGACGCGGAACTCAAGCTCCTCTCCCTCGATGAGGTCTGGAACAACTGCAGACTCTTCCTTTGGTGACACCTCAAGACACTGTTAACACAAAATAATGTAGGATTATGTCAACATTTAACCAATTGCCTACAGAAACTGGATGGTTCCTACATATTACGGTTAGGGAAATAAGAGAATTCAAGCATTAATGGGTTAAATGAATTAAAGGTACTTCATCCCTTTTGAACAGTATGTTTGGACTAAGGATGGCCAGGTCATTCTTGCAGTAATAGAATCAGATGCCATCATTAGTAAATTTATTTCATGCTCCCTTGATCAATTAAAATTTATATAGCATTGTAAGTCAAAATTTTACTCTTGAAAGTTGATTTACGATAAATGTTCAAATACACGGAGGCAGACAAGGGGTTAAGTCAGTCTACAGTTCTGCCTACTTACAGGTGTCCAGTCTTCCTTGGGACCTGGACCAGTCTTCCTCTTCTCAATGGTGTATCCCTTGATGGGTGCTCCTCCATCAGATACGGGCTTGGACCAGGAGATGGCGGCCGAATCCTTGGTCACCTTCTCCAGGGTTGGTCTGCCTGGAGCATCAGCAGGAACTAGTATACAAAACAAAAATGAAATGAAATTATATTAACATTTATTTCCTTCTCACCTGTACAATTCGATATACAAAGGATACATGTGTAGCAATATGGTGAACATCGAGTACAACAGAGTAAATAATTCAATAAATAGAAAGAACATCATTATAGGAGTATGAGTTTTGCATAAACCCAAGAAGAAAAGTAGAGTAAATGGAGAACAATAGAATATATCTTATCACTTTGATTTGATTTGATTCTGATATTAATGGTTCAAAACCATATTCATGAACACACATTTTCATGAACATAAATTTGATACAAACTTTCAAACATATATTTCCAAAATTTAATGATCATATAATGATAATTCATACACTCATGTATTAGAAGTTTACAGATCACAAGCACTGTAGCCATTTTCTTACTTGAAGGAACCAATGTAGTATGACTGTGTTAATTACAAACTATTTTGCAAGGTTGTAGTGAAATATGCAATATTTTTCAGACACAGAATTAAACTGAGGAATCAAGAAAATGTGCTCGTGCAAGGTATTCACATCATCATGCACAATCCTGTAGTGTATTGGCAGCAGGAGGCAGCTTAGGGAAAATAACATGACTCTATGAACGATGGTTTCTGACCAATTTAGTGAAATTCTTTACAGCTCTTGGTCATTCTTTAAACATTGCAATAATAGGAACAGAAATCCCCTTTTGTTTTTTAAATTAAATGGCATGCCTTGAAGACACTGCTTATGGCTACTATGTCTTATGGCTTATGACTACTGCATTTCAATTTTTCGCTTACGGATTGGGTCCTTGGCTACTTGTGACTCAGATGATCGGCTAGGCTTGCCCTCTCCAGCATCGTTGGCGGCAATGACTCTGAACTGGTACTCTAGGCCCTCCCTGAGGTTTGGCACAGAGGACACTTTGTCTCTGGTGGGGAAGGAGTTGGCACGCTGCCACTCTCTGGCATCCGTGGGGCGGTACTCCACAAAGTACCCTGTGACTGGGCTGCCACCATCATGGTCCGGAGCTTGCCATGAGAGATCTGCGCTGTTGCGAGTCATGCCATCGATCGTCGGGGCAGAGGGGGCATCAGGTTCATCTATCAAAATGAAATGGACATGTTCAAATGATTCTACTCTCCAACAGATATGGCTACTGTGAACTGAAACCTATGCCATCCCTTTAATAGATAAGAATTAGAACCACAGGTTCCCTGGTTGTTTTACAAGCATACATGTACATGTAGCATCCCAAGTGGAATATCAACAACAAGCAAACATTTGGGTCTGCCCATGGAACAACCGAAGTTGGAGTCTGAGCCACATCTTCATGGATTGTGACAAAGGTCAGTCCTCAGATACAAAAAAATCATTACTACCAGTCTGTAGAAAAGTTTGGAAAAAGTAAAGTGGTACGACATAGTGTTGGAGAAAATACCTAAATACCTACTAACATAAAATTATCTTAAATTCACAACAAAATAAAGCCCAGAGCAATTGTCACCAGAGCATATGTCAGAACAATTCAAAATTACATCCTACATGTACAATGACAAAGTCACAAACTTTGGCACAATTCCTTACCGAACGGAAGCTTGACCTTGACCTGGCGTCCTTCCAGAGGATCACTGGTACCGTACTGGTTATTGGCACAGATCCTGAAGACATAGTCATTCTGATAGACCAGGTCTTTGACCATACAGCTAGTGGTGGGTGCACTGGACGTAACGCGGGTCCAGATGTCGTTCTTGGGTGATCGGCGCTCCACTGAGTAGCCAGAGACGGCGCTGTTGCCATCCTGCGCTGGGGCCTTCCAGGTGAGACGGACGGATTCCTTGGTGAACTCGGAGTACTCGATGGGACCCTGTGGTGCAGTAGGTCGGTCTGTTTCGGGGATAAAGAAAGAGTGGATGAAAAGTTTCATTTTTAGGACAGCATGGAACTTTGGATGATAAACCCGCACAGCCAGATGTGTTTGAATGTTTGAATTTAGGAATACAAAGCAATTACAAAGAAAAATTTTTTAGAATACAATAACTATCCCGCGATGATGGAATTAAAAAATTTAAGATGAAATCATTACCATTTGGTTGGGGGAAATAGAAGTTTCCTTTTGTAGTCAAACATTGTTTTCAATGCCTGTTTGGCAAGGTACAATTGAAATGTGGGATGAATAACCCATAAAAATGACCCATTACATTTTTAAGGATATACTGTAATTGATTCAGGGAATGCATAATGACCATAGCACTTTATACTCAATACATTATGTCATTTTTTCTTAATTAGTACATGTACATGTACCTTAAACAAGAAGAATTTTTTTTTTTGATGTGAGTAAAGTTTTTAGGGTGATCACCATGTATACTATTTCAACAGGAAAAAAGCACCCCAATCATAATTTTTGAACTCACCCAAGACAAGGACATTGAGTGAGTAGCTATCAGATCCACGGCTGTTGTCCAGTTTGATCTGGTACGAGCCCTGATCACCACGCTCTGCACTGGAGCATTGCAGGGTGGAGTTGGTCTCAGTGGTATCCACGCTGATGCGATCCACAGGCTTCATTTCCTTGTTGTCCTTGAACCACTCCACCGTAGGAGCAGGGGCACCAACAAACGGGACGCTGATGTCAAAGCGGGTTCCAGCCTTGACGCGGAGGTCTCCAAGGCCAAAACCACTGGTGTCGATCTTGGGTGCCTCTGCAGGATGGAGTACACAATTAATAGCCCAACATTGCAAATTATGTGTATGTAGTGAAATGCAAAAAAGGGAGGCTACTGAATTGGCTTAATTTTCCATGAAAAACTTGATGACTTTGTTTTATCCTACTTATTTACTTCTTTAACCTGTTGGAGACAATTTCCTTTTCTCATTCACCAAAAATTTCCAATAGGTTTCTTCAAGGCTCTGTTCCCAGTGGGTTAATGATATAGTGCACAGAATGAATCAATAGCTCAATGACAGCGACTCACCAAACTGCGCCTTGGCAACATGGTGATCAGACTCTGGGCTGGGGGTGCTTAGGCCGGCCCTGTTCTCCGCAAACACCCTGAAGAGGTACTCGCGGCCAGTGATCAGGTTCGTCACTGTGTAGGATGTCGTCCTGACAGGCTCGCGGGTAGCCTTCACCCAGCGGGTGCTGCGAGACTCCCTCCTCTCAACGATGTAGCCGCTGATCTTGTCCCCTCCGTCAGAGGATGAGGCATCCCATTCAAGGTCTGCGGTGGTCTTGTCGTAGGTTGGGATGCGGGGCTTGCCTGGAGAGCTTGGTGCCTCTGTAATTGGTCATTCATTACAAAGGTGAACTTTTATTAGAACATGTTGAAATCTAAGGTCTTTATCATATTTAAATATGACACTGGTTTTAGGCTTATCTAAAGTCAAGTTAAACAAAAGAAGTTAGACCAAGGTCCTAATTTTCCCTTTGTTTTACTTGACTTTAGTCCTCACATCAGGTATTGAGGCTAAAAGTGTTTTGAAAAAAAGAAGCACAGAAAAAATATGACACAAAGAAATATGGCATAATCAAATGCAAGCAAAGTATTATCATTGCAATCTAGAGAAACGCCTCCTGAAATGTCTCTGTTCTATAATTTTAGTATTCATTCATTCAATCAGCAGTTGAATAACAAAAACTAAACGTCATTTGGTAACTCTGATCTGAAGAAAAAAGGAAAATCTTAATACAGTACCATTGACTTACCATATGGATTCTTGGCCTGCACCATTTCAGATTCAAGAGGCTCACTTGTGAAGCCAGCTGAATTCTCAGCACGAACCCTGAACTTGTAGGTGGTTCCCTGGTTGAGCTTCGTGGCTGTTCCCTTAGGCTCCTGGCAGAAGCCAGTCACCTTGGACCAGTAGTCGTCATTGGCCTCAGCCTTCTCCATGATGTAGTTGAGGATATCGCTGCCACCGTCGTCTTCGGGTGGCTGCCATGCCAGCTGGCAGTGGTCGGCATAGACATCGGAGATCTGGAGAGGTCCTCGTGGGGGACTGGGACGATCTGAAATGAAACGGTGCAGATGGTTTGAGGAATGTGATATGAAGAGAAGAAATACATGAATAACAGCTTGCACAAGATCACATTTGTTGCATTCAATCTACACAAAATTCCTTAAACAAAGAATGTTGAATGTGCAATGCATGCCACAAGACAGTGTAAAGTTTGCATTATGTTTAGACTGTAAAGTCCAAAGACAGCAAGTTTTCTTCCTGCAACTGAATAAGATGTGCATAACAACATTTGTTCCCAAGGATGATATCTACAGCTCTATTTATCCCTGATACAGAATTAAACTCACATTCTAACTCTAGAAAATTCAAAAGATAATCAGTTGGTAACTTTAAAAGGAAATTGTGGCTTGGAAAGGAATGTATGCAAGCTACTGAAAAAGAAATATTGCCTTCAAACCAAGAAGGCTAATCATCTCATCCTAAAAAAATAACAAATAGGGGCTTGGCAATAAATGTGACATGCTAGCCACTGAGTTACACATATTGCCATTACACCTTGACAAATCGAAATAAGAAGTTCAAGGATCTTACCCTGGACAATGACATTGCAGTTGGTCTTGACATCCCCAGAATCATTGGTCAGCTTGAGCTCGTAGGTTCCTGTGTCTGACCTCTCGGCCATCTTGACCTTGACCTCTGTCGACTCCTCCTCGTTCTTGAGGGTCACACGGTCTGACCCTGTGACCTTGTTACCATTGAGGGTCCAGCTGATCTCTGGGGTTGGAGCGCCCTCGAAGTTAACAGACAGGAGAAAGTCCTGGCCAGCCTTGAGCTTGATGTCACGCAGCTTGTCTCCCTTGAGTGCAGGACGAGCTGGAAAGGAAAAACACCACCAAGTACAGGACAAGTTAATAATACTGATAAATTCAGACTGGTCAAGCACTCTTATGCCTATAATGGCACCCAAGACGCACAGAACAATCAAGGACTCACATTAATACAAAAGTTATATAATCAACACAAGTGACAAATGACAGACAATAATCAGATATCATATGTATGATTAGAATGATCATACAATGTGGCATTAAAGGGATAGTCCACCCAGATTACAAGTTGGTTTTAAAAGAAGTAGAAAAATTAAAGAAACAGAACAGTGGCTGTTTACGCAAATAAGATATGAAGTAAGAAAGTTATGAACTTTTGAAGTTGTAATCAATCAAACACAAATTGGCAACTTCATGACATATCTTGCCAGCTCCTCTCCCTTTTGCCCTGGACACAAAAAGTCATTAATATTCAATTAATATTCAATCATACATGCATCTTAGATAAAATCATTGCTCATATGTTTTTAAACAAAGCCTGTATGAAACATATCTATTCATTCATCAAAAACTAAGAAAAAGAAAAATTATGAAATTTTCTGTACTGAGCAAATGGGAGGGGAACTCACAAGATACATCATGGAGTTGCCAATTTGTGTTTGATTGACTACAACTTCAAAAATTCATAACTTCTTGATTAACCCTATATAGCCCGGGCTATTTTGAAACTGCATAGCCCGAGGGGGGGCTAATTTGGCCCCCCCCCCTCAGATCTCAGCCATTTATACACCGATTGCGACCAAACTTGGCGTGTTCGTGTCTCATCATGTATTGTGCAAGAATGCATAGTCAAATTTATGATATACATTGTTTTTCTTATTTAATTATGCAAATATGCAAATTTTTTTAAGGAATTCTCATTTTTTTCAGTTTTCCCCCCATTTATGGAGAAAATGCATTTAAATTTGGCATTTTTGTAGCTTGTCATATAATCTAAAAGATAGCTAAGTGAATTTGACTATGTGTATTGAAATTTCGTATTCATAATTAGATTAATTATGCAAATAAGCTAATTTTAAAATTATTGGAAACCGCCATTTTTTGTGACATTGGTCATGAATATGTGCTATATCTCCGCAACCGTACCCCCGATTTTCACAAATAGGGTCTTAAAATGTGCGCGAGATGTGAAAGAAAAAAGTCATGAAATTTCAGCACGAGATCATTTCGCGTTAAAAAATTATCGCCAAAAATGTTGAGGGGGGGGCTAATTTAGCCCCCCCCCCGGGCTATTGAGGGTTAAGCTGAAACTCACCAAACTTCGGCTTGGTCTTCTGGGGTGCTGAGCACTCGCTGAACTTGCCAGTGCCGGCCTTGTTGACGGCTGCTACCCTGAACTCAAGCTCCTTGTTGGTGGGGAGGTTCTCCACCTTGTACTTGGTGCCCTTAACAGGACTGACAGTGACCTCCTGCCAGCGGGTACCGCCCACCTCACGCTTCTCGACCACATAGCCCTCGATCGGTGCACCACCGTCCTTCTTGGGCTTGGCCCACTCCAGCTCGACGAAGTCCCTGTCGTAGTCAACGACTTCAGGGACGCCTGGTGCACCAGGCTCATCTGTGGATGGAAAGAGTGAAGTGCTGGGACTATGGCAATCACCAAAAACTTCTTTGGGATTCAGTACTGGCATTCCCTTTTCAAAGACAGCTTAAAATATTTCTTCTGGCATAACATACTTCGATATCGAAATTGCAGCATAGATTATGGTAAAAGTGATTTGTGAGCGTCTAGTCGATACACTCTTATAAAATTTGGCAGGCAAGTAAGGCAACTAAGAATTAAACTATCATGCAAGCCTTTATATAAAACCATTGTTTCCTCTATGCACTCTCATCATTATTCATTTTAAAGTATTATACAGTTTGGGATGATTTTATGTCTTCTCACAATATACAAAATGATCTATTCTTTGGTGATTGCTCCCATTCATGTGTGGACCTAATCAGTGTTTCTCATCATACACTTATCCATGCAAGATACAAATGATGATGATTATATTTACGCGATAAAGGATTCTTTATAAAATTGGTGCTTGGCAACCAAAGTCAACAGTTACATTACATACATACTTATCCATGGTAAACATATTCCATAATTGTTTTGTGTACATAAAGAGATAATTCAAATTAATACCGTATGGGTTCTTGGCAACAACAGACTTGGAAGCTTCAAGCCATCTGCTGACTCCTTCCGAGTTCTCAGCGGCGACACGGAACATGTACTCAGTGCCTTCCACAAGACGGGTCACCTGCAAGTAATATCAAATTCTTAAATTGCAGTGCAGGAAAGGTTGGTCGTGTCTACATAAGCATGACAAGAATTGGTGTATACAGTGAGGTTTTGGAATCATCAAAATGATAAGAATATTGACCCAATGTCAATGAGTTTCTTTAGGCATGTAGACTTGCAAAAGTCTGGCCTTTACCTTGAGAGTTGTATCCCTGGTTGTGTCGTTGATGACAGACCATCCTGATCTTCGAACATCACGCTTTTCGACGATGTAGTTGGAGAGGGGAATTCCGCCATCATCTTCAGGTGGGTTCCAAGTGAGAGTGAGGGACTCTGAGAAGACATCGGTGATCTCCAGTGGAGCCTTAGGCTGAGTTGGTTTGTCTAAGAGTTGAAAAGCACAAAGTAGAGATGAAATTCATACACTTGAGCTACAATGTACATGTAAGTGTACACGTACACGTAGGGTACTTGGAAAAGTATCATACAGTGGAAAATTGATATAAAGAGCTATGTTATAACAAGGTAATTTTGCAGTCCCATTGCTTTGCACTCTCTTATATTAATCCCGATATAACAGAGACCTACATATATGACGGTGACTAGTGCGTTGACCATATCTCCATACCATGAGGGTTGGGACAGTGACGGTGTATCCGTCAGAGGACACATAAGTTTACATATCACATAGCCAGATAATTTTTTTCCTACCTATGACAGTGACTTGTGCTGTGGCAGTCTCTGTACCATAAGGGTTGGAGACAGTGACAGTGTATCCTCCAGAGTCTGGTCGGGTTGCTCCCCAGGTTGACAGCTCAGTCTCAACAGGGGTGCTTCGCATCTGAAAGTAAAATCCATGATTAATCAAAGTGATTTAATTTTTCATGTAGGATGCTATGAAAAAATCTTATGCTTGTAGAGATAAGCAACCAAGGGGACTTAATGTACATCTTGAAATACAAATGATGAATGATTTACAAATATTCCTGATTGTACATGTAGGTGTCCAGGTACATTTACATGTTGTCATAGGTTATTTGCATAAAAAATCAAAATAATGTACATGTATCCATTCATACCTCTACCATATAGTGTGTTTCATCTTGGTAGTATGTACTATGTACTAGTTAATTAAGAACATGTAATTCCCTCTCTTTTAGACATGTACTCGGATAATCTCTAATTACGCTTGTTGCATAGAGCAATGATTTTGGGAAAACGAGGTAAACAAAGCACTATCCCCTGTTGGTAAGGCAGTCATCCTCCGGTACTTAGTCTTTTAAATAGACATTCAAGCTGTAGGTCCCTAGGAGCTTACTTATAGTAAAATATTTGATTTCCTTAGAATAAAATCAATCATAAAATGTACTATTTGTTGGACTGACATACTCCAAAGAGAAGGACAAACATCCACTTACCTTGACTCTTTCATCGCCAACCAGCTCCTTGGAGCTGTGGGACCACTTAGCGGTTGGGTAGGGGGTTCCTGAGAACTTGAGATTGAGTTTGAAGGTCTGTCCAGCCTTCACTGTCTGATCACGCATGTTCTTCAGCTCAAGCTTAGGTGGAACTGCAAGAAGTGCATTTATAAATGTTTCAATATCTCATCAGACTATTGACTACTACAGACATTGACAACAGGACCACTGATCAGAAAATTTCTGGGGGCCCATTAAATGATAGGTCTCCACAACTGAATGCTATGTGGCACCCTTTGTAAAAACAAATGTTGCTTGATTCTTTGGTCATGCGGACCCACTTGGAGGGTTTTAGAGGATCTTATATTCCACAAAACTTAAAAATCTGGAAAATTGCGGGTACCAATGTTTCTGGCAAATCCAATTTGGCGAACACTGAGAAAGTAACCAACATGAATGAAGCACGCTTAAATCATGCATGAATGAAGATATTGAATTATATAACTTTATTCCACTTTAGTACGTATGCTTTCATAAAAAGGCATAAATTGCAAGTTATGACTGCATCCAATGAATCATGAAGCTTTTTCGACTTTTGGGTAGCTTCTTATGAAGTTGCATACATCACTCTTTGTCTATGATCTCGACTTACTTTCAGGATCCTTAGCAGTGATTGCTCCAGTATTCTTAGATGGCTGACTGAGTCCGGCCTCATTCTCAGCAACGACTCTAAGGTCATAATCTTGTCCTTCCTCAACAGGAACCTAAGCAAAGACAACAGTACAATGTTTTCAAACTCTTAAAAAAAAAGAAACTGGCTCAACTGACTCACGATTGACTCACAAATTCAAAGTCAGTCATACCACCTCGTTGATACATGTAAATGTCGGTAATGACAAAATGACGTAAGAGTTGGCACAATTTGCTGAACCAAATCAAATAATTACAACAATTATAATAATAGTGAATTTATAAAGCACATTTTCCGGAGGATACAAAGCGATGGATACTACAAGTCACCCCGACCTTAGCTAATCTACCATGATTATAAAACCGCAGCATTCAAGGAATTTCTTCCCACCGGGAACCCATCTACTTCATCTGGGTGGAGAGTGGCAAATATGGTGATAACTGCCTGGCCAAATGACATGTGGCAGGGAATTAAACCCCATACCATGTGGTTCATAATCATGTGACTTATCTACTAGACTATGACAGCTATAATAATAAAAAGTACCATAAACACACAATTTTCCATCACAACAACAAATCCATACAGTGAAATTAATAGAATTAATACTGGCACAAAGAAAACAGGAAAAATAATGCAGACACTGAAAAAGCAAGTAATAGAAGAATATTTAAAATAGACATCCCTTAACATAATTTTTGTTAATGTTCTTAACATAGCCTGCTATTTATACCTAATTCTAACATGAGACTTCAAAGGTTACAGGAAGTAGACTCACATTGAACTTGGTTCCCCTGATGGGTGATTTGTTGACCCTCTCCCACTTGCCATTGTCTGGGTTCAGCTTCTCTACGTGATAGCCCTGGATGGGACTGCCTCCATCCTGCTTGGGCTTGGCCCACTCCAGGGGGATCTTATCCTTGGTGACGTCACCAACAACAATGTCTCCTGGTGAGGATGCAGGGTCTAAAGGAGTGTGGAATACGGGGAAAAAGAATCAGTGCATAGCTTGACAGATATGCACAAGTCAAAATGGTTGCAAATGGGAAAGCAAAGTCTTATGCATGTACTTTACCAGGTATACTAGAATATTACATCAAAGTTTCTTTGTCAGATTTTTATCATCACATCCAAGCTTAGCTGTAGCCAGGGCTATACATGTGTCCATAATACGATCATGAGTTATACGAAAATCTTTTTTGAGGGCTCACCAAAACTCTACATTACCTTTAAGATGAATGAAGTTTGAAGGAGGACTTACCAATGGGTTCCCTAGCAAGTGCAGCCTTGCTTGGTTTGCTAGGTTCACTGGTTCCTACTTTGTTGATGGCTGAGACCCTGAATTGGTATTCAGATCCTTGGGTAAGACCTGAGATGGAACACATCAGGAAAAAGATTGAATGTATATGTATATAATATGTATATTATACTACAATATTTTCAATATGAAACACTAGCTTTAGGGGAAAAGGTTAGTCTTCTATGTGTATGAAAATTGGATAAAGTTGATATTTTATTTAAAACTGAGTATATGACTTTGATTGAAGTTCTAGCAGTAGTTACACTAAAACATTTTTGACAGAGGGAAAAATTTGATCACGATATAATGGTCTAGAAGTAACATGTACAGAACAAAGATCATGTGTAAGTAAGTATAGAATGATCATGTTGGCAAGGTGAGAGGGGGCATTAATGTTAATCTATTTGTAAACATGGAGGCAGAGGATAAAATTTATGAAGCACATTAGGGAGCCAGTGAAACTCTTTTATCAGAGGGATGTATGAACTCCACACCCTGCAAAAAAAAAAAGTTAACGGGCAGTGCAATTAGCTATCATTTTAATAACTTATATCCAATTATAGAATGGGTTTCAGAATCCCTGCAATCTCATTGGTCAAGAGCTGTGCCTTGAATTTTACTGGCCTGCACGTTCGATATCAATAATTATTACGATCACTGACGATAGCCACTGTAAACATGCTATCGATATTTATTTTAGCGAGTGCGAGAGTCTGAGCTGAGAGCCGCGATATACGACTTTTTAATGACGGAGAATTGCAAGATTTGAGACAAAATTCAGATGTTAATGATAGTTGACTTCGGATTCTGATGGTAAGCCCAATAAAATCCGATTATAGGTCTACCTGTTTAAAAACAAGCAAACTGAAAAGGCGATTAAATGAAAATTAGTGCAGTGTGAAACTGAAACTTCAAGGAGAGGGTTACTGTGTAAGTTAGTACCGTACGCTGCACTGCACTGTGCAGTGCATACGGTACGGTGATTCACTACAGTCTACAGCGCAGCATACACTGGTCTGGGCTGGCCTGGATTATGGGATGACCAGACTTAAAATTTGTTGATGCAAGACTAGAAGTTCTCTTTGCATTAATTCTTTAAATTACTTGCTTTAATGTAAATAGACTAGATTATATCTAACTTGGGCTTGTTGTTGACACTGACAGATTCTAAAATAAAAAAGTTGACAGTCATGACAGTAGTTAGCTTAGCCTTAGGGTCAAGACTCTAACACTGAAATAAAATGAAATTCTGAAATTTAACCTTAAATTAGCCAGATTTTCAGTTCTCTATGGAAGTCATTAAATTTCTAAAATCTATTTATGATGCATGGAAATGATTTACCAGTGCAAGCATGAAGCAGTGCCTTGTATAAGGTTTTTTTCTCTTATCATGCGTCCGGTAAATTGGATCATGCGTCCGGTAAAATTTGGCCGGTAAATTGTTGCATGATACCAGTAATAATGCCATTTATCCTGTACGCCCATTCTATAAAACAGATGATGCACAGATTTATTTCGTGGGTCGGTAGAATTGTTTGCATTCGGTAAATTTGGCCTGGTCTAAAACACACTCGGCTGCGCCTCGTGTGTTTAAACCATGCTCAAATTTACCTTATGCAAACAATTCTACCGACCCACTCATATCTGTGCATCATCTGTATATTAACTTGACTACCACTCACCTGTGACAGTGTGCTTGGTCTTGTTGATGTCATCCTTGGTGGCCTTGGACCACCTATTGCTAGAGGTTTCCTTTTTCTCCAAGAAGTATCCTGTGATGGGGCGTCCTCCATCGAATGCTGGTTTGGACCACTCCAGAGAGATGCAACCATTGGCGGTGGCTATGACTTTGGGTGCGTCAGGGGCATCAGGGGGTTCTACAACCAAGAAGAAATATTGTATGATTAAGATGTCAGTATCTCAGGAGCAAGGAACAAATAAAAGTAGTCTTGATACTCATCCAAAGAGACACATGTATTCAGCTATCTTGGAACTAGAAGGTACTAGTACTTGGTATTTCCTCATCATTACCACCGTTATCATTCACTATCATCATCATTCCTACATGTGCATCACCACAATTTCAATCACAGGGTCCTTCACCACTATCATAATCACCAATACGTCAGAGGATTCGTAATTGAGAGTTCCGTGCATACATGGAGCTGAGGTTTCTTATTCTGGGTTGGTTTTCTAATTCCCATCTTCGTACCACCATCAACATCACCACCACCATCACCACCATCATCAACACCAAAATGTCAGATGATCGTTCTTACCTGATGGTTCCTTGCACAGCTGAGGTTTGTCAGTCTGGGTTGGTTTGCTGGTTCCCACAGAATTCACTGCAGAGACCCGGAAGAGGTACTCCTTACCCTCGGTAAGCCCGGTGACTTGGTAGCTCTTGTCACGCACCCTGCTTTCAGCCACCTGCGATCAAAGAGACCAGGTATAGTTAGTTTGGTGAACGGGCCATGTGTAAAAGGTTACCCATAGTCAGATATTCCATTGCCTATATTTCGCTTCTTATTCCTTTTGTCAAGCAATAAAAACATGAGATCAGGGAACCACTGCAGCATACCCCACCACACAAGTAACCCTAACCCTGACCCTAACCCTAACCCTAACCCTAACCCTAATACATTTTACTGATACATACATGTAATAAGGTACTCTGCAGTTAAGCATAGATCACTAGCTGGGAATGCCATAAAATCCTTAATTAGGTGTGAAGATTTTTATGTCATTGATATCTTAGTGCTTTGATCATTTCAATGTTACTTGAAGATTAATGTAAATAAGGTTCAACTCAGCTACATGTACTTAGCACCAACAGATCACATTCACTACAACTGTACATGTATAATGTACATTCAATTTGGAGGAAAATTGAATAATCTTTTACACGGTTGCAGAGAGATAATACATTTCCATAGTAATACACCATTTATAGTACAATTAGATCAGACTGCTGAATTCCTGAGGATAATGGTTGCATGATTAGTACTGTGCAATATCACCATTAAATTATACTTGTGCCCCTAGTGCAGGAAAATATACTGTGGGGGGTTCAGCGAGAAGTACAGGGAGGAAGTATGGGCATTTCAGATGCTACAGTATTACATGGAAATGTGTGATAACTTACCTCCCAATTGGTAGCCCTCTTCTCTTTGTACTCCACTTGGTAGTGAGTGACTGGAGAGTCGCCATCATCCTTGGGTGCCTCCCAGGCCAGGGAGACAGATTCCTCATTGTAGGCTGTCACCTTGACATCCGTAGGGGATCCAGGTAGGTCTGCACATAGAAGGTCACAGGTCAAAGGACAAAGGTCACAGTAAAGGATCGAGGACATAAAAGTCCATTACAAAAGCTGAAACATCACAATAAACAAGTCTGTAATAGTATTCCAATTCGATCTACATGTTCTTCTTGTATGAGAGTTGAGCCATAACCCAATCCTCCTAATGGCCTAGAAGCTTGCCTCAGGGATTGCCCTACATAGCATCAACTTGTGAATGCACAGTGGATTTCATCCAAACAGATACAATCATACACAAGAACTGAATAGTTCACCATCAAAGGTTCAGGGGGGGGGGTTAATAAACCAGGAAAGTCTTCTGTTGCTACATTTATCATTAATTTGAAAAAAGGGCTTGATTATTAACAAATCTATACAAAAATCTAGTAAGTCTTTTTGGTGATTAAAGGTAATGGTTTGAAGAAGCGTGAAAATAAACATAAAATGATCTGCTATCATCTAAATAAGAAGTGCATGTACATGTATTTGATATACACATATTCAGAAGTACTCACCAATGACCTTGACTTTCACAGAGGCCTTCTGGCTTCCGTGCTTGTTGCTGATGCTGACAGTGTACTCGGAGGTATCGCTCCTCTGAGCCTTGGTGATCACCAGAGTGGCATCGTTGGGCGTGGAGATGATCTGGATGACGTCAGTCTCAGAGACCTTGGTCGAGCCCTTGGTCCATTCCACTGCTGGGGCGGGGGAGCCAGAGATCTCGAGGTAGAGCTCAACCTGCTCACCGGCCTTGGCAGTCACATCCTTCAGGGTATCCACCTTCAGGCTTGGCTTCTCTGTTGAGGGGATTGGAGAATGTATTGTCAAACGTTAGGATGCTTCCTTGCCATCTTTATCAAGATCACTTCAGTTTTAAAGGTGAGGAAAGTCTCAGCATCATGGTTGGGATTCCTCGAGATTGTATGAAATATGTTTATTTTAAGATTATTTACACAGTAATAAACTCAAATTAAAATGTTTCAGTTTCTATCAACACTCATAAATGTATGTTTAATCAGTTAGACGGCCCAAAAACTGCCAGGCATTTAATATACTTAAGCAGGTTAATGCCTTGATTTGGAAATTTCGCACAAATAAATATTGTATTAAATGGGGGCCTATTGCTGAATTTTTCCTCAAAGTAAAATACATACATGTACATGTATATGAAGATGCTTTATCGATGAGTTAATGCGTTACATATGATAGCTTTAGTAAAAACTTTTTTTATAAAGCAAGTATAAATGTATACATTTCATATTCCATTAACTTCTCTTCAGTACTATGATCATTAGACTTTGCTTGTTCAATGAATGACTTTTAATGAACATGAACATTTTTATGTCAAATTGAATCAAGCCTACTTAATAAGGGGATACCAGTAGTGAACCTCATACACATATAGATGAACTTCAAAACTTCATTTATGTACATGTAAATAACACTAAATAAACTAAATAATGTGTTGGCCTCTGTGACGTTTGGTCATTTTTTGTTTCTTAAATAATCAGCTTAATGATATTACATTTAGAATGATCTTTGAAGCAAACAAAACCTCTCACTTAAGACAAAACAAGGAGACAGCAGAGACAGACAAAAGAGAACAGCCATCAAAATATTAAAGTGAAGCCTGCCATTTCAAAAAGCTCACTTTTATGAGCAATAAACGTATTATGTACAGCACTATTTGTTACAATACATGTAAGTATTAGATTCGCTATCACAGCTGACATAAGCTGAAGCAATGAAGAGAACACAATTACAGCCAATCAATTACAGCATTACCAGCAGTGACAGATTATTTTTCTACTTTTTTTTTCTTTCTGCAGTATCACAACAGCAGCCTTTGCAGCCCCATCAGTGGAAGCCAGCCACAAAACATCTCTAAGCTTGCCATCAAGAGCAGAATAATGCACCAAAAGTAGAAAGAATTTTCATCATACAAGTTGAAACATACTATTCACTAAACAGAATTGACCTGAACGATGATAATGATATCATATTTTAGATGTCAGAAAGGACAAGTTAGAGCAAGTTTTAAGAGCTAGTTTGTTATGACAAAATAATTAAATACAAACATACACCTGTATGAAAAAGACAAGATAATTATTGATGAGCTTATCAGTTTTAGCAGACTCAATGTTGTTATTTATGAAAGAGAAGAAACAAAATTAAAAGCATGAATCCAATTACTATAGTTTCCTCCGATCTTGAATTGCAATGCTATTCCAATGATCAATAACTCATAATTATAGAAATGCAATTGAGATCTCTCTGTTGCTTTACCTTATCCTTCACAATCAAGATGATTCTCAGGTTTTTAGTTTTGGGTACAACTGCCTCTCTCAATCCTGAAAATTATTGCAGTTGTTTACAACTGACAAACATTTTATTATCATTATTGAAATCAGAGAATTTTTTTAAAGAAATAGTGCAAAAAGTCAGTTTATACAAAATGATATATGTAAATGTTTCACTGAAGAAAGATGAACTCTCTATTATTCAGCTTGGAAAAGATGACTTTAAACCTGTTGAAAATGCTCCACATTTTTAGTGCATTTTTCTGCCTGGCATGTTGCGAGCCAAAAGGTATTCACAATCCAACCCTCTACGAGTGTAGACCAAGACCCAGGCCAACGTATTAATCCCTTGCTCATGAAAGATTTTGTAGATCCCTTCATTTTTGTTGTGGACTTACACCATAATAAATCAATGCATCAGTAGTATTTTTAAAAATAAAAACATTTGTAACCCGTATAGTTATATTTCATGGGGTTTTCTATTCCTTCAATGAAATACATGTAACACTGGCAATATTCTTCCATGAATAAAATTCATTTCAAAATTGCTGTGCATTGACACATAAGGAAAATCTTCAGAGGTAAAAGTAAAAGAAAAATTATACAATATGAATAGAGTTCACATTTCTTGATTTCTTTATAATCATATCTTAAAGTTACTTTTAACTTTTTAAGAAGAAGAAATATTCTTTATATCTTGATTTTTAGCCCAATTTCCTTTTTAAAAAAACTGGACCAAAGTCTTCCATTTAACTTACAAACTGACTGAAAGAAGCATTTTATTCCATCTCAAAGAGTTTAAACAAAATTAATTCATTACCAAAAATAAGATTCCTGGGTCTTCTTCTACACTGGTAAGGTCATGTAAACTTTCTGTCGCCCAACACATCAAGCTACAGCGCACAACAAAATGAGCTCCCATCCTAAAACTTTGTTTTGCATAGAGATAATTCTGGCATCAAATCAGCAAAGACTTTATTTTCTTCATGTTAATCATGAACCACATGGCATTACTTGCTTCATTTATTATCACAATAATGAATAGCAAGTCAACATAAACTCCTAACAAATGTTTTCTCAAGATGAGATATGTCTGAGAATAGGTAGCCATATTTGGGAGGCTTTTTTATCCCAAACATATGCCTTGATATGTTAAATTTGTGTTCACTGTTTGACAAGGGAGAAAAAAAGAAATGAAGTTTTAGATGGGGAGCTCAAAGAATGTTTGTGTCTCACACAATGGCAATGAGGCTAGCTTATAAGAAATACACCCTAATCTAACTCCCTAGCAATTAAAACAACTTTATCACTTATGTGGAACCTTTCTAGGCATAGAGGCATAGAGATACAAGTAGGCATTAACCTCAAATGCTGCCTGAACTCTTGTTCTGTGGACTATAAATTTGGCCAATTGGGCGTTTACTAAGCCAATCTTTAACTATTATTTATTATACATGTAGACAGCCCAATTACAAAATACGCTGATCATCAGTTTTTCTTTTTCTGACATTCACTAATTCATATGATCAAGAGGCCTTCTGAACTTGGTATTTTTCATCAATCAAAATACATGTACTAAGAAAATCACTTAACTGTATAACACATTTGATCTTTTTTAAATATACATTCTATCTTAAAAATCAACAGGTCATTTAATGGGGTAATGGCAAGTATTATACTATTGAGGCATTTTTCTTCGAAATTAGCATAAAAGACATGACAATACATTTTGAATTTTCTACAAAATACACAGAGAACTTTCAGCAAATGTCCAAACACTCAGCTCTTTCATATTTCTGAAAAAAATTACACTCAGCAGAAAATGATAAATTAGAAATGAAAGACAAAAATTTGTTAATCTATCAACAGAAATTAAAAAAAATTGTAAAATCACAGAGAAAAACCAGAGAAAATGTGTGTTACTTTGAATACGACAGTATCATACACTTACCTGGTTTGGCTGAGTGTTTGGTTTGGAATATGAGATATTAAGAGATATATATGCAGGTCAATTAAAACATGTCAGTGCAAGGCATTTTCATGAGGGTATTTGCCTAAGGGAACTGGGTACTTTGTGGTCACTGTATTGAGCCTCTGGGAATGAGAGAATTCAGTAGGTTTATGGGTTATTAAATCATGTCCAATTGAAGTGGCAAACATGCAATAAGACGATCACCTTCAATGGGGTAACATATGGGGTAACTTTTGTATTTGCTGCTTTCAGCTTTCACAGGGTTATTTATTTAAGGAGTGTCTTGGGTCATAATTTCTACCTCTTTAACAAAACACTGATCTCCATAAGATTTATGTCTTATGGAGATAGGGTTTTCTTCTACCAATGGATTGGGTTGGGTTTCATTCTACATGCCCTTGGGGACTATAAAGGGACTCTTAAGGGATAATTTTGTAAATCTACATATTAAAAGATTTAGGCCATTGTGATGAATAGCAGAATAAGTCGAAACTATCTTAGCTTTATAGTCCATCGTGCCAAAAGTGCCAAAATCTCCATTCCATACAATTATTGTACTTCTATAAAGATATGGGGGGGGGGAAATGAATTTAGACTTGAGATGAAAAAGAAAAGTCAATTTTATAATGACATGACTTTCATTATAATTCATTCTCACACACAGAATTACGGTCCATGCAGCTTTAACTAACTCAACCAACTTTTATAGTCTGGGATTAAATCTGGCTTTGAAAATACCGCTATTATGCATTCATCAATATTCATCTTGATGATTAAGTTACCTTAACAGGTGTATAGGGTGATTCAATCGTCATGCACTAAACCTATATATAAAACATTCCGGCATGCACTGTGCCATATTACAAACATTCGCTATTAAACTTCCTCTTTTTACTTTATATATCTTTATAAACTGAAAGGATAATATACTATGACAATATGTTTAAAATTGAAACAAGCAAAACATAACATAAGATATTGTATTCAACCTACACTTCAAAATGGCAGAAAAAGTCATGCGAAATTGAAAGTTTTGCAAATTTGGACAAATGTACAAAAATATATGGAGAAATACAAGTACTTCTGTGCTTGTAAATGTATGAAGAAAATGCTCCCTGCCTGTTAGTTTCATAGGCATTTATGGTTACAAGTCTAAATCTTTTAAGGTAGGGAAAAGTAAAGTAGGATAGCCACATGCATAGGATATCTATGACAACATAGATTTACATTTTCCTATGTTTTTCCCATACATAAAATAGATAAAACTCGGCATGCCAGTCTTTCACATTCAATAATGATATTTTCATGACATCCTGCCACCCCATTATAAAATAAGTCAAATGATGGTGTACAAGTCTTCACATTTCTCTTAAAAGACTCAAATACTTTAATACGATCTATCCTTTAAGGCTTCCTTTGAATCTTTATCCTAGCAAAAGATTCAAGCAGGATGGTCCCCTACAATTTTGGAAAAACCCTTGATTGCCTGCATGTGTACAGTATCTCTGTAGTCGCAAAAGGTTCAATATTAGTACTTGTGTCATCAAGCTTGTCATTGGAATTCACAGAAAAATTATAAAATCTGGTACCATTTAATGGTTTATTATTAACTTCATATCATGCAATAGCAAAGGACCATTATAAACCATTCCAGGAGGGTGATACAAAGCACTGAATACGTGAATAAATGTCATTATATGTTTTGTGATTTTCAATATCTTAGGATGATTTTTGTCAGATTCATTCTGTGCTTTAGGGAGAAAAATTGGACACAGTCAGACTATCCACCTACCCTGGATCTTGAGTGTGGAATAGGTAGCATTTTCCTCATCCATGGCACAGGCATAGCGACCTTTGTCCTCTGGCTGAACATCATGGATGATTAGCTTCCTGTTGTTGCCATCAGACACGACCTCAAACTTGTCCGAGGGCTCCAGTGGAACGTTGTCTTTGAACCAGAACACCTCAGCCTCGGGAGCACTGACCTGAGTAAGCAGTTCAAAGTCATCGCCGGCGAAGACCTCAGAGACGGGGTCGAGCTTGGCAGACATGCTAGGTGCCTCTGTAAAGAGTCAATCAACAAAGGTTAAAGGAAGATATGTGAGAATTACCCTCTCTCAAAGTGTCATGAGACAAACGGTTAAGAATGCGTTGCAGTTACCATCCGTCCAGGGTCAAATGACAAAAGGTTAAAAGAAGATATGTTGCAGTTACCCTCTGTCAAGGGTAACAGGACAAAGGTCAAAAGAAGATATTTTGCAGTTACCCTCTATCAAGGGTAACAGGACAAAGGTTAAAAGAAGATATGTTGCAGTTACCCTCTGTCAAGGGTAACAGGACAAAGGTCAAAAGAAGATATGTTGCAGTTACCCTCTGTCAAATGTAACAGGACAAAGGTTAAAAGAAGATGTGTTGCAGTTACCCTCTATCAAGGGTAACAGGACAAAGGTTAAAAGAAGATATGTTGCAGATACACTCTGTGAAGGTTAACAGGACAAAGGTCAAAGAAGATATGTTGCAGTTACCCTCTATCAAGGGTAACAGGACAAAGGTCAAAGAAGATATGTTGCAGTTACCCTCTGTCAAGGGTAACAGGACAAAGGTTAAAAGAAAATATGTTGCAGTTACCCTCTGTCAAATGTAACAGGACAAAGGTTAAAAGAAGATGTGTTGCAGTTACCCTCTGTCAAGGGTAACAGGACAAAGGTTAAAATAATATTACCCTCTGTCTAAAGAAGATATGTTGCAGTTACCCTCTATCAAGGGCCACAAAGGTTAAAGGAAGATATGTTGCAGTAACCCTTAGTCAAGGGCCACAGGACAAAGATTAAAGAAAGATATATTGGAGTTACATGTACTATCCTTTCATGACGTTTCAGCTAAAGGCATTCTCAAGTTACATATGGATACCATTCACCAGAAAATAATTTGCAAAAGCGAAGTTGAAATCATAATTTACCTGTTTCTTTTAAAATAAAATTGATATTCTTTTTCTACTAATAAATATATTCTGAAACTTTTCCCCAAATTTTTGTAAAATTCAAAGTAACAAATCAAAATACAGTACAGCTCAAAAAGGCTTTGACAGATGACTAACACTGTTCATTTGCTTTGAGACAGAGGTTCATGTCTTCCACAAAACCTCCTTCAAACATGTGAGAGAAATTACAGCATGATCCATTCCACTTACCTATTACAGCAACATTTCCTGTAGATTCCAACTTGCCAAACTTGCAGGTGTATTTGCCTGCATCTTCAAAGTTAACATTGTCAAAGATGAGTTTCCTTACACCCATCTCGACATCTGGCCTGACACGGTCGTTGCCAGTGAATGGTTTGCCATCCTTGGTCCATTCCACCTGTAAAACAAGAGGAAAACACAAGAACAAATGATGAATGATACGGATGATGGGAACAGAGCATTTTCGCAAGGGAGAAACCTGAACAAAATGTTATTTAAATTTATCCCTTCCAAGCTGTGTGCCTTAAACCCAATGATACAAGGACCTAAATTTTTCTTCCAGAAACAGATACAGATACCTCTATCGCAAAGTTCATATCCATGGAAGACACTTTGCGCCCAATTGGCACAAAGCATTTGAAGTCAAAATTCCACCACTGAAAGTTCATTTATGACAACTATCCAAAAAAAGCTATTGGAAAAAAAAAATAAATCTGAATATTTTGAGCAGCAAAATTCCTCATCACAATGATTGGACTACAACAAGTGACACTAAAACATTTATTATGAACAATTAACCCTTAGAGGGAAACTCCACCCTGATATTAAGTTGGTCTTAGAAGAAGCAGAAAAATTAAAGAAACAAATCAATGACAGTTTGAGCAAAATCCGATAAGAAATAAGAAAGTTATGAATTTTTGAAGTTGTAATGAATCAAACACAAATTTGCAATTCTGTGATGTATCTTGCGAGCTCCTCTCCCATTTGCCCTGTACTGAAAATAACATCAATTTTTAATTTTCTCCAAAGAAAATATTTCATCCCAGATATTATCATTTTCTATTATGCTTTTACACAAAGCCTGTATGACAAAAATCTTTTCCCTCCGCAAAAACAAAGAAAATGAAAATTTATGATTTTTTTTTTGTACGAAGCAAATGGAAGAGGAGCTAGCAAGATACATCACGGAGTTGCCAATTTGTGTTTGATTGAATACAACTTCAAAAATTCATAACTTTCTTATTTCTTATCAGATTTTGCTCAAACTCTCATTGATCTGTTATATTTTTCTGCTTCTTTTAAAACTAACTTAACATCAGGGTGGACTTTCCCTTCAATTGATCCAGACAGGGTTTGTTTGTTATTGTTTTGTGTTTTTTTTTTTTGGGGGGGGGGAGTTGACACTACATGTAATGTAGGTTTTGATAAACCTGTTATATGAGGGGGAATTCAGATATTGCAATAGCTTTCTAAAATGTTGTTGGTTTACCTTGGCCTCAATGTCAGTGATCTCACACTCCAGAACTCCAGTGCGCTTCTCAACAATGCTGATATCCTTTAGCTCTTGAAGGAACTTGGGCTTTGCTGCAATACGAAACATTGCAAAGTAAATTTAACCCTTTGGATATGATTTGATTTTGCATTTTCCATAGACTCCAGCCCGAGATATATCAACTTGGCATTCAAAGGGTGAAACTCTACCACCAAAAAAAGAGAATTACATCGTACAATGTATATAATAAAACAGTGAAGACCACTTATTTTGTTGTAAAATATTCTGAATGCTTTGACATTAAAACGAAATCAGCTTGATACGACTGTGCTGAACGATTCATCTCAACAGACCAATTCACAAATGTATTCAAAATTATAAAAACTATTTCTCCAAGAGCCTATAAGAAAAGGATTTGCATCAAACTGGATGAAACAAAGTCATTAAGTCAGCACCCACCCTTGACCAACAGGCCAGCGCAGCACTCCTGCCTGTCGACCTTGAGCGTGACTTCTCCCTGGTCCTCCGCTGTCACCTTCTTGACAACGAGGGAATGCTTGCGGCCAAGCTTCTTGATCTCAAACTTGGGGATATCCTTGGCAGTGATCTTCTTGCCATCCTTGAACCATGTGATTTCAAACTTGTCACCGCTGAGCTCGGCTGTGTACTTGGCGTCAGCACCTTCGTCCACCTCCACGGTCTTGATCAAGGTGATGAAGTCGATCTTCGGCTTGGAAGCTGCGGACAAGAAAGAAGTTGCGTGTGTGGATATAGGGGCCGACTGGATTTAGGTGCCTCAGATGAGAATAAGGTTTCTGTTTTATATCCTACAAATATTGGTAAGGTTTCTTTGATTTGTCTTCTTTTTTTATTTGTCTCTTATTCTTCCTCTTTTCAAGCATTGACAGCATAAAAAAATCTCTATTCAATAATCTTAAATGATTACATGTAATTCAATTCAATACCTTTCCTTTCTTACTTTCTTCAGATTCAAGCTAATATTTCAACTGATAAGCTTACCGGGCATACATCTTGCTTAGATATGAACACATTTGCATCTTTGAAATTCTTGAAAAACTGTAGAATTAGATGTAGCATACTTTCAGAATGAAGAGAAAATTTGAATTGTGCCAAGAGACATGTTTTTTTTTTCTTCATTTTCTGAAGTAAAGTGATCTATTGAAGATATGAACATATTACATTAGAATACAAGTTCAGTGCTGCACCCATTACCTTGTCATTTCTTCACAGATTACACATTTCCTTTTCGAAATAAGATGCTTTGGCAAGATATTTGCTTTTCCATGCTAAATACGTGTCTTCAGCAGGCGTTGTGCAGAAGCTTATATCATTCCTATACTTGGTTGCTGGTATCATATACATGTATATGCAACAATAGCATACTGCGTCTAATTGCATTTATATTGCATATCATATCATAAGCATTCAACATGTGTTTTCATAATGATAGCAATAGCATTGCATGGTGCTATATTCATCATATTCACTGGTCGAATTTTATTCATGCACGACCCTATTTGGAATATTTCAAACTCTTTCATAGTTTAATCATCAGCCATTCATCTGCTTACAAAAATAAGAACCAGATAGTAATTAAAAAAGATGACTTTACTTTATACATATTTTATGTAGAGAAATTTCCATATCAATGTGAAGTACAGTATACTGCAAGAGCAGTCAAATAGAATTTTCCTGTTTCCAAATGTAAATTACTCCTCAACTGATTGAATCAGCCTACAGCGTAAGTACAACTTGTTCCTCTGCTGTTCCACAGTTCCATACCTTTATACATGATTTTTTTTTTTAAATCTTCACCTGTGCACCTAACGCATGTGTGCTTCTTTCATATCAAGCTCTGTATTTGACTTGGTGAGCTTACATGGTCATATTTTGTGCAAAAAAAAAAAATGTTTATCCACAAAAATATTTTTGTGCAAATTTACTATCAGAATAAACTGTGAATAGGGAGACGGGGACATTCAAGGTCAAGTTTGTACCAAGGACAAGTACATTCCAGGAACACATATTGCATACCCAGGAATATCTTGCATGACCCATGCAAAATGCAGTCAGGTTGGGCTGAAGACAATTACATATATACATATAGCAATGCAAAAGGGGGCATTCTGTCTGGTGGGGAGATGTCAATTACTCTGAATTGCCCGTTTGACTTGTCAAAAGTTTTAACCTTTTGAATACTGAACATGGAAATTAGTAAAGCCTTCAAAACATTTTGGATATTTGTATATTAAAAGGAGAAACAACTGCAATTCAAAAATAGAAATCACATATTTTTAAAGATTGCCAGAAGTCATTGAATTCCAGTTCATTATAAATGATTTATCTATATCGAACAGTACAAAAAAATGCATTTTTCAACTTTGGATATTTTTATTCAGTAAAGTATGGGTTAAAACTTTGTCTCTTGAAATAAGGCAATTTTCAGTAATTAAAGGGGATAATGACACAAAAACTGTTTGTTTTCTTTGCTGCCAAATTTATCAATATTTTCTTCACAAATTCATTCATCCCTGCAAGATTTCAAGTGCCAAAAAATGACATTTGAGATGATTAAATGAAATCCTTTATGCGGTATCAACATAATTCCATAAAAGAGAATGTACAAATTCTGATTTGCCATATAAATTACTTGTATAATAAACAGGACATGTGTCACAACCCTTCAAGCAACTGCACTCCCTACAATCTGCTATAGACCAGATCTTGGAAGAAATGGTACTCATGGTTGAAGTTTAAAATGTTTTTAATTAAACATTCTGTATAGTCATATGAATATCAACATTAATATGGTGGTGCACAAGTCCAAGACGAAGAAAAGAATGAACAGCTTCATACAGGGGAACAGGTGAACAGCCACAAAATGTAGTCTGACACCACCAAGATCAGAAATTTCAATTTTGATAGATGACCATTCAAAACTTCCATCTGAAAGTTTGGGGATTTTAAAAATTTGCATACATGTATTTAACCATACAAGTGCAACTTCTTCCAAAAATTTGGACAAAGTCTGTTTGCAGGGAATGCAGTAGCCTTTAGACCCATATCATGGTTTGACGGGTATTGTTCGTAGCCTACCATCCTTGGGCATGACTCCTTGCTTCTGTAGTTTCCTGTACTCCGGTTCACTCATCTGTGCCAAACACACATGCTCTGAATGGGTTCAGGCGGAATAAAGACATGAGAGGATTGGTAGGGGTGTTGGGTAGGCGGGGCCACTTGTGGACCGTGGCTGGGTCAGGGGTGAAGTTGGAGGGCAGGTTAGAGAGGTACGACAGGTGTAACCGTTTGGCACCAACAAGGTCTACAAAATCAATTACCCAATGGGAGAACATACCCCAAGAAACAGACTTTGGGCTCTACTTCAAAGAAGTAGTTCTGAAGGATGAATTGGTTAAAGTACTGAGCTCTATTTGAAGTAGTGATAGTTTTTGATAGTGTATACTCAAAGATTGTGTTGAACAAGAAACATACATTGGAAATTCTTGTATGTTTTTTGACAAAATATTTTTTCTAAGGCATGTCCATGCAATCAGTGAAAAAATAATCAAATCTGTATTAACATACATGTATTTTTACATGTTTTTATAAGTGTATACAAGCAATTAAATGTAATAAGACAAATTGACTTCAACAAATTGTCAATTTTGTGGTAAGTTAGATTGGTCTCAATATTATTTACTTTTTTTGATATTCATTAAAGAAAATCTCACTTTCAGAAAATTACATTTAATTCTAACATTCCGTTAGTTTTATGTTATTGGTTCATAAAATTTTTTGAATCATTGAGTTTTACTTTGTGACCTATAATTGATTAAGGACAAATGATTAGGCCTGGTACCCCTCCAATAAAAGATGCATCCCTCTAACTTACAAAGTGTTGAATGGATAGAATGAATAAAGAATATGAATTTTATAGTTAGATGTAGATATGATTTGCATGCAGTCATGCTAGACAGGATAATATCAAATATGTATTAAATGTTGTTACTGTCATGCTCTACACTCACCAGTATTGTGCAATATCCTAACTGTAATAATCTAATGTAATGCATTTTATTTTACCCCCAAAAAATCAATAAAAATACTGCTACATTTTGTTCTTTCAACAAAAATGTGGATACTAAGCCGCTGTATCCATTAAAATGGAATATATTTCCTAAATCCTCTTGCAACAGACTTGAATCTGAGAGTGAAATTTATTGTTGCTAATTTATTATTGCTAAGATACAATGTAGCAGAAATAATTATCTGGGAGCATTTGTGTATCAACAGAGATAAAACAAGAAATGCTTACTTCTTTATGAATAGAATTTACCAAGAGAATTAGCTCCAATATAATTTTTTTTTAAGATTAAAGGAGTGGTTGAACACAGGAACTCTAAAAAAAAATTGGGGGCTACACAGAATATGCCCAAATTATCGATTTCAAGCACAGTTTGTATTTGTTATCTGACTGTATTAAAAAAAATTATCTAAAATATTCTTTCCCACATTGAGTCCCATAATTCATAGATGACAAGTTTAAATCCCATTTTCCCTAAGCACTTGGGTGTAGATAATAAGATTAGTATGCTCTGATTTGGTTAGCAAATGAGACAAGAGATATAGAATGACAGTAATACCATAGACATGCTTCTGGCACTATAACAGATGACTGACTACAAATGGACTAATAGACAATGTGAACTAGATGAATGGTTCTACATATTCATTGCTTAATATGTCTTGAATACATACTTTGATGTACTACGCTGTGATTAAGAGTGATAGAGTTTGGCATGAAATAAAATGTCAGTTGCAGCAAATGATGAAGAATGTAAAGTATTGTAAAAAAAAAAACCAATGAAGAGTTTATAATTTAAAAATTCAATTCCCCAAATTGATGAGATTCAACATGCATGCTAATGATACGTTACAAGTACAAAAAAATAAAAGCTTTGAAAATGACTATGCAACTGCTGGTATTAATTATCAGAGAAATAAGTCCTGATATTTATTGGTTATGCAAACTACTTGTGCTACTTACTGTTTAATAATGTAGCTTAGTCTATTTATACTACTTCTACATATGCATAATTATCTGTTTCACTGAAGCAAAAGGTGAATATTGGTGACAATTATTAATGATGTCATAAATAAAGTGAAAAAGTGAATATATGCTCTAAAGTGATTATTGAAACATTTGAAAAAAGAAGAAATTGTTAATAATCAGAAGAAAATTAATTACTTCAAATTAAACTCAAGAAAAAATATCAAATATCATTTTTAGAAGATATTATTATGTTACAGAATTAAATAAAAAATTAATAAAATAAGAAAGCTCATCTATAAAACATTTATATTACTCATTTATAAAACATTCAAAGTTTACATATTACATTTCATTTGAATATAAATATACTTTGAACCGTTATAACAAAAACTGAATAAAATAAGATTTCCAAATTGAATAAATTTGAACCTTTGTTTCTTGTTTGCATGTAAAAAGTTCCAATCAGAACTAAATTTAAAGTAAATAATTCTAATGCATCAATGTCTGTCTCAAAGAATGTTGTAAAACTGTTCTTCCATTCAAATGACAGTTGAATTGGCAACATGTTTGAATATATAACATTAAACATGAATACAATGCTACAATATTGAATGAACACGTTGCATTCCACTTGCAAACCCATATTAAAGTAGACAGGCGGAGCATGAAAAACAAATGGAATAGACGCATTCCAGGACTGCAACCTGTACCGTACCATTCCTTACCCAAGTTGCGGTTACCATCTTGGTAGTCTAGTTTGTATTTCATAGATGGATTTGAAACAATGGATACAGCATTTTTCAATCTCTCGGGGGGGGGGGGGAATTACATTTACCCCCTTCTAAGTTTTAAACATCCCCACCCCCATCCCCCCTCCCCTCCCCTAAAAGTCCAACAAATTTGGATCAATGATTTGTCATTTTGTCTTGGCTCAACACGAATTGGGAGCTCTCCTCACACCAGTGAAGAAATTACTTCATTTTGAAAGAAATTTTGAAAGAAGTTACATGTGTTTTTTTTTAAACTTCAGTGTGATCATGGAAAGTGGTATGACGTCCCACAGCAGCCACGTTGGAAGCCAAATTCACAATTTGACTCGAAAGTATACTTTAAGTGTGAGTGTACTGAGCATGAGGACCTGGCAATTGATACTAGGCAGTAGAATTGTGGAGGCCAAATCCTGGAGCAATGCACTCATACTTACTATCGATTGTCACTTTGCATTTGGATTCGGTCCCGTCGTCGAACTGGACCTTGTATTCTCCCTTGTCGCCTGGTCCGATGTCGAAGACGGTGAGCTCGACCTCGCCCTTGGCTGCCTTCATGCGACACTTCTTGCCTGGTGCAATCTCCTTGCCGTCTTTGAACCACTTGGGTTTGCCTCCCTCAAACTTCGCTTCGCACATGAGCTTCATGCGACCTTCCTTCTCGTTGACCTTCACATCCTTCAAGGGCATGATGATCTGGACAGCCTGTAGGATGAATACAAGCAATATGAATTGCAATAAAAAAATATCTATGATAGCGGAAAAAAAAAAGTTCCTTTGGTTTCATCAAGTTTAACCGCATAAACATAAACAAAAGGACAAAATATTTTCCAAACTACTGTTCTATTATGAAGAATTGCCAATGATTCCTTACACCAGAGAATGACTCGTCTTAGGCTCAGCTTTTGATAGCTGAGTTTCTTTCACTCTATCCTTGTGATGTCATCAAGTCCTTGTCACAAGTGGAGATGACAACTTCACAATGAAAAATATCCAAAGTCAGATATACATGTACATATTATACAACCTGTATATCAAGCTAAAACAGAACTACATAGAGCATGTTGTACATATACTCCTACACGTACATGAATCATTTTAATTCAGGCCTGAAATTTTAAAACTATTCATACAAGGTATACATGTATGTATTTACAATAATCAGCTTCTAATTCAGTTGTCGTGACAATTTTAATGGTTCAATAGTTTCTTTACCATGTGTATAAGAAAGCCCTTACCTTTGCCTTCATTCCAGGTGTTTCTTTCAAGTCACCCCAGTCAGGTTCCACCATCTTGGACTCCCTCCTTTCCACCTCCCTATAGAATGTCAGGTCAAAAAAAAAGAAGAATAATCAATTCAAGCTTTATAATATTTGAACATCATTGTCATGAGGTCATGTATTATAATTATACATGAATTAACAACTCAACTTCTGTGACATCAAAGATCGAGATTTATGTCCCAGTTGCATAAAACTTTTCGTGAATCGTGACATAAATCTCTGCATAAGCTATGTCATTGATATTGATGTTTATGTCGTGATTCGGGTGTTTATGTCGTGATTCGGGTGTTTATGTCGTGATTCAGGGATTTATGTCATGAATCATGACATAAATCATGACATAAAAGTTTTATGCAACAGGGCCCAACTCTGATACTAAAAGCAGGTTCCCAATAAGAAGACGATTGCTCCACTGCGATGTGTCAAGAATTATCTAAGATTAACTTGAAAGTCATTGGTGGCATTTTTCCCAAATCCCAATATCAAATGACCTAGAATAATCCAGTGCTGTATCACGCTTAAATTCATTCATTCATTCATTTCCATTTATTTCATCCATTCATAAAAAAGTACATTTGCAAAATTTACATAACAACCAAAGTATAATAATGTAGAATGAGGAGACAGCTTAGGAAGGCAAAATACCGGTAGCCTTATTGGTGCCGCCACCAACAGAAGATAAACAACATCATTCATATTAATTCATACATAAAAGCAAAAAAGCAAAACTGAGAAAACCATAACAGAAACAAAAAGAAAACAATACAAAATAAGAGTAAAGCCTGAACATAGATAAGTAAACTAAATATTATAAGTATCCAGTATGAGTGATTTCAACCTCCTTTTGAAGACTTTAAGAGAAGGACTACATTTGATATGTAAGGGTAAATTATTCCAGATTATGGGCCCCTTGTAGAAAATAGAGTGTTTTGCGACATTAACTCTCGTCAACGGTAAATGAAAGTGGGAGGAACTATGTGTATTGTATGAGTGAAATTGGGCATTGATACAGAAATTGTTAGAGATACTTAGTGGGATATTTTTGTTAAAGCACAAATACATAAAAATTGCAAAGTTAAAATCGGAAAGATCAAATACATTTAATAATTTTAAATGAGCAAATAATGGGGTAGTATGAGCAAGGAAACTGGCATGAGAAACGATTTTAATAGCTCTCTTTTGCAATCTGAATAATCTAGACATAGAATAATTAGTTGAAGAACCCCAGGCAATATTACAATACTGAAGGTATGGGGATATTAAAGCATTGTAAATCATTAATAATATTTTTTTGGGGAAGTACTTGAGTTTGTATAATATGCCTATATTCTTTGAAATTTTGGTACAGTCAATGTGATCATTCCAAGATAATTTATTATCAATAGTAACACCTATGAATTTCAATGAAGTAGAACGACTAATAATAGTGTTATCTAAGGAAATAACAATTCTATCATAATTGATTGACTTATTTGAGAAAATCATATAATGCGTTTTGTTTATGTTTAATACAAGCTTATTAGAAATCAACCATGAGTTGACCTTCCTTAATTCAGTATTAAATGAGAGAACCAGATTATTGATATTTTCATCGGATAAAAATATGCTAGTATCATCTGCAAATAAAATGTATTGTAATTTTTGAGAAGTTTGACAAATATCATTTATGTAAATTAGAAATAAAAGCGGGCTAAGAATGGATCCCTGGGGTAACCCACATCTGATGATATTGAAGTCTGATACTTGATTATTTACAATAACATACTGTTTTTGATTAGACAAGTAACTTTTAAATAAATCTAAGAGAACGCCACGAACACCGCGAAACATAATAAATGGAATTAAGGCGAAATAAAATTAAGGAGACAAGGATAAAACCAATATAATTTATATAGCATTAAAAAGATAATTTGTAGAAGTACAGAAGTTTTATGGGATGATTCTCATGACATCAGATTTAAATAAGCCAACTGGTTTTTAAAAGATTTTTTATTAATTGAACATGAAATTATTCAATAATATCGGTACTGAACTTTAAAGGACCTACATGTCTAGAGGGCCTAAATTTCACTAAAAAATATGGCAGTCATTTTCCATAAAATCAAGCCATTTTGGAGTAATAATTGAATAACTAATTGCCCTGGGAACGTCCCTTTTAAATCGCCAGAATCGATTATGCCGCCATCTATTGGTGTGAAGTCATCAAAAGAACTCAAGACCAACTCGCTGCATAACCGGTGTATACAACGGGTATACAACAGAATGTAAAACTATTATTTTAATCACTTCATTACATTTTTTTGGTCAGCCAAGTGTATGAATACTTTAAATCTAATATGACTTAGATTATGAGCAAAAAAATAAATTAAGAAATTTAGCAATATATGTTTGTATTTTGATTGAATATTACCCTAGTTTTCTTAACGGATGAATCAGAGACTCACTAAACTTTGTTTCTTCCTCATCCTTTCCTTATGTTTTCGATATTTTTCTTTTTTCATCTATTCTTCTGTCATTAACTTTGTATTTCTTTCTTTATCTTTTCTTTCTATCTTTCCTAATGCTATTCTTTTACCCCATTTATACTGCGGCCTAAATTTTGGGCGCCCCTGGACCATCCCAACTTAGACCAGCCTAAATCCATTTACACTGCCATTTAGGATCAATGCATGAATGCAGCCTAGATGTGCGAAAGCTACTGCTAGATGCATTATCCAGGTGTTTAGTACTCCATTTATAACGACATATGTTTGTAAAGCGTATGACACAGAAGTCTGGTATAAAAATCTAATTCCTCGATCAGTTGTTCACGAGTTGTCAGGCTTTCGTCTGCTACACTTTGGATGTCAGTTTGTGTTCGGCACGCTTTCCTGAGCATAGTTTTCAGATAAACATTGTTCTTACAACCGTGGTGTCTTCCCAAGACACAGACTCTCCTGGAAGTGATGATTCTTTTTCATATTTTTCATACCAAAGTCCAACCAAAAGCCTTCATCCTCGAAGTTAGAATTGTTGAAGTGGTCGCTCCAAGTCACACTGCTGTCGCTTGGTCCTTGCCACTTTGCGTGAGTCAATTTCACCAGAGATGTCCAAATTTTCCTTATTTTTTCGTCTCTACCGGTATTTTAGGAAATTTATGAAGGCTGACTCCTTCTTTGGGTGTACTACTACAACCTGCCACAATGCTCCGTTGTTTCTTTGAATTTCGCGGGAATAATAACACATTTTTTTCAGGTTGAAACCGTCAGACAAACGTATTGAGCTGAGCTCGCATCTTTCTTTCAATGACGTCAGCAGATTGATGTGTCAATCGATCACGCTGATTTTCTACCTAATTGTGGGCGGGGTACAAACTGGCTGAAAATCAAGGTCTTGCATTAGAAAATTTATTTATTTATTTATTTATTACGGTATATGATGATTGACCAACAGCACAGGGGCTGAAGGGGTCAATTTACAATCAGATATATATGTGCATATATACAATAGAATCGCATCAAATATATAAAAAGATACATAATTGGAAGCAAAACGAAAATACTAAGATTTACGCTACACAAATAATAAGATAACAAGTGTGAAAAGTGAGAGAAAGAAAGAAAAAGTAAAGAATAGGAAAGAAAAGGGAAGAGAAAGAAGGAAGGAGATAGATAGAAAGGAGAAGATTTGGGAGCAATACATAAATATAACCGAGTTAGAAAGCCATAACCATGTAAAATGAGTCATTACATCTAGGCATGGAATCTGAGAAGTGAAAATGTTTGGGATGCAAAGCGTGGGGGGGGGAGTTTATTTCAAGATTCTGGCAAGGTGAGGGATGGTGGATTTTCGATATCGTTCTGTATTGCATTTAATTGTAGGGAAGCCAGTCATGTAACGAAGCTGTCTTAAATTTGAATTACATCTAGGGACGGGAAGAAGGTGTTTGTGGTGATCAGAGTTTTTGATTTTTTGTCCAAAGCTTAGCAAAAGGGAATCTCTTCTATCAGATAGAGTAGTGAGTTTAGTTATGGCAAGGGCATTGGCATAAGTCACGTTATAGCCTACAATTATTTTGAGGGCCCGCTTTTGAACAAATTCCAATTTATTATTCTCATTTAGGGTAATTGAGGTGTGCCAAACAGGGGAACAATATTCGAGTATGGGTCTTATGTACGTAGTGTAGACAGTTATCATATCCACCAGGCTTGCCTTAGATTTCCTAAGGATACATAGTGTGTACAATCTTCTGCATGCTTTTGACACAATATCTGAGATATGTAAGTTCCAATTTAGATCATTCTGAATTGTGATTCCGAGTAGTTTGAGATTTTGAACGACATTGAGTTGGGTTGAGTTAAGCTGGAAGTCGGTCCTGGGGTTTAAGTTCCTTCAAAATGATATGGTCATGAGGTTACATTTGGATGGTTTGGGGAGCACGTCATTATCATTACACCATATTGAAAGACGATATAATACAGATTGCAATGTAGGTTCAGCATTACGCTTCACAATTTCTCCAAGTGTTAAATCATCAACGTATTTCCATCGATTCTCGCAATCATTCACAGCATCATTAACAAGAATCAGAAACAAAACCGGACCCAACTTGGTACCCTGTGGTATTCCACAGGATACCTCTAGTAGGGGAGAGTAGTAATTACAGACTTTGGTGCTCTGAGTGCGTGCAGTTAGGAAGCTGCAAATAATTGGGATGATCGATCTGCGTACACCGCGTTTCTTGACTACAACTGAATGATTTACCCTATCAAACGCCTTAGTAAAGTGAATGGTAGTAAGATAGGCATAATGGCCAGGTTTATCAAGGCCTTCCAACACAAACTTGAGCAAGTAGACAAGGTAGTGTGTAGTTGAACAACCCTTGACATTCCCAAACTGTTTCTTATCAACATGGTTCGATATATCCTCCACTACCCACTTTGCGATAAATGATTCAAGTACTCTCGAGAACATTGGGGTGAGAGATATAGGCCTTAGCTGGTCGAAAGAGCTTATTTCTTTGTCCTTCGGTACAGGAGTTAGGGACGATGTTTTCCAGTCCTTTGGGAAAATGCCTTCCAGTAAGCATTTATTGAAAAGGTATGTCAAAGGTTCTGCGAGTTCCACATCAAACTCCTTGACTAGGCGAGTAGGTAAGTCATTGCGATGAACCGATTTATTGGTTTTTATTTTTCTCAGAACAGACAAAATTTGCCCCTGATAGATGGTAGGTGGAGGGGAATTCGCAGGTAGGTATGCCGGGAGTAAGGCCAAAAAAAAAAAATTGTTGTATTGGCGTAACCCGCCCGACCCTAAAAATGTCGCCGACCCTAGGTTTTTTTGTTTTTTTTTTGACTATCGATATCGCGTATCGTGCTGCCTTTGCGATCGCGATCGTGATCGAAAACCCGGAAGTGCTGCGGACAGAACTAGCTGCGTGTATTATGTATTATACTGTCGTAAAAAAAAAAAAAAAAAAAAAAAAAAATCCCAACCGACCGACCCTATTTTTCAGAGACCCGTTACGCCAATACAACAATTTTTTTTTTTTGGCCTAAGTTAAGATCTAGAGGTGGTAATTGATTGCATATTGTCGCAAAGTGGGTATTGATGGCTGATGCTGTACCAAGTGGATCGTTGTCAACACCGGGTATAGCAACTCTCTTATTACCTGGTTTACATAGTTTCTTAATGTATTTATGCCACTTCGCTGGTTGGCAACTCTTCAAATCCTGTATAGTTTGGTTGTAATAATTAGCTTTAGCTTTACCGATTTCTGATTGTACCTGATTACGCAAAGAAGCCCATTTAGTATGGTCATTCTTTTGATGAGCCTTGTCCCTATCCTTTAAGAGTTGCTTGATTTTACACGTCATCCAAGGTTTGTCTTTATTATTGAGCACAGACTTACCGTAGAGGGGAAAATGCTCTATGTAAGCACTATTCAGTACACTATTGAAAACACTGATAGCATCATTGCTTGACAACTGAGAATATACATCATCCCAAGCATGGTTAACAATCCATTGTTAAGAAGCCTAAAATTACTACTGTGTATATTTTTACAGGAATTTTTTCTGCAGAAGTTGTTTACAAAGTCCAGAAATATGGAATAAGTGCCAAAATACGATGTAATAGATAGTTCCTTTAAGATTTTGCTTTGTTGTCCGTTGGAACTATTAAATTCAGAAAGCATTACATGGAAAGATGCATGTATTTACATACAATTACACAACAAAGATTAAAAGAAGACCAATACAAATAATGCTACTACTCATGCTCATATAAAGAGGGATATGGGTAATTGCAATGGGTGAGTCAAAAACAAAATCGGCAGCTTGTCCGGGAAATAGGTACAAAAGGAATTGTTTTTCTTTGAATACAAATTGCTTACTATTGATACACTGGGCAGATAAGTGTAGGTACGTATTTAACCGACAATTAACCAAACTGTGAGTATTTTTCTTTGTTTATCCTCACCTGTGTTTGAGGAGAGCTCTGAAGTCAAGTTCATCACTTTGTGCTTTCTCTGTAAAGTGAAAAAAATTGGAATTTATGAAATGTAAGTTTCACTTTAAATGCATGTACCAAAAAACTGAAAGTGAAACGTTAAGATGGACATTCAAACATACAGTGATATCATACAAGTAAATACATATATCTGAAAGCAAGAAACTTAAAACAAGGATTCATTGAAAAATCATTATTTGACTCGACAATACACAATAAGGAATATCACTTCAAAATTGAATTTGATAATATTTGATTTAAAAAGATGCATGTACATATTCCTCATGAAACTTGTGTCCCTCTAAAGGTAATGAAAATAATTTGAACCATCAAATCCCACGGGAACTTTCCCGGTCTTGTTGTATTTTAGGGAGCTGAATTGTATAACATTTTCAGCTTGGAGATCTCATAAAATCTACAAGAAACAAAGAGAGAGTTGACAGCATACTGAAGGTATTAAGTTGGTTCTATGGGTAAACTACACTATTACACTAATACACTGACTGACATTTACACCTCGATTTTGATAAGATTCTTGCATTTGCTTAATTCAGTGACTAGTGGAGACATTCCTTATCCCTATTTCAATCAGTTACAGGGCTCTTAAAGTAGAACACTGAAGAAAATCACAAATATGGCAATTAATGTATCACTAGAAATTGGGAAGCTTACAGATGGCAATCGTATAAGTTTTATGTCAACTGCGTATATGATGATTATAAAAACAACATAAATAAAAGCTCTTCTCAGCATGTGGAATATCCGAGGATTCGCCAGAAATATAGCGATGTTTTGATGTCGTCATACGAGGGATCGATCCTGCTTAAGCAGACGACGTCCTATAATGAATGAACGTAATTGCAATGCAATTATTTATCAAATTATAAAGAGTTTGGTACATTTAAACATGACCTTATTTCACACCATTCGAAAAGGGAAATTGAACTGATTCTGATAACTAAAACCGTTTGATTGTAAATACACAGGAGAAGGGTCAATGATCAATGAAATAAACCCCATTTTCAAATTGAAAAGCCCTGCGAATAATAGCTGGATGGTATTCGTTCCCTCTTGAAACGCCGAACATGCCGCGGTGCAAGCAGCTGAAAATACAATGGCGTCTTATTTTGTTTACAAGTGACTGATTCCTTTATTTTTTTAACGCTGCATTTTTCATCAAAATAATACCATACACGAAGTTAAGAGTGAGGCAACAGACTAACATTAAGACTGACGCTAGTCAAGTAAGAGAAATAAGTGAAGAGGAGATGACAAAACAGGCACTGAAAAATGTGTATAATGTTATGGGACATCGTCTGCTTAGACAGGACTCGCCCCCTCTTGTGTCGTCACACATCTCAGCAGCGTTCAAGGAGCTTTTCAGCTGCTATATCGGGGGCTGTATTTTACCGTTTTATAATTGATAATAATCATTAATTCAAATGTTTCCAAGCTTTAAATTTGGATAACCTTGTTTAATTTATGCCATCTATGCAATAATAAGTATTAAGCCAATATTTAAAATCATCAGTGTTCTACTTTAAACCCCTACCAGGCCGTGGGCGGCAAATCCCGCCCAAATATTGGAGCGTTGACCATTTCGTTTAGGCTCAGAATGGCTTGAAAATTCTTCCTCATACAGAAACCTGTGCCTTCAATATAATGTTAATTCCTATGCAATATAACTTTGTCAAGTTTGCTCAAGAAAAAAACTAATTGAAAGTTAATATTAACTATCGAAAGTTAAATTTTGACAATTGCTCAAAAATCTGGTGGCATGGAAGGGGTTAAAGTAAACTTTGTTCAGGGATGTTACAAGAGATCCAAGAACACAGAATATCTTCCTTTTTCCAATCTTTAATCCTGCTCTTGAGATCTTTAACCTAAAGCACCTCTAACTAGAATGAAAAGGTTGTGAACTGTACTTCTATTTTATATGCCAGGTTGTCACGACTATCATTAAACATGATAAGGGTGGATCATATTGATTTGATGAAAATAATGACAGTTGACAAAATGATGTCTGATGAGTATAATTTAACCTGTAAGCAAACATTATATATATTACAAAAATTTATTTAAAAAAAAACATGCCTCAGTATTTGAACCATTTCTTTACTGCCAGAAATTTTTCATTAAGAAACATTTATGTATTTTGAGGATGCTCTTGATAAGATATGGATGGTGTTTTTCTCATTGATTATGCGTTGGTATAAAGGATGTGCTCATGATCTACACTGCTCTTCTGTATCCAGGTGTTAAATGGGTACCCGGGAGGATGCAATCGTCATTGTGGTTGGATTAGCATGTGCGCGCTAGGTAACAGGCGACTGGCTGGAATGCTCCCCTGAGGAGTGGAGAATGTGCACTGTAATGTCCAGAATTGCAACTAAGTAATAATGCTTTAAGCGCTATACAAGAAACAGTTATTTTTATTATATATATATATATTATAATACATTTCTTTTTCACATTTCAAAATGTGGTTATATTCAGCTTTATTAAGGAAATAATTCCCATGATGTATAAAATTACTGATGCAGTGTATTCTCAAGATTTACTTGTGGCAACATTGTAAACATGTGCATATCTTTCTCAAACCACTACCAAGTTCTTGATGTTTGTCCATTTGAACTGAATTTGAAATGAACATGCTTCCTATGATATAATACAGCATGAAAAGAATATTGTCTTACCAAGAGCATTTGAAACAAATAACATATTCCACAATTTTAACAGTAAATTATGTAACGTGTAAAAGCTTTATATCCTAAAAATTGCTGAAATAAATTAAATTCTGCCACCAACGACCATACAAATTAATGTATTACAAATAAATGTCATAGGCTCCGAAATGGGTTATAGGAAATTATACTGATCTATTGGTTACAACACCGGTCACAGGGACTTTGATACATGTATATGTTCTTCTGTTCTACTATAAATGTATTTTATGATATGGAAATGGTCAAGAATATGGTGAAATCATCCTACATCAGAGGCAGAGTGTGTGAATATTACAGAAGTCCATGTAATACATTGACAATTAGCAAGAGATGTAGAAAAGATATCAAATATATAAAGAGTTATATTCCAAAGGTATGATCTTAATTCATAATTAGGTATATGAATCCATTCACTTCAATCTCTATTTTAAACACACTCAACAGTCCAACTCATAAATTTGCATAAATTTGTCAAAAATATGACTTACAAATTAAAGGAATAAGCATTGTAAATTAACAATCCGAGCAAAACTTGCATTTCCCTATTAATGATGCCAAATTCAAATGAGGGAGAGAAGGAGACGGGAAATTAACTTTCATTATCAGCCCAAATCGTCAAGTGCAACAGTGCAAATTGGATGCTGTCAAAGGAGGATTATTAATCTTGCTTTGCAGTTGGGTTGAGCATGCTTAAAATAGAAATTCAGTAGTAGCTTAGCAAAATTTAGTGATGTGTAAAACCGCTGCTTTTCAACATAGGAAAGCATCTGACCAACTGACCCATTACAGAATGCTACACTGTAGGAAATACACATTATAAAAGAGCAGAAAGAGCAAACTTCACAGAAAATTTTACGTTGTGCCATTCACAAATTAGAGTGATCATTAAAGTCTCTAAAATTGCAACGCAGTGTAAAAGATATACATGTAATCACTTTTTTCATATACAAATTGGCAATTTTTTGATAATTTGTGCAATTTTCATTTAAATTGGTTCATTTAATATACATTTAATAATTTTCAGACTGTATTAGTGGGAAATAAGAATAATTGGTGCTAATTTAAGGAGGAAAAGCTGATGAATTGAGACCTTAAGAAAACTCTGAACTTGGTTAACATTCTGCCTCCCCCTATCTGGAATCTATTAACCGGAGCAGACATGCACCGGTGAACAAATTACTACTTCTAGCGCATTCTTGTCCCAGCTAGGTAAATCCAAGATGGACGATTGTTCATTGGCGAGATGCAGTCTTTTGTTGAGAAGCCATGGCTTTATGTGCCACTATCGCTAAGCCACCAAACCCATGTATCAAGAAGGGTACAAAGCTTATAAGCAGACAGGTAAATAAAATAATCCATAAAATTCAAGAGGGTCACTGTTGATATTATTTCCTTCCATAGACATAGCTACTTCGTACATGGGGTTGGTTATTCAAGATTATTGTTTTGAACATAAACAGATTTTCAGTAGTTTTTATTTGTCTATGAGCAAGATTGAATAGCTATACTAATACATGTAACAACATATATACAATTTGGAATTGGAATCGGAAAAAATCAAAATAAAATTGAATTGTGTTTATTATTTAATACTTTACATTGCTTGGAAATAGTATCTAAAATAAAGATAAAGAAGGTATCGTATCACACTCCTCTGGCTTTCAGCAATTGATATAACATCATTTTCCCTGTTACACCAAGAAATTACATCTTTTAAAAAATTCAATAAAAATATATTTAACAAAATGCCAACACATCTTTCTACAAATGAGAACCAAATTATAAAAAGCGTACTTCATAAATGATGTGTAATTTCAGCAGTATTTAAAATGTGTTATTTAACCTTACATCCATGTCCACCCAGAATAACTTCTACGTTTATCATACATGTAAGAATATGAATGAGATATTCAGAGATCTTGCTCCATGTCTAGAATAAATAAAAACCACTGAAAATGCAAGTAAATCATCAACTGGCGATTTACACCCCATGGGGATGTTGTAGTGATTCAAAACAACAATCCAAATACCTCTGTTGCCTGCAGGCAGGGTGGTAGTGGTGGTGGTAGGTGTTGGGTGGTCGATGCACCAAAGGGGCGGAGATAGGGCGGAGAAAGGGCGGGGCAAGTATTGGGAAGGGGGTTGGAGAGAAAGAGAGAGAGACAGGAACTCGGCAGTCAGTCATCTTGCACTTCATAATAGGGGGAAAGTGAGACTTAAAGAAAAAAAGTCACCAAGAGATATTGAAAATCATAAATGTTCTCATATTTCTCTTTGGTTTTTACTTTAGTGCAAGTGAAGTGCAAGTGCGGAAGGTAAAGATGGATGGAGATTCTAGTCAGAATTCTGAGTAGAACTGTTTGAAAGAGTTGTAGATGTTTGATGGAGAAAGGAGGGTGCAATGGAAAGAGGATGAGAGTGCAAGGAGGGCGATGGTTAGCTTTCCATGATGGGGAGGGACTTGAATGGAAAAGAATCAAACTCTATCTGATACAGCTATTTCCCATAGTTTACTTTCGACAAAATTCAACTGTTTCACCCATAATCATCTAGTCTATTCTGTACAATTTTATAATTTTTTTTTTAATCTCAACTTTAAATATATTCATATTTCTTTAATAGCATTTATACAATTAGAAAGAGGCACTAATTCCCAAAGAAATTATAGCGAGTCACAATAAAGTGCTTTATTTTTATCAACAACATAAATATACCAAAAATATATCTCATTTCAACAAAGGATCGTATTTACAAAATTTCTCTAAAGTGAACAAAAATAAAATAAACGATTTGTATTCATAGTTTCCTACATTTAACTACTTCATTCAAATGTCTTAAACCACATCTATTGTTACAGTTTTGGATTTGGTAAGAATATATATTTCTTAGGGTGGACTTGAAGCTTCATGTTTTCTTCCTTTAAAAGAGAGAAATTATACAAATACTGTGATTTGCCTGTAAGCATTACATTTGAATGTGTATTAAAATTTCCTAAATTTAGCTTGATAATTAAATATGATCTTAGAATCCTTTGGAAGCAAAGAAACATCATTTGACAGGATTGAAATTTATTTTGAAAAAGTAACCTTTCCGATCTACAAACATCCTTACTCTCAATTTTCCCTCAATGAAATATTAAAAGTTTTATGTTGATTAACAGTTCAAACAAAGCATACATGTATATGGACAAGAAAACACAAGGTAAAAGTAATACTAACTGATTTGAGTCAATAAAGAACGTAATCTTAAAAGAAATATTTTGATCGGCTAACTGAAAAGGAGAGTCTTGATTTGAGGATCCAAGGCAACTCCCTCACTTGATGTTTTGCTTGAAATTTCCTGATTACAGGAATTCACAAAACCTGTGATATAAAATTTGAAATGCCAAAGCTGAATGTTCTTACAGGAATTCACAAAAACTGTGATATAAAATTTGAATTGCCAAAGCTGAATGTGCTTACAGGAATTCACAAAAACTGTGATATCAAATTTGAATTGCCAAAGCTGAATTTGAATTGCCAAAGCTGAATGTGCTTGCCAGCTTGAATTTCGAAATAATCTTGAGCCTACATTATCATCAGTTTAAACTTCCAAAAGATTCACAACACACAAAGTGAAAAACGTGAGATGAAGACATGAAAAAAGGTTTAGAAATAGAAAGTTTGGCTGGAACAGAGTGAGGAAAATAGTGTGCACTTGTGCTGGTGGATGACTTCTAGTCTAACAGTGGTATGTAAACAATCCATTTACCTAATTAACTTCCAAATCGATGTAAAGTAATTAATTTATAAAAGTAGATGACATGATTTCATTAGTCTCATATAATTATATAATTATATAATGCTAATACAATGTATGTATTACATAATTTCTGAGTTCAAATGGGATGTTTAAACTGACAAACAAAACAGGTTGTCACAAATAGATCACAGTATTCGATTTCCACTTCAAATAACGAAATGATATACATGTACATACATATATTCTCTGAGATTTCAAGAGACATACTAGTTAGGTAACATTTACACTTAAAAGACACATTAAGGTTGAACTGCATCAGATTATATATTTATAAGGATAACTGATGTAATTGAATGACTGATGAATATGAAATAAAACAATGTACAGTAAAGGGTATGGACATTGGATGAAAAATGAATGTATGAATGAATGAAAAGACACAGGTATGGATATTCTGACAAGATGTACTTTCATGAAGCTAACCTCACTCAATGCCACAATCCAATACCTCCTTCAAATCTTGGAGAAAATGCTGCAATCGAATTTGGTAATGAATTATTTTGTACTTGTATTATAATCACAAATAAAAGCATTTTGCTCTCCTTTGGGACATTTATTCCTTTCCTTTCTTTGGAACCCATGACATTGTTTACAATTCACACAAAAAAAATATCTGCAGTGGGTTTGAAGGCAATTATTGTCCTTTCCAAAAAAAAAGGGTCTTGAACCAAAAAATGCAGAGTCCAACTGAAAAGTGACCTTCAAACCAGTAATTGTATTACTGCAAGTATAATTCAATAACATGGTGGCAAGAGGTATTGGATTGTACCTTTTCTACTGACCAAACTACGCTTAACAACTGCAAATTAAATTTCCTGAAAACTTTTTTTTCCTCCACTTCAAGCTACATGGTCTATAAAGTCTACGATGTCTGCAAAGCTGCACTTTAAAACTTCAGCGTTCCTATCTTATACCCTTGAAACTACAGGCACTTTACTCACCAAGATAAAATGACATTATGGCATATTCTGTCACAATACTGTTTTGATACTTTTCAATTCATGTTGGGGTAATCCATTGATTTTATATTTCTCAAGAGGAGAAATAAGACAATACAGTCAGGTAAACCATAATTTCTTTGGTCCTCTGGAACAGCTTAGTATATTTACTTTTAACGTGATGGTGGAGAATAGTCGTTGTCACCTTCCTGTATTTAAAGGTCATCATACACATGTCTGCTGCCCTTCAATTTTTATTTCAAAGTTTGATAAAATTGCTTCATATCCATTTATGTCAAGTAGCAAGAATTTTGAAAGTTGTCCTGGGCCTTTGCACCCTTTTTTCTTTTATGCATTAACTAGATCCCAGAAAAACTGTCACTTGATACTCTCATATCATTATTAGTGACTTATAACAGATATGTAAATACACTTTAGTTTAACTTATGGTGTACTTCAAAAATAAATATCAATTGCAAATTTATTGCTGCAGATTGCTTGCATACACTTTCTTTGTTCACAATATGAAATATATTACTTTTTAAAATCACCTGTTTTAAGCCCACACAACTGATGGATATATGATACCTTTTAACAGGAATGTGATACATGGCATACACCTTACAAGAACTTGCAAAAGCTTGTAAGCTTGTAAAATAAATGTATTTGTATGACCATTCCTCCACCATCACGTTAAGAAATCAGTTTAGAGAGCAATGTACCTTCTCCTTCTTCATCGTCTTCCCCTTCGACTGAGAGATGGAATATCGTTGGTGAATCGTCGGAATGCAAATGATAAAAAGTTGACGTCAGTGCCGCCTCTCAATATTTTAACTTGGGATCGATAAGATAAAACTTGGGGAAAAAGAACAGGGGGATGGAAACTCTTTTCTTTGCATTTCCTTTTGCTAGTTTTTGTGCCACATTGTGCTGGTAATAAGGTGCCTTAGTAGCCGAAGCCGGGCCGCATAAGCATGTGCCAGTGAAAAGTGATCACAAGGGGTTTGACAGGGGATTGGAAGTCTGTTGGGAGGCATTATGGGTAGGAAATAAAATCATAATAAAGGAGTACGGGGGAGTAAGGAGGGGTGGGAAGAAGGATTTGTTAGGGGCAAGACCGGAAAATGATGCCACATCCGCCTGGTTCAAAGAAACAAAATGTTGCCATTCTCTAAATTATAAAGCCCCGTTAAATGTCAGGAAGGATTTGTGGATCATTCTTTGCCTGGATTGCTACAAGATAGCAGGATGCACGTAATAACTGAAACATCTGAGTGCATTAATTGCTCTTGAACTTTCATCTGTATAATAAATAAAGAGCTGATATTTTGGGGTATACAGGTAGATGTATGAGTGACATTACAATGGTGTCTATAGGTCAAACATATACAGTCTGATACGTTTGAGAAGGTAATTCAAACACAAAGTTACCTGCAGTTAAAATACAGAACTTTTCTACATGCTACAAATACGGTCAATAGTTGGAAAATTCCTCTATTTATCACATATCAATAAGAGTCTATTTAATTCACTATTCATCACTAGAATTTTGTTCTGTTGTGGTGATACAACTGGTTACGTAAAACATTTTCACTTGCCGACATCCCCCCTCCAAGAATTTTGATAACAGGATAATGATTGTGTGAACAATAGGTAACTATATTTAATTTTGCTATGTGTTCTTTGACACACATTGGTTTGAAAGGGCAGTGCTTTATTATGGACTTCCATCACAGCAAGTAGACATAGCCAGGGTGACAAAGAGCTGCAAAAGAAAGATCTCCTAAAAAATAAAAAAAAATCACCAGCAAAATAGAATATGAAGCACTGAAAAGGAGCAACAACAAAATAAACAAAATACAAAAAAAAACAAGATTAACTCCATCCAATCCAAAAGCTATCAGTTATGATCTAGGGTGAACAGAAACAGGACAAACTCTCACACCAACAAAGCCGAGTGTTATTCAAAACAGACTTCAATCACACAGCTCCCTTTATTGACGAACTCCATCCACTTCTGTCCCGACTTAACAAGTACACACTGGATATTTTGATAAACATGATGATGGTTTTGTAACTTGACAGGGGATATTAATTTTGTTATGGTTTATATACATATTGCTTCAAGTAATAGTGTGAGGTGAGGGGTAACAGTATTGGGGGGAAAATTGATAATATTTGGATGATTGTTACTAGGCTTTGAATTAAAAGCACAATATTGACAAAGAAGAAATGAGTTGAAAATTCTGTTGTGAAGATATATGAATGATACAAGTGTATAGCTGTGCACAACGGTGCATTTGAAGTGTACATGTATATATACTGAGGAATGAAATACAGGGGTGTATATAGAGGATATCTGATGACTTCTACTCGAAGAGGATGCATATCACAGTATATTAATACACACTCAAGGCACACAATCAGATTTATTACAAACAAGGAACATCAAAACATTAAAACATGTATAGATACCTCAAAGATGTACATTGGAATAATTAACATCTTTCATCTTTCCTTTAATTTCCTTTAAAATTCATTATATCCAACTAGTACAAAAATCATATGAATACTTTTAATATAACATATGTTCATGGATTTTCTTGTCAAAAATTGATCATTAATTTCCATATTCATGTATCTTATTAGTTCTGAAGTAAACATCTTTATATAATACTGAATCTTACAAGTTGATCGACTAGCAGCAATTCCTATTATAAATAAATGTGATGTTAATACGAGAATTAAGTCAACTACACATGATCATAAACTTACTCCAAATGTCAAATGTGTGAAGATTGCAACTTCATTTCCATTTTTCTAACAGTTTTCTTTAGCAAACGTATGACATCATTCCTCCCAGTAAAATATAGGGGATAAGTTATGGAGACAATACAAACATTTTCTCTTCTAAATAGTTCTTTAACCATATATCTAAAAAAGATCAGATTATTGGATATCTTTAAATAATGACTTTGCAGTTGATGGTTTATGAAACAAACCCCCCCCCAAAAAAAAAAAAAAAAAAACGCTTATTCAGAGGTTTTTGTTCACATATTTTATAGTTTGGGAAGTTGTTTTTTGTTTACTTTTGGTGAAATTCTTTTTTTCCAATTTTCATAGCTCAGGTACATTGCTAAACTTAAATATCGCTTCAACCTTGTTAATAAATATGAAGTGCAAGTAAAGCAAAATAATGACTGGTACTTGAGTGTGTAGATAATTGCGAATTGTTGACTTAGCACCTTAAGAAATCGTGTTTCAATTTCTTTCATATCCATAGACTTTAGCTTTAAGATTCATATCATAAGCCATGATTGTAAATTGTGCACCGGTATCTCTTTCTTTCTTGAAATGTTCTTGAGCTTTTGCTCTGAATTGTTTTCCATCTTAATGATGGCTATGCTAGTGCCAAAAATCCATTTATATAATAAACCAAACATATATTTATACAAATTTATACCAAAGTATTTCTGAATATCTGAAAAATAGAAAGAGCAGCCTCCACATTAGGAACAGCTCACCATGGTCATAATTCACTCCCCGAAGTTTGAGAAGAGTGTGTTTTAGAAGCCTTTGTCTACAAAATACAGGTATGTGATTGTAGTTCTTGTAGCAGCAGTATATGGAACAATTAAGCCATTTTGATGTTACTCACCACAAATCACAAGATCTAAATAGCTATTGCCATGTCCTCATCATTCAGATAAATCTGAACTTGTTGTTTATTCAAATAAAATCAAACATATCACGGCAATACCTGTGTGGGCTATTCCATGTGGGTGTGGGTGCGTCATCGTGTGCTAACTGTTCGTGTGTACTCCTGACATGACACCAACACTGCAAACCTCACTATTTCAAGAATTTCAATAATCTGATTCCGATCTCGGCAAATTCAAACTAATCCAAAAACACTCTGAGGAAATTTAATGTTCCTTCACTACGTTCAAGAGAGAATAACAAGAAGGCGGGGGATCGGAAACTTGTCGGGTGAATGGAGAGGGGGTAGATTCTAGGGTGGGGCAGGTGTACGATACTTACGTGTGACCATGAGAGAGAAGACACGCTCATCTTTGCCATGCTCGTTCTCCAGCTTGCAAGAGAACTTTCCTGTGTCCAAGGAATCTGCCTTCTTGATCTCAAGAGAGTGCACTCCAGTCTTCTCATTGTATTTCACCTGCAACAGGGAACAGTAAGGTGGATATAATAAATTAAGGTTCAGTAAAAAAAAAATTTGTGAGCAGAATAAAAGTTTTTTTTTTTTCTCATATATTGTGGCAATGATAAATCAATATTATTACCCCTATCACGTGATAATCATCACAACAACCATTTTATTCCCACCATCATAATCATCATCATCAAATAACCCAATACTACAACATCATCTTAACACTGCCATCAAAACTTCTTTCACTTTGAGGTGGAGGGGTAGATCCTATTTTCTACAGTTTAAAGCTAGGTAACAACCTCAAAATGATTTTTGTTGCACTAATCATATCATTCTTTATTATAAATGTATTGTAATATCTGATAAAGAAAACTGAAGATTATACTAATATCATAAAATAAAAGACTAATTTCTATTTCTTATTTGCAAAAAGAACAGGAAATTTATCCCATGTCCTATAGAAAAAGAAGTTTTCATTGTACTATACCAAATTGCTTATGTCCTTTTTATGACTTTCTGTCTTTATGACTTCATTCTTCTCTCTTATTCTTTAAATTTGTTTTTGTTTCTTATACATTTACAAGTGAAAACATTTGTACAGAATAAAAGAGGTCAATACTGAGCAATGCATACATCACTGGACTAAAGCTAAACTAAGGATAACTTTGTCTGCTTTTATAAATACAATCCAAATGAAATAAAGGACCCAGCAACAGACTTACAGCATATCTTCCTTTGAATCCATCCTTGACTTGATTTTTGCCCTTGAACCATGAGACTGTTGGGGTAGGTTCACCAGCAACAATGGCTTCAAACTTCACAGTTTGACCTGTAAAGTGGGAATATACAGAGGTGAAGTGGTTTCTACTGAAATTCTCAGTCGATATACCAATATTAAAGATAAAGTTGAGTTCTGGTCATGCGATTATAATTTAAAAGAAACTGTATCAAAGCAACTGGGAGAGGTTGATCATGTCTACGTAAGAATTGGTTTATACCATGAGGTTTTGGCATCATCATAATGATAAGAAATTGACCCAATCTCATTGAAAAGCACATGCACTGCACATAGAAATGGGTATTTAGTATTTAGCACACACATGTGGCATGAATGTTCGGCCCAAACACTTCCAGCTATTTCTTGGCCTATTTCAAATATGAGGGCATTTGAAGAGCAATTTTTTTTTCTTTTTGGAGGACCTATAACAATATGCTATCTATAATATATTTTAAGTACTGCCCCGAGGGAAAAGGTACTCAGGAGAAAACCGGAATATGTGTTTTTGGTGTACGACAAATGGGAGAGTTGACCGTGACAATCTAGAAGTACATAACTTCTTTTTTTCACCCGTTTTACACAAATTTCAGCAACTGAAAATCTAAAATTGCACTAGCACTGTAAAATGTCGATTATATATTTTGCATTTCTGACTAGTTTCACCTTTTTAAATACAATAAAAATGAAAAAAGTATACAAACTATTCAATTACAAAGCACATGTTTTGAAAGAAATATTACAAACCTAATTTACAGCTATATGTAAAGATAACCCCACCTCCCATTAAATCGAACATGGGACCTTACCCTCAGGACTTGAACATTTGCTGGGTGTTTCTACGAAGTAGGGTGAGATATCTACTGGTCCTTTATCCTTCTTCTTCCTCTTTCCTGCAAATAAGAATCAATGGAATAGTGTTAAGCTTTATTTAAGTAAATGTACAAATGCATTTGATAATTTATAGATGTACATGTAGCTATCTATTTCCTAATGTGAAATAGTTTTAAGCTGAAGGACACAGATCAACTGTTCAAATATGCATCAAATATCCAGAACAATTGGTAATATTTATCAGTGTAGACTATCAAATATCCAGAACAATTGGTAATATGTTTTTATCAATGTGCATTCTTTTAGGAAGTAATACTGAACTGCCACTGAGAAAATGTTTATATCTCTTTGGAAATTATCAAGGTTTTAAAACCTATGCATATTTTAATAACTATCGTACCCTTCTCATATAAACTACTCGTACAGGATTAGCAAATTAAAAATATATTCAAATACACTATCAACAATAACACTAAAAGACGTATCCATACTTAAAAAGAACTATTTACAGACAAAATATCAGCACAGCAATGATGCATGCAAAGCAAACATAAAAGCACAAACATAAAGTCATAATAAAATATATGTGCATGAATGAAACTGGTACACACAAAACTAGCATTTTACTGAATTTATGTGTGGCAAAAGAGAGCCCAAACTTCAGAAAATTATGTAACTGTAAAGAGTAAAGGATTTAAAAAAAAGTTTTTTATAAAAAAAACTTCTCAGTAATGTTCATTCAAATCATTCATTTTTACAAAGTCTTTTATCTTTGTAAATCTCATAGGTAAGGTGAAACATACAATGCAGAAGTTTAACCACTTTGTATCAAGATACATATAATTTGAGGGGAAAGAGAGCCAAAACTTCAGAAAATTATGTAATTGTAAAGAGTAAAGCATTTTCTATAAAAGTTTTGAAATAAAAAGTAATAATTTTTGTATTAAATGTCCAGATATTTATCTTCTTCTTTAAATTGGTACCATTTTTCTGGTAAGATGACAACGGAAAATGGGAGAAACTGGTCTGGAATATACATGAATAAAAGGCTGCAGCTTGAATGATAATGGAATTAACAAGTAGGTATATAAATAAGAATAGAAATATCAGTATTGTCAAAATAATGTTCCTACTAATAGTATACATAATAATAGAATAAATGAAATCTTAAAAGTGAATATGGCAATAAAGTAAGTGATTGTACACATATGTGCAAGAAAAAAACTATGGTAGCCAAGCAGATCAACTACTGTACATACATGTAATGTATGTTTCCACATCGTAATGGAATATCACAAGTCTTAATGGTAGATTTTTGAGACTTACAATTATTCTATATCTTTATACTATACATGTATGATGCAAAGGTGTAAATCATGCAGTCTGCTACATCAACCCAAGGTTTTATCTAAATTCTACTAAAAGTGCAATATCAATGGTCTTCTAAAGATACTTTGTGAGGCATATCAACATCTACCAATATAGTGCAAAATAAGGCAAATATAGTGCAATAAAAGGCGGTTTTCTAAAGAGAAGGGTGCACATTTATTAAATGTCATTTAAATCTTGTCAGTGACATGCTGACAATATGCCATGTCTAGATATCTTTTGGCTTTCTCAAAACAAGACATCTACTTACCTGACTAATTTAAACATTTATAAACATTAACTCTGTTACAGTTTTCCCTTTCATGAAACTGAAGGGCAAAAGTCTATTGACAATCTAAGGGAAATGTATCTGGAAGCTAAGAAGAAGTACATCAAAGAGAGGATGCCTGGTGCAGAAAATACGAACATAAAGAAATAAACAGAGCATCTACTTAACTGAATACTACTAATCTAAATCCCAAATCTATGAACTTCAACTTTACTACACTTTCCATTCTCATGCAGCTAAAATGCAGAAGTGTAAAGAAAATCTAGGGGGAAATTCTTTTGGAGATTAAGAAGAACTATATCAAAGAGAGGGAGCCTGGTGAAGTACAATGCATAAAGCAGTGGAGTGCATCAGTGCAGTGCATTGCCATGGGAACAAGCACCAAAGCAAAGAACAAAAAGGCCTTTTTGAGGGTCACCTTCCATTCCTTCGAGCTGTTCATCTGGTCTCCCTTTTGGGGCTTCTCCTGATGACTCTGTGTTTGAGGGTGTTTGGTTAGAAACATTCATTGATCAAAAGGAACACAAAATTGAAGTGAAACTTTTAGAAGTAATAAATCCACTGACAATCACAGATTCAAAGGCAAAGGATGACATTGAGAAACACTAGTCACACTCACTGGCCCAAATTCACAAAGGTGGTAATAGATTTGTACCATGGTTTAAGCAAATTTTGTGGTATAAGTGCGTTTGATTTTGCGCGTACATTTAGAAAGATCCAATAATGAACACGCGTGGATAGCAAAGTGCGCAAATTTTACGCTAATTGCCATGGTTAAAGACCATAGTCTAAGTATGTAAATTTACACACAGTTTATTTCAATTAAGTTTATACACAAACCATGGTCTAAACCATGGCAACTAGCGTGAAATTTGCGCACTTTGCTTATCACGCGCGTTCATTATTGGATCTTTCTAAGTGTATGCGCGAAATCAAGCACACTTATACCACAAAATCTGCATAAACCATGGTACAAATCTATTACCACCTTTGTGAATTCGGGCCACTTCGTTTTCCTGCTGATTGTTTAAAAATAAGCTATCCTGAGAGTTTTAAGGTAGCTTAGCAAAATGCAATGGTGCATGAAAATGTGAGGAAAGAAGAGTAGAGGAAATTTGCCAGTTTTTCACGTGCTTCTAAAATTAGAATCAGACATATCTGAATAAAAGTTTCATATTATCTTGCTTAAAAGTGTTCCAAACTTTAGATACTAATTATACATCCTAATTTTTTATATAAATAAATTTTCATTTAATATTAACCAGACAGAAATTCACAAATAGTGGCCCAGCTTCTAATACTTGTCATGAAGTAAATAGAATAATTGAACATTCACTTTGGTCTTCTCAATGCGACCCGGTGCCTCTGAAATAGACATCAACAACAACAGCAAATATTAAAAACTATAGAGAGTATGTAGATTTTAACTGAGTTAGGTTCAACTGCAACATTTCAAACAGCACAATTAACCAGATTATTTTTTCCAAACTCAATTTTGGCTGCAAATGAAAAGAATGTTATCGGCTAATAGATCTACCATGAATATTTCACAACATCTAATAAACATCTTATAAACATCTTGGTTAGCTGACTACACGATAATAGTGACTGAAAATCAACTGTCAATGACTGATACGTATAGCTCTCCAGTTTGAAGTAAAAAGGTAAAAGAAATATTTGCAATATTTGGTTCCATAATAATCATTCATTTCTAAAAAAACAAAATATATAGGAATCTAATTCAGATTCATGCTCTATAAACAAACTTCAGAAGACCTTACTCTTCTTTGAAGAACATTGAATTTCCTATTGTCATTTGCTCCTACAATTCTCTGTAATATTCATTCAAATCTTAAACCATACTTTTATTAAGGAATCGTATTCTGTTCAAAATTAAATGCCTTCCCCATCAGAAATCTATATATAAATTAAGGTTTTGCCAAAATATCAAAGAGACAATAAAATATTTGTTCATAGGATTACTAGAAAATCTGTCTTGGACACATTTGAATAAAAAGTACTACTTCAAATGCATTTTTTAATAACCGAGTTAACATCTTGGAATACTCTAACAAGAAATTGATATGCCTTTTATTTGCTCTTGAAAGACAGAGGAAAAATGTTGCATTTTTGCTAAATTTTGGGCTTGTTCAAAATATCACACAAATCATATATTCGTAATCTTTTGACTTTATTTTCTGGATTATCTGTAGGCTTCTAGAAGAAAAAGGGTGATCTAGACATAAACTACATGAAAATGCACCCCAATTTATTTCAATACAATGTTGTATTAGTAGAAAAGCATGGAAATAAGCATGGGATTTAATTCATGTTAGCTGCTGATTATAAAATAGATATGATTAATATATTTAGCCGTAAACTGAAGAGTGAACTGCCAAACAATGTTTTTACACGGTGTGAAGTTTAATAGAACTTACTATATTCTTCCCGAGACATGCCTGTATTGCCTTTTATATTGTGCGAACAAAACGATATTCATAAGCAAAAAATATATATACAGAAATTCATTGTACAGCAGCTTGTTAAAGTACAAGTTCATTCATTTTCTTCATATAGTACATTTATTATCATCAGAAAGCTTAAAACCCCAAGAATAAAATGATTCTATTTTCAAGCATTTGACACAAAAGTGGAAAGGTGAAATAAGCACAGTGAAGATAGTACTTTTGGAAAGAAGCAATGGGGAAGGACCGCCGATGAAAGTGGTCTGTCGAGTATGACGTATGCTGATGGACGCACTGATCTCTACTGCATATTCATTAGCATTCACGCAGTAGTTCTGAACGTCAAGATACGACAAAATACAAAAATATACATTGCTCATAAACTTCGCATTTACAGTGTCTTATGCCTTTTTCACCACTTCTGCAATTTAGCTTACATACAATAAAGCCTAGACGACGGGTTTCTGGGTTTCTTTTTTTTCTCTATCCCCCTAAATTATCTAAATTTTAACATTTTTGTGATGCGTTTGGATCGCAATGCACAGCGATGTCGAACAAGCTGTACCTGTCGTACACATACAGGAGCATAGCTGTGTGAGTGAGTGAGTGACCGAGTAACAGGCTGGTAACATTTTCATGGTAGTTTCATTTATGCAATGTATGAACGACAGGTTTTTTAGATATCATTTTCGTGATGCATTTTGATCGCAATGCAGCGATTTTCAGACAAGCTGTATACGTAAGAGTTGCATAACCAGCCTTATGTGAATTCTGAGTGAGTGATCGAGTAGCAAGCTGCATGGCAGTCTGGTAATATTTTCGTGGTCGTTTCGGGCATATAGGCATCAGAAATTATTATTATAATTATTGTTATTATGATTATTATTATTCGCATTGATCGTGATTATCAGGCCTATAGGCCTGAAACGACCACAAAAATATTACCAGTGCCATGCAGCTTGCTACTCGATGAAAACAAAATTTTATTTGCTATGATAGTGACATTAGCCCTATATCATGCCTGAAACTACCATGAAAATGTTACCAGCCTGTTACTCGGTCACTCACTCACTCACTCACTCACACAGCTATGCTCCTGTATGTGTACAACAGGTACAGCTTGTTCAACATCGCTGTGCATTGTGATCCAAAAGCATCACAAAAATGTTAAAATTTAGATAACCTGTCGTCTATTCTTTATTTTATAAAGTTACAGAAGTGGTGAAAAACGCATAAAACAGTGTAAATGCAAAGTTGATGAGCAATGTATTTTGTAGTATCTTGACGTTCAGAACTACTGCGTGATTGTTAATGAATATGTAGTAGAGATCAGTGCGTACATCAGCATACGTCATACTCGACAGACCACTTTTATCGGCAGTCCTTCCCCAATGCTTCTTTCCAAAAGTCCTATTTTCACTGTGCTTATTGCACCTTTCCACTTTTGTGTTTGAAAATAGAATCATTTTATTCTTGGAGTTTTAAGCTTTCTGATGATCTATAAATGTATTATATAATAAAATGAATGAATTTCTACTTTAATATATATGTACTCTTAATTGTTTCTGCCACGAATATACACTGATTATAAAGCATCCAGTATCACAATGGCTGATTGATAACTGAAATTTGGCTAGCATATGCAAAATAGTCTCTGGTTAAGCATAAATGAAGCATTAGACTAAGCAACATATATACATGTATATATATTTTTTTTGGGGGGGGGGGTTGAAAGCTAAAATAAAGAGTATAACGCAGTAGAGAAACATACTTCCTGGATTTTTTAAAGCAAAACAGTTCAACTGCCATTCAGATTATGAAATGTGTCAATAAGGTGAGAGCTAACCATGTCCAAAGTATGTAAATGCAGATATAACTATCAAAGCAGTAGTTATTGCTTATCAAGTTAAGCAGGAAATTCAGCAAAAATATATATATCCAATGCTTACAAATACATACAAATCATGTACTATATACTCTTAAATGCTTTTACTTATTGATTTATGTCCTTTTACAGAAATTGTGTTCTAAGAAGAGAGAGAGAGAGAGAGAACAAACACGGGAAACATACAAGATATAAGAGGGAGAAACAGAGAAATAGCTGTCATAAATTAAGAGAGAGAGAGAGAGAGAGAGAGGTAATAGGGAAAAAAGAGAAACAGACAGCGCAATAGCCGATGTGAAAATTGTAAATTGAGCAATGATGATAAAAACAGAGCCAAATGAGGAAGAAACAGATCTAGATAAAATACAATTTCTGTGAGCATACCTGCATACTCCCAGTCCGGAGAGCTCTCTTGACCTTGGACTGCTTGCTGGCCGATCACTTCTTCAACTGCACCAGGTGGGGCTGACTCGACCCCCTGTTGACCGGTCGGGGTGATGGCCTCCTCTACCGGCTTCTTGCTGCAGAGATGGTGCAATCGATAATACATCGCTTTAGCTATTGACAGGTTATTTTTCAACGATCTGTACACAAATTATTAACTCCTTCCATGACGAGGGCAGCAAATTCTGCGCAATAATTTCAGTGTTGAACATGGTGAGACTGAAAATAGCCATTTTTCTTCTTTCTGAAACAGAAACAGCTGCCCTCATTGTGAAGTTTACTCCCATGGGAAACACCATTTAGCACTTAATAAAAAAGGAATCCAAAACAATTTGATACTTTGACAGTTCAAACAAAATTCTACCAAAAACTTGGTTGGTGACAAAGAAGGGGTCAATAAGCATGAACACAAGGAATATTTTGTATTTAAGCTTGTGTACATCTACTTCAACTTTGCACAATGAAGAAAGAATCAGGGGTTATGAACTGATTCATACCATGCATTTTAGTCACTCTATATAGTTTAAGCTTCAAACATGGTACTTGTTTATCTGTTTTTTTTAAGAGAACCGTACCCGAATAGATTTCATACATACCCTGCTTTGCCCTTGCCTGGTTCCAGTGAATCTGTAAACAAAGAAACATTTTTTTTAAATGTTGACTGTACATCTATATGAAAACTACTAATTAATATAAATTTATATTCAAAAGGTTACTGCTACTACTACTACTACCACCACCGCCACCACCACGACCAACACTACCTCCCACTCAGCTACAACTTTTACTGCTACTATTTGCCCTCCATCGTCTCACCTTCAATAAAGACCTCAGCCAGCAGCATTAGAAGCTCACATCAGTGTAGTCTCCTGTATCATCTGGAAGCGCATCAAGGAGTTCAAGAAGATACTACCAATACTACCTGACAGCTGCCATTACCAATGACACTACCACCACTTCTGCAAATATTACTAATGTGTATTACCAACGCTGTCACTGCCATCACTACTAGTACTACTACTACTACTACTACTACTACTACTACTACTACTACTACTACTACTACTGCTACTACTACTGCTACTACTACTTCTACTATTTCTACTACCACCAACATCACTACCACCACCTCTACCACTCAACTTCACCTATTACTTCTACCACTTGCACTGGTTCCCACACTGATACTTGCACTGGTAATCAGTGTCCCACAGTACTTTCTATGTATCTCTAATTCAAAGTTTTTCCCCCTACATCTACCAAGATGTCTCACCTTCAACAAAGACCTCTGCTACAGACTTGGTTTCTCCTGCAGAGTTAGATGCTACAATGCTGTAGTCTCCCGTATCCTCCGGAAGCACATCCAGAAGTTCCAGCAGGTAAAGCTCACCAGCTTGACTCATTCGTACCTCCTTTGATTCCTTTACTTCTTTGCCATCTCTGAAAATCAGTAATGCTCAAAATATAATTTTGATACACTGGTGAAAAAATAGTTTATTATGCTATTCCTATTTAGAAGATGGTCAGAATGAATCAATATTTGGTCTTATTTCAATAATTTCCAAGAGCAAAACATGAACGTACAAGAATAATCAGACAGAGTGGTGGTCTACGAATCAACAACAGACACCTGGCAATAGTTCCAAAAGAAATATTAATTTCTGTTTTAGGGCTCTCTCACTGTTTACTCATTGTTCATTTTTGTAAAATAACAATGGCATAGAAATGATTCTAGGACAACTACTCACTGGATTATTTAAACCTCTCCACATCAGACAAATATCCCAGAAATCTACCTCATAGGACAACTACTTTCCCCCCCCCCCCAGCAATTAAATACCACAGGAAAAACTATTCCCCAAAGGAAAACAACACCTGTAGTAAATTCCAAGCCAACTACCCCCTAATTTAATTAACCTAGGTAGTTGTCCATGGATAACTGTGGTAATTATTACAAGGGGTTCTAAGTAGGGTTTCTATGAAAATCATCACCAAATTAGAAGTGGATTAAAGCATGTACTCACTTGTACCAGGTCACCTTGGTCGGGCTGCCGGTGATCTTTACCCGAAGACTGACACGGCTGCCATCTTTTACATCCTGTGAGGTCAAAATACACACTCAGGGGTCACAACAAGGGAAGGGTGTAGGGTAGGAGCACATCAAACCAATCTCCTGACATGGGCAAGAATGATTTCTATATACTCAACATTGTTTAATAATAATAGCTACATTTATATTGCGCACGTATCCATCCCAGAGGATGCCTCAAGGCGCCTACAAAGGAGATATTATTACCCCGGTCATCGGATACTGGCATGCCCGCACACAATGTATGCACATTCTCCGCTCCCTGGGAGTATTCCAGCAATGGGCAGTACAGTGACGCTCAAATTGCTATACAAACGACATTAACTTTCGCATCCTACCGGGTACCCATTTAACACCTGGGTGGAGAGTGGCAAATGTAGATTAACGTCTTGCCAAAGGACGCTAGTGCTGACAAGTTTAGTATTTAAAGTTTTAGATCTTGTTTCTTCAAGTTTGTCATATACAGTTTGTCATATACAAAATCACAATGTTGAGCATTATGCAAATCATCTCTACTAAATCATGTCTTGCTCTGTAGCATACCGGTACACAAAGGATTTCAACCCAATGGAATGAATAAACAATGAGAATTCTCAATGAAAATATATGAAGGTGTGGCATACCAAGAAATATATGTTGAGCAAAATCAGAACCGGACCACTGGTAAACTGAATGTATGTACATATGAAAATCTGCAATTGTCATTCAAAAGGCTATGTATATTTGATAGAAATACATGTATGACAATTTTTTTGTTTTCAAAGAAGAACAGCAACAATCTTAAAGGAGAGTGGACAAGCATTATTTGTTTTGATACCAAAGGTTCAAGACAAGGAAATGGATACCAAATCAAAAAGTCAGATCTGTGGATGGGTTCATTTGATCAAAACTACATTCCCATTTCAACTGCAAGAAGGTACATTTATACATACATGAAGTATATGTGCAGATATATGATGCCTTGCATGACAAATGATCTTTTTATCAAAAGTGTTCACATTTTTTCAAAATCATATCATGTTGAATTGTCTCAATGATACTCTTCAGGGTGTTTTATATAGAATTGTTTTTCTTTACAAAACCATGCTAATAATGATTTCAAATATCTATCATGGAATGAAGTAGGAACACGTCAAAAGTGAACTTTGTTTGGGAGCACTTGTGCTATACACGTCCCAAGCCCATAAGCTGCAGGGCTTGGGAACCAGCAGAGAGCGATAACGTGTATAGGGGTGCACAAATGGCCCCCATTCCCATCCTCCCGAAGGAAAGAGGGATTACATACCTGGTCCTTGAGCTCCTCTATGACCACCGGTTTTTGAGGGGCGGCCTCTTCAATGAGCGGAGTGACATCCTCGGGGCCCTCGCTTTTGACCTCAATCTCTTGGTCAAGCATTCCACCGAGCTGGAGAGCCTTGCCCAACTCGCCAAGGTCTAGCTCGATGAGAGGAGCCCCGAAGTCAATCTGCATTGAAGGTTCGACCTCAGGTAAGAGGTTGAACTTCTTGGGACCAAACTTGGGTCCGGGTGCTGATCGGGTGAAGGAGAAAGAGAGAAAGAAAAATATGCAATTTTACATAATACATCTTAGTTGAAAATTAATTTGGAATTTGCACATAAATATAATGTACAAAATATTTTACTCAGTTTTACTGATCTTTTAATGCATATTTTCTTTGTAAAGTGAACAATTTCAGCTTTTAACAGCATGTTCAATAATTTTTTCTTTAATGTCAATAAATCCATACAATACATTATTACCTATATAAGGCATTATAGCGGCTTGATTTGCACGTGCAATATGAGAGGATATTGCACGGGACGCTGAATTCCCCATAGGCTACAGTACTAAACTTGCCATGCAATATTATGCCATATTTTGTCTGGTCTGTTTGCGTGCACGCAAATAATGCAACGCATACACACATACGCACATGACGTCATAAAGAGGTTAAGTCAAACTTGTGTGATCACAATGAAGTATGATGAGGGGCTCTATTAACTGAATGTGGTTGGTTAAATGATTTTTATTAAGGTCTAAATAATTTTCCTGTAGGCTGTAGATAATAATAATTATATTGGATGGCTTTATTTCATGGAATACCAGAAAATATTACACTTGTTAAGGCCAATATTGGACTCATCTTCGATTCGTGCAATATTGGCCCTAACTCGTGGAATATTCTCTGGTAACCCTTTCAGAGCCATCCAATATAATATAAATATATCATTCAAGAAGCAGCTTTTTTAGGACTATGAAGTTCAAGGGAATTACACTCACCTTGCTCAAACTTGAGATTGATGGTTGATGTGGCTTTGCCCTTCTCATTCTCTGCAACCACAATGTAGTTTCCTGAGTCAACGTTGGAAGCGTTGTTCACCTCCAGAGTCAGGATGAAAACTTTGCCTGTGGAAGAAATGACGATTCACATTATCAAACAAACTTTAGAATCACTGTCATTAAGAAACGCCACACTTAATGGTTTCAAGAATCTTTCATGAGACCATGAGAATCGATATCGAATGAGGATTGGTTCGACAGGAGTTTAGCATCACAATATTTCACAAAAGCCATGCCTCATTGATATTCAAAGATTTTTACTTTCATGAGTTTTTATTATGACCATCTGAAGCACTGTCATGGTCAGTACAATACAAAGTGGTCTGTAGAAATGCAGATAGTTTTTCACAATTCTCCTCAATCCACTGATTAGAACATAACAAAAATTGTGAAAGAAGCCTTTCTAATTTATCAAGATGATGTGCTACATTCACACCAGTATCAGTCTGCTCAAATAAAACAATGAAAGTAGTTTTTATGAGTAGATGGTCTTGAAATCAGCTGGGCCGGCTCCACACTAACTTTTTTTTACAGGAGGTCAAGGTTTAAATTCTGTTTGGTCTGTGTGCTTGAGGCCTAACTTTGGGGGTCCAAAGTTTAATATGTGGAGGCCCATGTGCACCTTGCCCCTGAAACTGAGGAGCCCTGAATACAGGTTCCTTCAGTTCAGGTTTCAAGGATATAAACTGCTCAAGGATAAATGAAATGTTGTCACAAAGGGGGACAGTCTTCCTTAACAGGTGGATGCTTTACTAATCAGGTTTGGCTACATTAACAAAGAGAACTGACCCTTCTGTTGTGACCTCATCTTGTATTTCCTGTCTTCTCTGACCTCCCTGTCGTTGTACAACCACTTGATGTTAGGCTTGGGCTCTCCCATCAGCTTGACCTCAAAGACCACCCTGCGACCTTGGTCCTCCTGCTTGATTGTTGGCTTCTCGATGAAGGTTGGTGCGCCCTCTTTGCTCGCATCTTTGACTGGTGGAATAAGGAATGAAATAAGAAAACAGGAAATTAGGGAGCTCCATTTATGTGCAGAGTGACCAGAATATCATCATTCACTTGATGACTAACTCACTCTGTTATTCTGTTCACTAAACTATGGGCATATACCTCAGTTTACATCATGCACAGCAACTACACAAACAAATAATGTACCTTTTGAAAGTAATGTTGAAAAATGCACAAATATAAAGAATCTAAATATGCACACATAATCACTGACCTGGAGTCAAATGGATTCTCAGTAAAGTTCTTTGCAATTGAGATTGGTTCCCGTGGACATATCACCCCCCAAAACAAAACTAGACTAAAATCAACACTTACCGAATTTGGGAAACCCACATCACAAAGAATTATTCGAAATACCATCTCTAAACTAGCCATTATTTCCTCTTTCATGGTATACTACGGCAAAAATAATCCAAAGTGGGAAATTCAAACCGCTCTCCAGATACCGACAACATAGGCAGATGTGGGGGTGGGTGGTTAACTACTTCACGGCATGTTAAATATTATATATTTTTGCTATATTTCATTCATTATAAGAAATGTCCCTATGAATATGTAAATTAAAGTAAGGCTAATAATAATAAAAGTAAGATTTTTTTTTTAAATGCGTTAATTGGAGGTAGGTGTAATTTGATTAGAATTAAATTTTATTTTGAAGATATTCTGTGAAAAGGACGTGATATACATTATTAGAAACTTACCCAAATTTATCTTCATTTGCACCTTATTAGTCATGATGTACAACACATTAAGCTTTTGCAATCGATGTAACTTCCCTTTTTAATGTACTGCCCTGCTTGGAACCATAATTGGTTCTTGTCCTGGGCTTTTTATATTTCTCTCTATTCCTTTGTTTTTGTAAACTTATGTATTTGTTATCTATGTACATTCATGTACCTTCTATTTTCCTTTATTGAGAATTTCTCTAAAAAAGTGATGATTAAAAAATAAAAAATAAAGTGAAGTAGCTTCCCCACTAAAGACATGCAGTAAAAAGACAAATAACCAATTGATGGTCAGCTCTTTAGGGGGAGCCTGCCAGATTAAATCTTCCGAGTCAGGAAATGAGGCAAATCAGGCAAATCAATCGTAACAAAGGATTTGATCAAACTAGTGTTCTTACTGTCAAAGTTCAGGTTGATGTTTGCATGCGCGTCCCCTGCATTAGTTGCTACGTAGATAACATAGGTGCCTCCGTCCTTTGGTGTGACCTTGTCAATAGCCAAGGTCAAGGTGTACCTCTTGCCGGCAGCCACCTTCTTGATAACATAGCGCCCTCCATCTTGGATGGCAGTGTTGCCAAGGCTCCACATGACCTGAGGATCCTGATCGCATTCAACCATCCCCTCGAAGGTGAGCGTGTGGCCATTATTGCTCTGGCGCATCGTTGGATGGCCAATGAATTTTGGTCCTCCAGCAGCTCTGTTGGTAACAAAGGTGAATTTATGTTGTCTTATCAGATTTACTTTTTTTAGACTTGCTCTGGCAAAGTCTTACACATTCTTAAATTACAAAGAAAGTGCAATAAGAGAACAAAGTGGATAAGGTGGCCTAAAGTTTTTGTATTTTTGTTCTTGGTACAATAATCAAGGCTAGCAATGATAGATAAATATGACAGGATTGTTTTTTTAATTATTCTGTTGGTTGTTGTTGTTTGTTTTTTTCGTTTTACTTTATCCTATTTTATTTTTGTACCATTTTATTTCATGTTATCATATTTAGTTAGTTTTGTTTTGTTTCTGTTTTTGTTTTTGCCTTTACTTTTTTTCTTATGGATTCTACACTTAATTACCAACAATTACTGTCAGTAAAACACTTACGCTTGTTTTGGTGGTTCTTGTGTAGTTCCTGCAAGATTAAAAGAAAATATGAAATAATAAATTAAATGTTATACTATTAAATAATAAGATGACTGGGTTTCGTTGTGCCATTAAAATAAATCACAAATGTAGTGTGCTCCTTGTCTAAGGAAACATATTTTTCATCTAAAAATATATATATAGTTTAGAGAACAAAAACTGTAGACCTTTAAATTTAGAGTTATGCTGAAATTTTCATAAAACTTATCAGTTTATTTAACTGAAGGAAAAGAACTTATAACTATCAAGTATTCAAGTAATAATAAAATTGCATGAAGCCAGAATACAAGTTCCACTAACATGAGACAGCTAACCCAACTTCTAATTGACCACAATTCTTCTTCTAACCAATAAGATAGTAAGGTATTGTGTTTGTGAACTCGGCCGTTCGTATTCACCCAATCACGTCAAACCTCTTAACTCAATTGGTAATGGTAGATCTATGTCTAAGTACATCATTCACTACTGTATGTTCATTGACCATTGTTAATTTGCATGATGATGTAAGCCTCAGTGATGTTTGAGCTTTATTTTATTTATACACAAGCATCTTCATAATGGTTCAAAACTTTAAACAAATTGCCGACCAAAGACCGCCCACTCTCTCGCTCTCAAACTCCGCTATCCATTATTTACCAACCGCCAATCGCAACACATCGGACTACACTCTGCACGTTTGAGGATTCAGAGACAGAATTTCACCTTCAAAGTTGAGCGTAATCGTCGAGCTAGCTTCTCCAAACTTGTTCTTGGCTTGGATTTCATATTTTCCAGCATCTGCGTCGGCAGCATCCTTGATATCGAGGTAGATAGCGTAATAATCGCCATCTTCTTGGACGTCGATTTTGATTCTGCCGCCAGCTTTCACGGCGGAACCGTTCTTGAACCAGTTTAGAGTGGGCTTAGGATCGGCTTGAAGTTCGCATGTGAACTGGATCGTTCCGTCTGCTTGTTGCTTGATTTTCGGTGCCATGGTGAACTTGGGTGCTCCTCCCGGTTCTTTAATTCGGGGTGGAAGAGAGGGGATTGATGGGGTTAGTATGTGTCATAATCATAAAATCATATATCTAGTTTACGGGATATTCAAGTTCGTGTGTTTTCTTCAATTTCTGAATAAGGGGTTTAAAAATAGTGGGTTAATTCCTCAAGATGGAGGCACATAGTGGCACGCCCCTCAAATCGAATGCATGCATCCACCTCTCCCTTGACCCGCGTTCTCGGACGTTAATTGCTTGGCCTTATGTCCTTATTACGCCCACTCACTGAAGTAGACAGGGGTGCACAAGATGATGCCCCCCCCCCCCCCCATTCAGCCACTAAAAAAAAAGCGAGAGTGAAGAAGCAGGGGAAGTGAGAGAAAAAGGCGCTACAAGCAGTTATCTTTCTCTCAAAATTTGCTAAAACGTCAAAGTTTTCGTGCTTCGCGCACCCATCCCTGTTACAGTGCAGTATTACGTCCAAAATAATTGAGAAGCAGCCAGGGCATCAAACTAACTTTCCGCCTAAAAAAAAGAGTTACGAGCCGTTATCTTTCTCTCAAATTTGCTGTATAAAACGTAAGAGCTTTCGCGCTTCGCGCGGAAGGGGGAAACTCCCTCTCCCTGCACCCACCCCTGTTACATACAGTGCAATATTGCGTCCAAATAACTGAAAAGCAGCCAGGGCGTCGAACTAAATTTCCGCCTAAAAAAAAAGTATTACAAGCCGTTTATCTTTCTCTCAAATTTGCTAAAACGTCAGGTGACTTTCGCAATTCGCGCGGGAAGGGGGAACCCCCCCCCCCCCCTCCCCCTTCCTGCACCCACCCCTGTTACATACAATACAGTATTGCGTCCAAATAACTGAAAAGCAGCCAGGGTGTCGAACTAAATGTCCCCCTTAAAGAAATTTGAGGTGGGGGATGGCCTGTATTATCATCCCCCCCCCCCCAATATTAGTTGGATAAAATGAATAACAATTATGATACATTAACTTAAAACTAATAATTATGCAAACTCATTATGTTTGACCTTGAAATACCATCACATTCTTTAATTAATAGAAGTAAGGCAATAAGAAATGCCATAATTTCAATGCGAAAATATGGAAAAAATGCGTTCGTTCGCACTGTCATTCTCCATTGAGGGGTTCCGTCCATTGGCGTAGATCCGTGCATTCTTTCTATTCATTAAAAAATTATTTTGTGATGCTCTAAAATGGAAGTTTTATAGACAGATTTTCGAAAAAGTCCCTGGTATGGGATCCCACACCCTCCCCCGCTCGATCGCTTCGCTCACTGGCGTATTTAGGGGAGGGGGCAGAAAGAAAAATCATAATGAGAGGAAAATAATTATTCAAACTTTCACTTTCAACTCTGAAACTCCAAATTTGTGGCAAAGTAAGAGTTGAAGGGTCCCTGAATCAGATAATCTGGCACGAGAAAATTAAATCTTGCTTAAAGCAATTTTGTTGTCTGTTTTTGACTGCTACAACAATAAATGTTGGACACAGTCCCACATAGGCCAGGGTCTATGACTGATTACGCCCCTAAACTCACGAGTGAATAAATCTAATTCACAAAGATAAAAAGATAAGTATATTGGAATAATTGATGTTGACATAATACATTTTAAAAGACCAAGAGAAGCACGGAGCCTTATAGTTAAGTTTCCCCCAAATAAGAACAATGTTTGGTGGCGGACGGTTTCTTTATGCCCCCCCCCCCCCCCCACTCGGCGCCCCGTATCAATCTGAAACAGCCTATATCTCTTAAGGATATGATTTTATTGACTGCCAAACACCCGAATTGCTGTTACTTGTAGTCCCCCTCCTCCCTCCCCTCGCTGCACCCACCCCTATAACATACAGTGCAATATTGCGTCCAAGTACTTGAAAAGCAGTCGGGGCGTCGAACTATAACATTCCGCCTAAAAAAATTGTTTGCTAAAAGCCGTTATCTTTCTTTCAAATTTGCTAAAACGTCAGAGCTTTCGCGCTTGGCGCGGGAAGGGGGAAACTCCCCCCTCTCTGTACCCATCCCTGTTACGCACGACGGACGACGGACAAATTTCCATCGCAATAGCTCACTCGAGCCTTAGGCTCAGGTGAGCTTTGTCCCGGACGTTACCGACCACAGATTTTAGTGTAATTCTAATGATTGTCTTAAAGGGCAATCCAACCTTGGTAAAAAAAAAAAAAAAGATTATTTGTGTGAAAGCAGAAAAATAAGAAAAACAGGATTGTGAAAGTTTGAAAGAAATCGGACAAGGACTAAGAAAGTTATCGACGTTTGAAAAATGAGATCACTACATCTATGCCAATCTCAAATTGGCAATTTGGTGAGTCGATTGTGACATTTTTGTGGACAACTCTCCCGCTTGTGGTACACAAAAATATCCTTAATTTGCGGTTTTATTCGAGGCGCTTTTACCCTCGGGGCAGTACTCAAAATGTATTGGAGATAGCATATTGTTATATGTCCTCATGAAAGAAAAAGATCCTACTGAGTAATACATTTTGAAAAAAGTGACATTTTAGTCATTTTGTGTGTTGGAGCGAATGGGGAGTTGTCCACAGCTACATCACAGTGACATTACCTATTCGGCCAATTTGAAATTCCCATATGTATAGTGATTACAACTTTTAAAAATTCACAACTTTCTTAGTGCTTGTCTGATTTCGTTCAAACTTTCACCAATCTGCTTCTCTGATTTTTCCTCTTTCTTTCAAAGGAACTTACTATTAAGGTTGGATTTCCCTTTAAGTTAATAACCCTACCAGAGCTTGAATCATATACCAAATATCCTGTTAAAAGTCAATTTCCTCTTCTTAACACCACAATACTTGGTAACGTATTGGACACTAACCCTGTCCTTTTTTAAACACATTAGATGTAAAATGAATACATACTCTCAAAGTTGAGTTTGATAGTGTTGGTGGCGGTTCCAAGCTGGTTCTTGGCGACAATCTTGTAGTCTCCTCCGTCAGCCTCTGTGACATCATTGATCTCCAGGGAGAGGTAGTAGAAATCGCCATCGTTGGTCTCGCGAACCTTGAGATGACCACCGGGTCCGCTGTCCTTGAGGATTTTTTCGTTGCGGCGCCACTCGATCGTGGGAGCGGGGTCAGCCTCCAGTTCGCACTCGATGGTCAGCTTGGTACCGTCATCGGATTGTTTCATGGCGGGTTTCATGGTGAAGTTGGGCGGTTTTCCCCTGCCTCCGTCTTTGCCGGGGCTAAAATAGGAGAACAAATATCATTTTGTAATTTGAGTATCTAAAATGTTGCACTTGTTTCATCATATGGCGGTTTCATGGTGAAGTTGAGCTGTTTTCCCCTGCCTCCGTCTTTGCCGGGGCTAAAATAGGAGAACAGATATCATTTTGTATGTTTGCATTTCTAAACTGTTTCACTAACATAATGAGTCTCAGAAACTGGAAAGGTTTTTTTAAAGACTGTAGGCCTATTCAATAAGCAGTGATTTGCAAAGTTAACTGCAAAGATTGGAAACTAGAGGAAATGTGCGACGACTTAATAAAATGAGAAGAAACTGGAAGTGATTTACATTCGCATATAATTATATCTTTTCTCATTAAATATGATTACATAACTAGATTCGTCATTACATGCAAATCTTTCTTTAATGATGTCGGTGGAATAGACGATTCTCCCCTTCAATGACAGGATCTCGTTCGCATTCTGGAAATTGTGTTGTGTAGGTCCCACAAGTTGATTTACTAACATAATTAAGAAGACTCTATCTTTTTTTTCCTCTCTCTCTCTCTCTTACTGAATATTCAGACTTACCCTGCCTCTTGTTCCATTTCTGTTTCTTCGTCTGTAAATAAAAGAACAATGAAATCATTGCGTATAATAAACAACCTGATCAGTGAATGATTCGGACATTTTCAATAATAAATTTTTTTCATCAACATTTTTTCAATAATATTTTTTCATACAAATTTTCTACATGTTTTGTCAAGCATCCCCTTTGATAATATTCTAGTGTTTGCCTAACTAAACGTACTATACTCTCAACAAAAAAGAGTAATCACTGACGTGACTCCCGGCGGAGTGAAAATAGATTGCAAATTCACTCTTTTACAGAGAGAGTGAGTATTCTGAAAAAAAAGAAGCTCATTTTAGCGACAATATTTTGAATATGAAACCAATCCGTCAACAACCCAACGTATAACTTACCGCCAAATTTGAGTGCAATCGTTGCACTCGTGGTCCCCATTTTGTTTGAAGCGACGATCTTGTAGTTGCCTTCGTCTTGCGCTACGATGTCAGCAATCTCCATCTTGACAACGAAAACGTCGCCGTCGGCTTTCACCTTTGACATCGAGAAAAAAAAAGTTTTAGTTTTAATCTTTTTATGGTTCGTACCAATATCTTGTAGCCGTCTTTCTTCATTGCCTCTTCTTCCTTTCAGTGTCAACTTACTCATTTTCTGTACTCATTTCGTCTATTCTTAAAATATATTAATTTTAGTTATGTAAATCCAGCATAATTATGTTTAATCCTTTATTCTAAGCAATTGTGTTATCAGCTTTGTTAATATGTTTATGATGTATGTCAAATGTTATTGTAAACTGAATGCTATTCAGCCTGTGAGCTTCCATTTTCATTATGTATTAAATAAACCATTCAATTCAATTACAAACTAATGTGAAAAGCTTGCCATCGTTTAGATTCAATCACACCAGGGTTTGTGTTAGACGATAAATTAACTGTATATTTCAACATCAATTAAATATCAAATTTGTTACCTCTATCAGTTGATAAAGAGTCATTCATTAATCGATTATAGAAAGTCAAAGTATAAAACTGAGAAGTAAATGATATTGCCTGCAGAATACATCATAAACGATTAAAACTTATTCAATTAACATTGCGGCATGCAGGGTTGGCACAGCAGTTGGTTATCAGTCATTGTAAGTGATGACAATTTTTATTACCAACACATTTTTCTTGGAAGTGACAAATAACTGACACTTCTTTAAGTAAACATGTGCTCACAATTATCAAGTTGTGATGCTAATTCCAGCTCATAATACAATTTAGCGGCATTTTTGCATGTGTAAATGCGTTAAATGTGGGAATGATATAATTACAGAATTATTATGCAACGCAAAGCGTCATTTCAACTGCGTTATCACCTGCGCTATACTGTGAAGGCAATATACCCGTACTCCAATAATTCAAAGCAATCTTTACATTGTTCATGTTGCATTCACTTTTTATACGATGTCACCTTCACAAGGAGTGTTAAACAACGTGCCAGTCGCTAACACATGACCTACGTCAGGCAAGTGACGTCCTTTGGACGTCATTTTGATTGCGCCAGTGCCGGCGCTAATCGATCCCATGAAAGCAAAAAATCCATATATGTTTGATATTAAAATTATCGTTGGCACTGTTCATTTTGCAATCACTTTCTAAACGATATCACTCTTTCACGATGCGCTGAAGACCGTACATATCACTGACGCAGCTCTAACGTCAGGAAATGACGCATCGTGCGAGCCGGGCTTAAAGAATAATTATAAGATAATCAAAAGTGTGATAACTTACCGATGTGGCATACCTGCCGCCATCTTTAATCGCTTTTTCGTCCACCGACCACTTGAAGTCTGGCTGTGGACTGCCTGCGATCTTGCAGGTGAAGATTAGGATCTGCCCGTCATCAGACTGGTCCAGGGCAGGCTTCTGAACAAAGGATGGAGCCGCGTCTTTCCCCATTGCGGCAGCTCAAACTGCAAAGGTGAGAGAAAATGAGATTAAATTGTCTTGAGTATCATTATCATCATATTTGAGGGTATACTAAGGCAGTATTAATCTGAGGAAAAGTTTATTCAGAGCTGTGATTAGTTAAGTTCACAACTCTTCATTACAAAGGCGGGTCTTAGAACATAAATCGTGCTGTACTCGACGTGTGGTCGCTATAAAGAGATTGAAGAATATTCTCCATTAACCAAGTTGAACCAAGAAGCAGTAGGTTTTACATGTGACGGTTAAAAAAACGAAAGTTTATGGCATGAAAGCTGATGACTTTTGTAGTTTCAATCTAACACGTTTACAATTTGTCTTTACGTCATGTGGATTGAAAAGGTTCATACATTGTATTTGAAATAAATCTCGTTTGCAAAGTAAAATTTAAAAATGAATTCTTTTTAGGTTATTGTCTACATTATTGTAATATATTTTCGAGAATGCGGCACCGTCAACAGTTGATATATTTAATCAGTTCTTCTGAAATTGTGTTATGTATTTTAAGAACAGCCGTAAAATCTCTTAGGGCTCGGAGAACACAATTCAAGGCAAAAACAGAAACAAATATGAGTATCCTAAGGAATTCCGCATGATTCTAGTCTCATACAATAATGTCGTGCTGGTGTCAAGATGGTTCTTATAAATTTGTTTTAGGTCAAACCGCAGGAACAACATAATTCTTTCCATAATTCTTGATTTAAAAAAATCTATCGTGATTCAAATGCTATCAATGATGCTATATATGCTGATAACGTATTTATTCCAAGCACTCTGTATGAATATAATACTTTTCTATTATCTTTGAAGCAAGGTTATAGTGTACACAGAGTTGTTGAGTATTTCGAGCTAATTGCATATTTGGGGGGATTACAAGAGAGTGTATTTGATTAAGAAAACGGGTTAAAAAGACAAAGATCTTTTGCTATAGAAAGAGTGATATTATCTGTTTACTGTAGAAAGGTTTGTTACCTGTTTACGATATTCAAGCAAAATAAAAACGAACAGATATAATTTGTACGATGTCAGTTCAGCTGAGTGAATTATTATTCCTTTTGTAGCAAACAGTAGAATAACAAGCAAAGAGGAGGCAGTAGAGAATAGTGAAAATATCCAATCCGTAGGTGGGGTGTGCTTAACTTCTGCTGATATGAAACAACCGGCTTTTCCGGACCTGCCTTTATATACCGCTTTCAACACCATAACACGTCACATATTAGAAAGCGCGGTAAAATGAGATACCACACTGGTCATCTCGTTACATCGTGATGTCACGTGATGACTCCCCGCCAGGCCTGGATTCATTTTGACATATTCACCGATCACTGTCGACGAGACGTGAGGCCTCGGCATACTTCAGGAGATGATTCGTGGTATGCGGTATCAACGAAGCACCACAGAGGGGATGACATGGGGGAGTCTCACACCCCTCCTCCTCCCATCCCTTAAACACCTTGGATGAACGCGGTTTTCGTCAACATGCATCAGACTCACTCTTCACGTAGACGTGAATGGTAAAATCATCATGAACTGCCACATCCCTGCCAGATGCTGGTGAAAAGAAGTTAGAATTGTTGGGGTTGCAATGGATTTGTGCGAAGTAACCATCAGGAAAAGAACTGGTGACCATTCAGGCTTAATGCCTTTGGTGATCTTTAGAGTTTAATGTTAGATATTTCTATTAATTTCTTCAGTTCCCCTAATTTCTTACTCTTGGTCAACTGATTCAGTCTAATAAATGATGACTTCACAGCATCCAAATTGCACTAGAACGGAACCAATAACACTGAACTCCACATTTGTGTAGATTTGTATCGAAACACTTTCGACATGTTGAGCTATCAATGATTAATAGTTACAACGCTTTTCAAAGTGCATGATTTGTGGTTATGATCTATAGGAATGCATATGCATGCTCGTATATCGCTGGGATGGTATCCAGTGCAATTCCGTCTTGCTATCTTTATCAGGTTACACCAGTATAACGGAAGGAATATTATACCGTATCTCACATCTCCAAGACCATATCAAACATACTTGTACCCTGGTAAAATAGCATACCGCAGACATAGATCATGTTTCTGTGTGTGTCATGTCTCCGCGGTATGATGTTTGTATTAATGTGACAGTCATCGATCTAAAAAATTTTATAAGAGGTCTATTGGCGTACTTCATTTAACCCTTTCCGTCATATTTCACAATGGTGTTTGATCAACGAAGAGTATTTAAAGATGCTGTTAAATTAATACAAAATTAATATGAATGATGAATAGTTCAGATCAAAAGGTGACGGGAACAAGATTATTATGGGTGGTGACAATGGTATAAAATTCATTTCAGTTGTGTTTTGGATTCCAAAGGAGTATTGGGAACTCGGTACCATTAGATTCTTCTCTATATTCCAAATTAACATTAACTTTGCCTTATTTATCTTAGATAATTTTTCTATAAACTTGTATGTAGTTTTGACATTGAAATCCTAATAGATATTCATTACAACTCATTCACGACAGGGATTGGAATTTTAAAAAATTACCTGTTTAGGTACTTATATCCAAGCTGCTCAATCAAGTTTAAACACACGTAATGTGTGTAACTAGACATGAACTTGAAGTTTTATTGCATCATACCAGTAATTATTAATTCGGATTAGGCTTAAAATCGTGCAATTCCCGTTTCAGGATACGAACGACTTGGAATCTTTCCCCGTCCCCCTCTGCTTGATTTTACCACACACGAATTTTGCTATGAATAATATCTCTGACGCTCAAACATAAAAAGGCTTTCTATATCCCTCCACTGACTTCATCGACAAATAATTCAAGATATTTCCAGTCCTCTGCGAGACATCTGCCTATTGTGGCGCAAGGACTTTCGCAAATTGCCAACGGTCAGTTATATACAAAGCTACATCATGGAATTAGTAAGTGTCGCTTTAAATAGTTCATCGCATGACCAAGTAACATGTCACGACGGGGTTCATTCAATTCTTCAATTTCCTCATGTCGAAGCTATGTTCATATCTAACAAAGACAGTGTTCCCAAGTTTTTCGGTAGAATTGGCAGAAATAAATGATTTTGAAACTATATCCATTCTATATATAAACTAGTAATTGGAAGTACTGCCACAATGAAGAGTTCTTGATAACCACGTGAATAATTGGTAAGGAGAATTATTCATCAACTATTATGACACTTTTAGTTCCCATCATAAATGCAGACGCGAGAGGGTATGACAGGCGGATTGAGCCATAATTCTGTAAAAGTATACGTCTATATACAATGGTCGAATATACCTATATTCATGTATACATGTAAACTCAGTTTCAACCAACAGGAACTCAGTACAATATCAAATAAACAATTCATTCGATATTTTATCGGTGTAAAGCTATATGAAATTCGGGCGCATTTCGACGGTCATAAGTATGAGGGATATGACTTGTATTCATAGGACCCTATATAGCAGCAGTGTATTCGATAGCCGGGACTTTCCCAAATTTCAGAATGATCAGTCACAATATAGTTTTACCTGTTGGCCTATCACAGTCAAGATCAGAATAGAATGATTGTTGATGCATTAGACTGGTATGTTATGACAAGGGTATGAACAGATTATTCTTTCCCAGGTAGGTTCTAGAACGTTAAAATCAGAAGTATCTGATTCACTTCACGGTAGGACATATAATTGATAGTTGTATGCCAGAAAAAAGACTCATCTTTTTACTACGTAACATTCCAGTAACTGTGTGCTGATTCAGTCAAAATTGGTAAAAAGTAACACAACACAATAGCGTTAAGGGTTATTTAAGATATAACATCATTGATTTCATATCACAGTTGTTGTTTTTATTTACAATAAACATCTTGCCTCGCGAGAAGTATAAGTTATGTAAAGTACAATATACACATGTTACTTGAAAGTAGAAATGATATTAAGTGTTATCAAATGTGTTAAAAGTGATTGTATTTCTTATAAGCGATTGGATTACAAAGTTTTGCGATTATTTGTAGGATAGCTTTGGCGTTCCACATGATGTATCGGTGACGAGACAAGTGTCATGCCATTGGTGACATGTTCATAATCAAAAAGAGGTCAGGGGCGGGATGGAGGACATAGATTCCTATGATTATTAAGTGGCGTATCCGACAATAATTAATGAAAGGAGGATGGAGTCCACCCTATACCGACAAGAGCCGGGCGTAATTTATCTAAGGAGCCCCGCTTGGTGTAGACCCGACCAACTGCATGTATACTGACTTTATTTCACTGGGCCTTAAAGCGAAAGGGATGCACTTGTCTTGGCTTGACTTTGTACTTCGAACGCCTCTGGATGGGGTGGGTATAATAGTACATGTATATCTGCGCATAGGCCCTAGAAGTTCTCATTTGAAAGCATGCTCAAAGTAGCGCTGACATTTGCCTCCGCTGTTGGGAGATAATCACAAGATAATACGACCCACTATTCTAGTTGTAAATGTTAAGGTCATTATATAATGCTTATACTGTCTTGACATTTGTTGATTTAAAGGTATAACGTCTTTTTGAAAGCAACCGAGATTTGAAGTGGCAGAACATGACATGTCATGCTTGCAAATGACACATGAAATAGCGTTTGAGCTAACAAATCGCATTCCACATTTACTTGTTATCGATTGCATAACAAATATATTGATATCAAACAACTTGAAATGATATGGAATATACAAGAAAATTAATATGTGACATGATATAAGTAGAAATATGAGTAGCATAGATTCCAAATATATGTTATGTTACCAATATTTTGCGTAATACCATGATAGTATCAGCAAAAATATAAATGAGACTCATTAAATACGTCAACGGAAGTATATTGAACTACGTGAAAATTAGAACGGTAATTTGTTATTTTTTTATAACTTAGGTTGGGACGTAAACTTACACAAAATCTTCCAGACGTGTACGCGAGAGTGCAAGGGGATATTGGGGGAATGTACATTTCGCTATTTACGCAATATATTGATGCCTACATTGGTCGCATAATTAAATAACAACTTAGAAAACACTTATAAGAGGAGCAAAACTACACAATGATATTGAAGAAACATGTAATTATGCAAACGGCAAACACTTGTCATGCTTATGTAAAATATATAACGTGTTACTTCAATATCGTCGTGTAGTTTTCTTCCTCGTACAACAGTATTACATTATGGTTTTTAAAGGTCATTACAGTTTTTGCTTATACTCACACACAATCATTTTTTTTTCAGTTAGTGAATAGCACTTACAAACAGCTTCAGTTTATTTTTCTTTTAAAGTGAACCAATAAGTAGATATATGATGTAAATTATTTGATACTAGTTTCTTGTCCACTAATGTAAATTACATTTTGGTTTCTTTTTATTTTATAATTCCCGTCAAAACCCGAATATGTACAATACGATTTCAAGTAAATTAATTTGAAGAGCTGTGTACATCCACGATATGATAAGGATCACAATTAATTGCTTAATTGTTATGACACTTGCCAATGCTGCGAACGGCATATCAGGCTTTGTGACATGCTACGGCGACAATTTTTCCGCCGCGGTCCATTTCGGACGCTAACAGAATTCCTTCAACCCTGGCTTCAGCACAACATCTGGCCCTAGCCCTAACTATGAACCTAGCCTAAAATCTAACTGCAATAATAACTCTAATCCAATATCTTTAATAAATGAATAAATAAATAAAGCACCCAAAAATATCGCCGGAGCAAATGTCGGATCACCGGCCCTTTAAATACATAAGACCCTCGATTGAGATGAGAGAGAGTGATGTGATATAATGAGGCGGGTTGTATATCTTGACTATAGAGTGCGCGCCCAATACCATATTGGTCAATGGAATTCCACTGCGGTATAGCGGGTGTGTACAGGTAGAGTACATGGATAGTACAGGAGCGAGGAAGAGATAACCGCCGACTCACAAATTAAACATGATAAAGTGACGTAAATAAATCGATTGTTTTACTGATTATACGTGTTCTCTGTGATAGTTGGAGGGAGGTGTGAGGTAAATGAGGGATGGAGGGTTCGCTTTTTGGACATACATGTATAAGTCAACAGTTCACTACGGTTCACGTAGGCCTATATGAAAGGAAGGTGGCAATATACGCCGATGACTGTAACATGGTATAAATGAACTATAATTGCCTGCTTCATGCTTCAAATCCCACAGATTGTTTTGAAGATTTTTGAGTATCACTGGCCTACAATGCGGGGGCTGAGGGGATCCCCTTTAAATATTGTTGACACTGCTAATATTCTTGCGATTGTCATCTCATAAATCATTCGAGCAGTGACATGGTCTTTAAAATTTGTATTACCTATCAAGTATAGTTTGATTATAAAATTTTATATTTATTATAATAATATTTTATATGTTATTATTACAAATTGTAAAAATAAATCTTGCTCACAAAAATCAGTCACTGGCAAAATACTTTTGAAGCACACGTTGCCCCCAACCCCGACGAAATTGTACTGGTACGCCTGTGGCTTTTATTATAATGAACATTCCGAGAGATCATAAATGATGTTTTCATTCATAATATAATAAAATTGTTAATTCAATCAAACCATTGGTGGCAGATTGCCATGTAAAAGGAAAAGAACTAGTAGTCCAAAGAATCATCTATGATATTCCTAATTTCGATGTCGACTGAAAATGTCATTTTAAAGGTTTGATTAAGAATATCGTAAGTATTCAAAATTATTTTCAAGCGTGATATATCATTTCCTTTTTCATACAAACATAATGCGCCTACAGTTGGTGTAAGGTGAGTAGATGCTGGGGCACATGCCCCCTCCCCAATCGGAAGGCAGAAAGAGAAGGTAAAGGAAGAGGGGAAATTAAAGGGGGAAATATGACAGGACCCCCTTCTCGCCCCCCCCCCCCCATCGATTGGTGGCCTCGTTATTTCACATTTCATTTAACGAGTAAGACCGATGCTGCCCCGCCATCCTCTCCCATTATGCCATCGCCCCCCTAAATGGTTGACCCATGCTGCGCCACTCTGTTATGTTCCTATAACAAAGTGTCAAAAACAACAAAATTCGTTCGCTTTGATAAATTCAGTGACTACAAAATTTATATTCAGGTAAGAGACGTATTAAATACGTCTACGCTAGTGGACATGTACCGATTACACTGCCCAGGTACCGCTGTAACTTGAGAAAGGAAGAGAGATCTCATATAGATCAAAGATAAGATGCCCGGGGGTACTCTGTCATTATAAAATTCAATATAGTAAGAGGATGACTCTGTGTTCGGTAAGATTCGCTGATCGCATAGCCCAACTTTGTTTGACGGTCAACGAGACACGTTGTGACATACCAAAGCGGTCAGAGCCATGCAAGCAAGACTTTCATTTAATGATCAAGGAAAACAAACTTGGGGGTTTTATTGGGCTCCCATTGCATTAGTATGATATATATCAGAATCAGATGCTTATAGAAAACCATACCATAATCTAGAACATGTTCCTTCGCTGTATATGTTGCCTACTGTATCACTTTTTATGCCGTATTATTTATGACGATAGGTTGTCACAACTAATATAAGGAAATTTGATTATATTAGTATAAAAGACTTCATGCTGCAAATATTATCCACATAAAAATATATCACCAACTGTAAAGGAGATTGCATCAGTAAGACACTTTTCTAATGCTTCTCAATGTCAAAGATGAGTACATTCTTTAGTCAGATGAATCCAGGCCTGGATGAATCATGATTACTCTAAAAAGCTTCAACCGGATCTTTATAAAACATATTACGTTATTAACTGACAATTTGTCTGCGTGGTTCTTTCAACCCATATTTAAATGGATACCCGGTAGGATGCGAATGTCAGTGTGGTGGTTAGCCTCTAATCGAGGCGATGTGCTGCCCTGTTGATCCCCTTTTCGATCCTGGAAACCGCGGAATCATCCTCTGATTATTACACGGGAAGTCTTGCTCAGCACATTGTGGCTATGTGGTGATCGGCATGTTGCGCGCCTGTAAAATGGTGGCCAACGAGAATGTTTCGCAGGAAGAGGAGATACATTGTATGTGGCCAAGCCTTGATCAGACGACAAATCTGTCTATTAAGACTACCCAATTGAAAAAAGTGGCTGCTCTGAACAGGTGGCCTTTCTGTAGCGGATTCTACAACACATATGTCTTCTTCGAGGGAGACATCGTGTCCATTGTAGACAGGTGCCCTTTATGGAGAGCGCTGGCCAACACAGGTTAGAGACACGTGGATGTATTGGACGCTATATAAATCCAGAATATTTCTGTAACTCGTTCATTCCAGTCATGATTTCCTTATTGTAGCTTCAATTTTTGCAATATCGTAAGAAAAGAATATCAACTTAGATAAAGACTGTAATACGCAACTCTCAAGCAGAACTTGAGTTTGAATATGTTCCTGGATCAAAATCTCACAGGGAGTTGAACTATATTTTGTGTAAACCAGAGACAGTTTGAGACATCACACGGCGTTTTCTGCAACAGGTTAAGAAGGATTACAAAAAATTCCGTCAACGGCACCTTACTTATCACGCATGGAAATATACAACGTATGATTGTATCGAAGCGATATCATCATTCATCACTTCGCTTTACGTAAGACCATTATAATCCTCATTATGATACAGAGGTATGCCCGGTATTTGCATCAGCCAATCATAGTACGTGTTGGCTCGCAGTGTGCGATGGGATATGTTATACATACATACACAATCGTCATCTCATATATAGCAGCTCATGTTCTTTTTAAAAGATATCCACCGAAGTAATTGAATAATGATAAATGGAATAACAAAATGTAATTTTTATAGATTTCACTTAATACAAATTGCATTTTGCAGGGAAAACGGGATTTTATATTAAAATAATTGGGATACACTTTTAATACATGAATGTATATTTTGTCATATTTTTGTTAAAAATGCATGTACATGTACATTATATTGTTCATTATTACTTTGTACACTTATATTGGAAAGTTGAAAATAAATGTCATTAAACTGAATTGTATTGAAATGAAATACAATAAATGAGATCCAAAGAATAAAATCAAAACAATTCTTTTTTTAAACAAGGAACAATCAAATGTGTATCCATAAAAAGCGATATACAGTATCTGTTTAAAAAAGGGGTACATAATCAACTTGAAAAATTACAAATATCTACATGTATATCCTAATTGAAAAACGCATCCATGTGAAAGCATCTTTTGTTTCTAAAATGTACAAAGACTACTTTCAAAAAGGAAGGATGAAAAATGATTGTATCATTGAGACAATTTATTTGCAAGCTTTAACAGAAACTTTAAACAAAATACAGTCGGATATTTAATGCTCGTACAATTTACTTTCTCAAGTAAAATTCAAATAACCCTAATTCATGTACACCTCAATTGACTAATTGATTTCGAAATACAGTAATTAAAATGAAACAGTATGATGGGGGAAAAAGAAAAAGCTGAGTTATCTGGTTATATGTATAAAATCAATTTCAGTTAAGGAAAATTGTTGTTCTGATGATAGAAAACAAACAAAAAGGTATGAATTGAATATATACGAAAAAAAGAAAGAGAAAACACGAACAGAGAAAATCAAAGTTCATTTAAATTTAAAAAGCTATATCAGGTTTAGGGCCCAATTCAGAAACTAAATCGATATACAGTATCTGTTTAAAAAAGGGGTACATAATCAACTTGAAAAATTACAAATATCTACATGTATATCCTAATTGAAAAAACGCATCCATGTGAAAGCATCTTTTGTTTCTAAAATGTACAAAGACTACTTTCAAAAAGGAAGGATGAAAAATGATTGTATCATTGAGACAATTTATTTGCAAGCTTTAACAGAAACTTTAAACAAAATACAGTCGGATATTTAATGCTCGTACAATTTACTTTCTCAAGTAAAATTCAAATAACCCTAATTCATGTACACCTCAATTGACTAATTGATTTCGAAATACAGTAATTTAAATGAAACAATATGATGGGGGAAAAAGAAAAAGCTGAGTTATCTGGTTATATGTATAAAATCAATTTCAGTTAAGGAAATTGTCATTGTTTTTCTGATGATAGAAAACAAACAAAAAGGTATGAATTGAATATATACTTTTAAATTGACTCATGTAAATATACGCTCCTTGATGAAAAATTTTGAAGCCCTTAAACTGGTGTATGAAGATTGTATACATACTAAATTTGACATTATTGGTTTATCTGAAGTCTGGGATGTAACTAATACATGTACTTCTGTTTTAGGTTTACAAGGCTATACTCTTGAAGTAGACTGTCGGAAAAATGATTTGAGAGGGGGAGGGGTTGGAGCTTATATCAAATCAGACCTAAAGTACACCCGCTTAAATTGCGATATTGCCCATGCAGAATCTCTTTGGTTACAAGTTAACATCACTAATGCACTTACAATAATCGTGGCTGTACTGTATAGAAAACCTAGTACAAATGTTAAAGAGTTCCAAGACAGTTTGTTAGATATACGAAAAAAAAAGAAAGAAAGAGAAAACACGAACAGAGAAAATCAAAGTTCATTTAAATTTAAATAGCTATATCAGGTTTAGGGCCCAATTCAGAAACTAAATCATAACCTTAAATAATTCAGATCTAAACATCATTTTATATCTTAAATTATAAAAGAGTTATATCAAGTAAAAAAAATAAATCAAATCTAACAAACTTCATTTACAAAAAATTGTCTGTCTTCATTTTAAATATTGAATATAAATTAAGAAGGAAGGTGAAATAATACCCTCTTATAATCTGATACAGCTGGAAGGTCTTGGCCCGGGCAAAGCAGCAGGCCATTCAGAAATTCCAGCCAAAATGTCAACATGGGAGCGAAAGGTCATTACGAGGGTACAAATATGTCACCTCTACATCTCTTTTTGTACGTGCCTTATACAGGGCTCATCTCGTCTGCGATGCTTAAAATACTAGTAAGACCATATTGTGATTTTAAACTTTTGCGAAAGAGTCTTTTATTTATAGGATTGTATCCGGGTCTTTGCATCATTACCCCCTCCCCCCCCCTTTACTCCCTCATCATGCTCATCTGTCATTTAGATATCATGATTTACGTGCAAAAATCAAGTAAAGATGAAGAATAAATGGTCGACAAAATTATTATTATTGTAAAGAATCTTAAGTCATTGGATGATTAGATTGTGTTCCGTATGATCCTAATAATTTCGTGACAATTTTGTGAAAACGTGTATAATTACATTGTTTCTTCTTTAATAAGAGGTAATAGCAGCTGAAAGTGCTCCACTAATTTGTCACTTTTCTACTTTGCATTTGATATTTAGAGTGCGTGCTGACAACTGGAAAAAGGGATTTGCTACTTAGAATGTAATAAACAAACAACCGTCGTTGCCTTTATAAGAGTGAAATTTATTAAACCGCAATATATTGTTGTTCCACTTGAAGACATGGATTAAAACTGCTCTTATACTGTATGGCATTTTCAGTTTTATCTATGGTATTTACAGTGAATGCAGACAAAGTGAAGAAATTGAAAGCTGTCTGATCGAATATGAAACTATTTGGGAAATAAAACCCTTCATTACACAGGCTGTGAATTGATCAACATTACAAAGCATTGTTGCACACAACATGAAAGCAACTATATGCTGCCTTGATAGACCACACGCTATGTCAGTCAAAATAGTCGAGGAATGCACACGTCAAAGCGATTAGCCGTTAACGAGCTATGTTCAAGACGGTGAGCACTTTCCTCTGAAAACATATCGCTTTGCAATCACGATATACATCTAACTCAGAGGGGAATAAATAAATCACAGATTGTACCCTGATTTAAAGTCCAGTATCCATCGTAATAACTTGTAATTTCGTGATTGTTGTCATCAATCTTCAAAATTGTGTCTGCTGTCTTCGAAATTTGTCTCAAAGGAAACGCTTTATACACCTCCACCTTTTGAAGGAATTAGGCAATTGCATAGCGAGAAAGCGCTTCGCTTTCTGCGAAAATGTCGATCTGAAGTGCTAAATGCATCATGATTAAAGCAAATTAATCGACAAATGCACCCCTTCCTTAGCTATTTATTGCATACTATGTTTTCTCACGCATTATAAGCCCCAGGTGAGAGTGAGCATGTAGGCTATGCTATACTTATAAAACAGTAATTATAAATATGAAGAGAACATTATACAGACGATTTTTTTAATTACATTTAAATAGAATGAGAGAAATGTAATAGCATGTCCTGTAACACACACAAAAAAACTAAAACGATAAACATATTTTGTAGGCAGCAGCCAAAACATCCATTCCTACCTTCCAAATTATTTGGAAAGGAAGACGAATGGGCAATGTCATCATCTCTTCTTCTATGTTTTATCTTTGTTAATTGAAAATGTATAATACCTGTAGCTTTATACATTTTATACCACCGATTGTTTGAGCGGGGTTAATGCATAACTTCCCTCATACTACTCTGCACACGTCGGACCAATAATGGTTCTAATTCTGTATACCAAATTAGATTTGTACCCTCTACAGTGGCGCTGAAGGACCAAAGGAACGCCTGTTACAGTCGCGAACAACAATCATCAAGTTAGTTTAGTTGTTATGGGCTTAGCTATTGATATTTTTTGTATTAAAAGAAGTTTAAATCGCTTTCCGTTCTTTCTTTCTTTCTTTTTTTTTTCTTTTGTTTGGGGTTTTTTGGTTAAGCAAACCCCAAAATGGGATGTTCATGTTCCTTCATTTGCGGTTTGGGTCCAGAAACGTGAACAACTGTCGAAACATCCAAGTAAAATAAAAGAAGGCTTCATCGAAGTTCTGGCAAATGTCGGCTGTTCCATCCGTCATTTGGTCACAGAGAATAGCTTTCCATTATTTTCCAGGGTAGCTAATTAACATTTATGATTAGACATCTTGTTGAATTTGAAAGAAAACATGAAGTTTGAACAATGAAATAAATTGAGTTACAGATGTAAATAAGAACTGTGTCATACATGAATTTCAACAGAAAAAGGTAAATTCTTACCTTTTTTATGCACTTGTCATGAAACTCCAGAGAAGAGAGATTAGAATGAGCTCAATTTTAATCGGCCCAGATGATAGAACGTAGAGAACACACGATCAAAGGATCCGTGCTTCAGCGAGGATAGGTTATAGAAAACCGCCGTATTTCATAGGGAGGGTGGCAGCCAAGTTAGCTCGGAGCTGCGGGCGCGGGCTGACGGGAAGGCACGGGCGACCCGACCAGACGATACGGGGTGAAAATTCCTGCTGCATTCCATTGCCCTGAACGGAGCGATGCTCCGGTCAATGCTACTAGGCTGTGCTACCAAATAAGGAAGACGGGGGTCTGCGAAAAGATGTATCATGGAGAAACTGTGTATGATTTACATTGCATGTAGTGGTACACCCAGCTATGTTTCGCCACGTTCGTTGCTGATAAGATGGGTGTGTATCCATTATGGCAGACTTTGTCTACATTTGCACTAGCTGGCGTAGATGTAGACTTAGTGCACTTTTAAGCTGTGCTTTCTTACAGCAACCCCTAGCGGGATATTTCTCTGAATTTACCCACACACATAATCATCTCAGGGTCTCTTTAGATGCCCTTTGGCAGAGTTTCTCTTATAAACAATTCCATTCATCGTAGGGAAAGCCAAAATTTAATGACTGGCGTCTAGTATTGGCCTACAGCATGCATCCATTTTACACATTGGACTTTACTGGACTGTATTAATAATAATAATAATAATATGCAAATTTATAAAGCGCTTAATACAAATGTTTCGAAGCGCTATTTATACAGAATAAAAAGAAATTATTAAATCAGAATCAACTACACATATATTACTGTACAATACTAGAGATGAACATTACAAATGCATAGAATACAAAAATTACCCCGCTTATCTCGGGTTCTCCTAAAAGTTTTATTTGGAGTGTAATAAACATCATTGTGATTTTTCATTCTTAATTAATCTTCTTCGTAATCATTCTATCCAACCCCCCCCCCCCTTTCTCTCTCTCTCTCTCTCTCTCTCTCCCTGTCTCTATCTTACTCCCTCTCTCTCTCTCTCTCTTTATGTCTTCCTCCGTCTTTCTCAATGTCCTTTTCATAAAATTGATGTGTTTTGATAAGCTTTTATACCTGACTTTTTACGAAATCCTATTAAAGGGAAAACATAATAATAGATGGTGAAAGACATTCAAAATACCAAACATAACTCTACATTGTACATAAGGGGAAGTGTTAAACAACCACACAGTCGGAAACTTCCGAAGTGTAGACGAGGTTTGTAGCTCTGAGTCACAGTCAGAAGTAGTAAACGCGTGGTGTACAAAATGTCAACAATATATCTTATCAATTCATGTTGCGAAATAAAAGAAAATAAAAAGAAAGGAAATGTTTCGAATAAATTAGCTCCCACTATTTTTTTCTTCATCTAAACGTAGACTGAAAAACTTCCTGTTGAATAGACATAACTTTTACATGGCAAAAACAGTATAGGGAAAACATTATTTCGAACCAAAAATTGAGCTAGAATTGAGGCAAAACAATTGCAAAAGCCATTAAAATGTGTAACGTCCCCATCCTTCATCTTCCATCTCTCTCCCTCTCTCTCTCTCTCTCTCTCCCTCACACACTCTCTCTCTCTCTCTTTCTTGTCTTCTACTCAAGTCATCATCTATTATTGTTTCCAATATAATGTTTTGTACATATACCAGTGTCACAATTATTCTGCTGTGTAGTGTAAGGGGTGGGGGATGGGTAGGATAATGTAAAGGATATATATTTAGTAATTATTTGCATATATTCAGAGCATTTGTAAGTTACTTTTTTCTCACAACGGGGTCATAAATTACAAGGTGTCCTTTTCAATTCTCTCCTCCACATATATTTCTTTACTATGCCCAATTTTTACTGAAATTATGATAGTATAATTCTTTATTATATATAATTAATATACTTCATTTGTCATAGTTTTTCCAATTATGTTAACATTTCTTATCGTAATTTTGTTCGATATTATGTTATATCAACTTGTATATATTATATGTTTGTTATGTTAAACAACGAAAGACATCATGTGGAAAATAAAGAAACCTTGAACAGACTGATGATCATTCGGCGCCTGGACTTCTTCAGACTTTATAGCTCAAATCAAACAGAATAAGATAAGCAATAATAAGCAAATCAACAAAATTAAAGGCAACAGAACTATTAAAAGCAGCATGAAGGTATATCGCACAAATAAACGATGTTAAAAGTTCTGCTTGTTTATATTTGCAGATATGTGAAATATTAATCAAGTATATAGTGCATTGTTTAGTTAAAGTCATATGAATATAGAAAAAACATAAATGATAAACATGAATAACTGGCAGATTTATAAATTTTATAAACTCTATCGCATTTCCGAAATTTTCCGAAAAATCTCCTAATTTTGCACTATTGAAACCATGCACAATTTTGTTTGAAAAGTTTCGAAAAATGAAGGATTTTCACATATTTAATAATCTTAGTTCCTGTAGATGATCTGAATTAAGAGGTCGAATATTAGAAACTCATCATGATTCTGATCTGAGTATTATTTTTAACAATATTACCGAACATGATACTTCAAAAGACAATTTTTCTTATTTCTGTCAGTATTTATTTTGTATTATTTATTTATATATTTATTTATTATTTATTTATCAATTTGTTCATTCATTCATGTGTTTACTTGTGTGTTTATCTACATATCTATCTATCTATTCCGCCTGGTTCAGTATGATCATCAAAACAATGATTAAACAATAGCAGACTTACAGGACAATGTCAACCACAATACTGGAGATACCTACATATACAGAGGTATGGCAATAAAAAGTCTAAGCTTGAGACGTTGGCATGCACACCTTTGCCTGTCAGTGTTACGTATAATATTCTTAAAGCGATACAAAATAAAAACAAGCTCAACGGCAACAAAGCTGACAAACTAATTTAGTAAATAAGCATGGCGTATATTCACATACAAATATAAAAGGTAAATTATGAGTAAAAAGAGGAAAATAAAAAATTGCAGAATTGAAAAAGAGAGAATTAAAAAGGAGAGTAGCTCTAATCCTATGCCCTGTGGTCACTAAACCTTTTCTACGATCATAAATACCGAAATTTATTTTAAAATGGCCTCAAAAGATGCCCCAAGTATTTTAAAGTGCTCCTAACATAAAGTTTTGAAACATCTCTACCACAGAGTATATTTGCAGGGTTACAATATGCACATGGACCTTCGCGTGATAATATACATTTTGTTGTTGTTGTTTGGGGGGGCTTTAGAATAGCGGGCATACTACGCCACTAACGCCAACTTCATTTTATAGTGGATACGTAATTATTCTCTTTCCTTTCTCATTACAAATATATCTGTCCTTTTGAGTAACTACATACATTTCCTAATTATCCTTTGTTAAAATGTATCTGAAAGTCGCCATGTTAGTGTATTAATGATATTGAACCTGATGCATACAGAGCAGTTTATAACGATGCTATTGTTTTGAGTAAAAAAGAAATAGATAACATCCAACACAAAAAAATAAATCTTCATCGTGCTTAAACTTCTAGTAACTTATACTGTTGTATTTTTTATATTGTGGACGGACCCCTTAGAAGAACAGCTTGCAGCTGAAAAGGGCGTTTCCTTGTGGAGAATAAATCGATAAAAATAAAAATAACTTCGTGCAATCTTCTTTCTTCTTTGTTTTGCAATTTGAACCTTAAAATATTATTCAATCCCACCACTCTTTTAACCATGATATCACGACGATTGGAAGCTGCTTACAAGTAAGTAATACAAAATGTCTACCCTAAAATCTCAGTCTGGCCCCTCTTTAACCGCCGTATCAATAGACCACATTAATGTCAAACAAATCCAGCTATGCATGTATTCCGAGACTAGCTATCGGTGTGAGTTCTAATTCAGGACATATGTCAAATGCGTAGAAACATTCTCCCCAGGACAGCCCTCGGAGTTGCTTATTGAGTAAAAGGTTAGAGGTTAATTAAGCATCGTTGTGTCGCCTCGTCTCGGAGTTCGTATATGATAGGCTAGGATATGTCATTTAAGTAATGGCTAAGCCAGACCGTGTTTAAATTTGTCCGAATCTGTGGCAAGTTGATTATGTTTTTAGGGGTTTGTGAAGTATCGAAGCCCATAATACTCTTTTGCACTGTAAAAAATAATTGTAAAACTACAGGTTTTTTTACCCTTGAAATTACAAGTTATTGCTGTTATTTCAATTTTACAGTCTGTTTCCTGTAAAACAACAGCAAAGTTGTTGGTTTACCGGAAATCAGCATATACAATCGCCCGACATAAAACACTGTTAAAAAAACATTTTTTTTCATATTTAAACCGCGGTCTATGTACTGTGCGAAAATGGGCATTCCCGGTATCCTGACTGCCAGAAATTTCCCTTGAAAAAACCGCAGTTTTTTTTACAGTGTGGTAAACCTCCAAAATCAGTTGCCATATTATTTTATCTGTTTTCTCTCCCGAAGTGAAAGATAATACAGATCCTGGTCATGTTCTATTTAAAAAAATCTATTAATTTCATTTGTTTTTTGCTTTTGTATCCACCTCGTTTAAGAATTCGTTTCACAAAAACAGCTTTTTGGAATTTCTCTGTATCCGAAATACGAACATGATCACCTGTAATTACCCTTACCATTGCAATATAATTTACATCAGGGCCCCGTACCATAAAACTTGCTACCAACAAGGAGGTTCAAACAGATGGAGTCTCAACTAACGATAATTAATGCAAACACCTGGCGATTATAAAGGATGTATAATTGAATTAATAAATTGTCTTGATTTTTTGACGTCGATGTCTGATGCCGCCAAAGTAAACGGGAAAGATTTAGAGATGTTTTGACATTTGAATGTTTACGATAAATTCATAAATCGACAAACACAGAAAGTAAATGTGCAGCTTTAATGCAAATAATTTCGATATCATTCTGAAATTCCATGCCTCAGGATGAACAATTTTTATAGCCTTAAAAGTGTCACAAATGTATGCCTCTTTAAGGGCAATTTTAACTCCTTTCCGCTTAATTCCGATTATTAAATTTCATATATTACCATCGTGAAAGATGGCTCTAGGAAATCCAACCAAAGTAGTTGGCACACGCGGCCAGTCAAGGAATTGTCATCGCAAATCTTGTATTTTTGACAATAAATAAAATAAATATAATGACTACGAAAACTAATTATCATTATAACAGAATATCCTCCATTGTACTTAACCACGGCTATGCAATAAGACGGAATTTGGTTTGTTTCCTCGTTTGGAAGAATGTTTTCGGAGAGCGCATAATGTGTGTTGTGGCGGCATCAAAGCTCGCTTCAAAGGGAAGCTGTCTGTTATGACTCCATCTGTTTGAACCTCCTTGCTACCAATAACAACTGCCACATTTCAACGACAAATATGCTAAAAGTCAATCAAATGCAACGATTTCAAGAGCTTATACAAATTATCGTAACTTGTTAGTGATCACAAGTTTTATAAAACAGGGCCAGTACTGCATAGCACGGATCCGGCCATTGAGGGGGCACCGGTCTGAGGTAGAGTAGAGTACCTTTTATATAGAAGAGTAACGACAACCTGTGATTTGAGCGCCATTTTGTGTCCACTATCACGTAACATTTCTATTCAATTCCGATGAGCACCTGGGTGTTCTCAATAGAAAGAATTCGAACGCCATTTTGTGTCCAGAAAAGTCAGACGTCCATGTCGCTACTCTTCTATATAAAGGTACTCTAAGGTAGAGGAAATACGAGAGCTCATGTCCTTCAAGACGGGTCTCTTTTCACATTAACTTAACCCTTTTCATCCCCCTCTTTTTTTCTTTTTAGCAAATTTGGTTCATGATAATTGATTATATAATTACAGAAAAGGATTAATTCTGTGTTATTGCTATCAATACACCTTAGTTCAAATTCTGAAGAAATACTACATTTTGGGACAAAAACTGAACATATATACATTATCTGTGCGCTTAACAGACGCCTGGCTGGAATGCTCCCCAGGGTGTGGAGAATGTGCATACACTGTGTGTGGGCGTGCCAGAATCCAATGACCGGGGATAATAATAATATATCTGCGCCATGAGCATCTCTCATGATGGATACCGGCGCAATACAAATGTCCATATTATTATTATTATTATTATCAATGAAAAAATATTTGGTGAATAGTGAGGGAAATGACGTAGTCCCATTTTTCTCAAACATCTTTTGATATGTTTGTCTGATTCTTCTGCCGATGCTATAAGCAAGTTACTCTTAGAACTGACTTGGCATTTGATCTTGACCGTGTGACGATCTCAGACAAAGTACAAATTTGTTGGCTTATGAAGTTTGGCCGGAAATAATACGTGGAGTTAATGACGTCACATGGTGCAGTGTTGCCAGCGAAAAAAATTCTGCCGTTGAAAAGGGGCACATTTTCCTTTAAAAAAGGTGATTTTCATGACAAAATCCTCTGACAAGCAAAAAAAAAAGGTCATCACCCATTTTCTGGTACATTTTCCCTTAAAAATTTCTCTGACGAGCAAGTCCCCCCCCCCAAAAAAAAATCAAAAAAATCAAAAAAAAAATCAGAATTCTTCTTTTCTTCTAGATTCTGCTAGAATTCTGCTTAAAAAAGCCAAATTCTGCCTAGCATAATGCTAGATGCTAAAGCGCTCAAAATTCTGTCAAAAAGCAGAATTCTGCCAACACTGGCAACATGGCGGCAAGTCAAGCGCGTCCTCTTTATGACGTCATAAGACGGCCTCGCAAAGCAAAACATCGAGTGCAAGCGCGACCTCTTTATGACGTCACAATAGCGTCTGTTGGAAGCGTGACCCACTTCATGATAACCTTAGTGGCGCGCGCGGCCGCTATAGAAAAAACAAAACATTGACTGAAAGCGCGACCTCTTTATGACGTCACAATAGCGTCTGCTGGAAGCGTGACCCACTTTATGATGACCTTAGTGGCGCGCGCGGCCGCTGTAGCAAAATCAAAACATTGACTGGAAGCGCGACATCTTTATGACGTCACAATCAACTTGAAAATCACATACGCGCTGTGAAGTCTATGCTACCCACAAACAATAAATTAGTAAATGCCTGTTTAACTACTGAGGTCCAATTAGCGTGAACATTAACTTTCTATGTCATTTACCAATGTCTTAAAATTAGTATAATGATCAAGCTACCTTTTTTAGTGTTTTAATTTCAATACGAAAAAAAACTTTAATTTTGAAAATTTGGGAAAAGGGTCCTCGTTTTGTCAATCAATTCGACTATTTTTTTTTATTGTGTCAATAAAAGTCTACTCTCCGGGGCTTTTCTTATTTTTTAATACAGCACATAAACTGGGAGGGCCCATATAGTCCCACCCCGTCCCTTTTGTTAATAGCGCATGTGTTTGCAACCTCTCATGATGTTATTTTTCAATATCATTCAACCAACAAAATTCATTTCTAACAGCAAAAATAAATCAAAATCCGATAAATGTGCATTCCACACTACCTAAAGCTATAATGATGAATGCTTTAGAACAATATGTTTAATAGTTGACAGGACGTAATGTATGCAAAGTCCTCCGCTTTATTAGCTGAACCAATGAGGAAAAGCCTACTGGTTTAATTGCTGGAGGTGTTTTTTCTATCATAGAGAAAGTAATTGCTGATTAGTATCAGAACTTGTAAAATACGCTCTTTTAAACGCACAAGCCGTGAGATGGCGCTATACTACTTGCTCGTAGAGATCCTATACAATAGCATACGAACAATCACATTTTTTTTTTTTTTGGGGGGGGGGTACAAATAGTTATCATTTCTTTTATCTATCTATCTATCTGTCTGTCTATTTATCTTCTTTCTTTCTAATATATCTATTTGTTTATCTATTTATATATCGGTCGGTCTGTCAGTCTATCTATTAGCTATCTTTACATCTTTCTATTTTTATTATGCTTAATGATATTATCATTTTTTTTTTACCCATAGACTACGGGAACCGGGTGGCTCCTGTATTAATCATATGAGTTAAATAATTCAGTCGTCAACGGGTTAAGATCTACGTTAAAAAAAGGTTGTAATTTATATATGGCTCTATTTGTAAATACGTTTGTAGTTGTACATCCCTGTTGCCCTAGTCACTATTGTGAAACGATAAGAATTATTTTATCAGATAACACCTCTATCCTCTATTTTTATTTTTTAGAATGGGCAAATTAATAAATTTAGCAACTTAGAGGGAGAAAGAAAGGGGATGGTGAGAGGGAAAGAGAGGGGAAAAGAGGGATGAGGGCGGAAGAGAGAGAGATCAAATGGGAGCGAAAACGAGAACGAGAGAGCGAGAGGGAGTCAGAGAGAAAGAGAGAGAGAGAGAGAGAGGGAGGGAAGGAGTGGGCGAGAGAGAGAGAGAGAGAGAGGGGGGGGGGGGGGTTGAGGGAGAGAGTTAGAGAGAGAGAGTGAGGGCGCCATTAAGATTGGACAGGAAGGAAACACGGCCCTCTTGAGATAAACTCCTTTTCCTCTGCATCTTAGGAGGGTCACTTATGCTTTCCTGGAAAATACTAATGCATTAATAAATGACCCATGATCCAGGCTAGTGACGATATGAATATGATGCTAATAATGATAGGAATCTATAAAACTTTCTACTCTATTTGTTTATGTTACTCTTTTGCTTATTCATATCCTTTACCAAATTTTTTTTCTCAGTATTTATGGAAGCTTATTTCGTTGCTGCAAATATTCATAGTTCTCTTATATTGTTAAAAGCAAATTGTGTGAACGTAAGTAGACATGTATAATGTGATCGTAAATCGTAATGCTAACACAAACTTCTGATATTTAACATTTTATCTCTTGGTTTCTGATGAATTTTTTTTTTAAACGATCGTGAAATCAATCATGCTACAACGGCATATATTGATGAATGTAGTAAATCATCTGAGGCAGGTGAGGTGAGGATTGAATTGGATTAAATTCTATAGCTTTCTGTTTGCCTTGACTGTTCACCGTCGTATCACAATATTTATCCTGGGCTTTCAAATCTTTTGATGGAATATCATAAAACCTAGATAAATTGCCCCCTATTGACTATCACGACTGCAAAAGATATGTATGTATAATAATGAACCTTGAACTTAGAATTTAGCATCTTTTATTATTATTTTCACAAAAGTAAATTTGGTAAGAATTGATTATCAAATTGAGCTTAGATTACGGAGTTATTGCTACTAGTAAAGAACCGTCTTTGACATTGACGATGGGATATCATGTGTAAACTTTCAATCAAATACTGCTGCCCTTACATGCCCCCACATGCCCTCACGGTGCTTTAATCGCTTCCTGAGTCAGGGAAGTGCTCTGAAAGAATTCTTTCACAAAGACTTCCTTTAAAAAAAAAAAAGTGAAAGTCACCTAGATCTGTTACAGAATTCTGGGTCAGAATGTGATAGGGATTTTCTATACATGCTCCCCGTTTCATAAAACTTGATATCTATGGCAAGTTACAATAACAGTTATAAGCTACTGAAATACTTGCATCTGATTGGCTGAGAGCAAATTTGTCATAGATATGTGGCAGTTATTGATAATAAATTTTATGAAACGGGGCCCAGTTTTTGTGACAAAGAAAAGTCAAAACAAATAGACTGTCAGAGAGAACAGGGAACATGTTAAGAGGACGATGTGTATACCAAAAAGAAAAGAAAACAGTGACCAATGTCATGAATTTCCAGAGGGGTTGGTGTTGGTGGACGAAAGTATCAGGAAAGAGCAATTGCATTAGAGTGAAACATCTAATGTGACCTCCCCCCGTGTTCCCAAGCATCACACTCTCCTCTTATCTTTCTTCTTCTTCTTCTTCTTCTTCTTCTTCTTCTTCTTCTTCTTCTTCCTTCTTCATGTCCTCCTCATATTCTCCTCCTTCTCCTTTTCTTTTTCTTCTCAAGTTTTTTTCTTCATCATCACCCTTTTTCTTCACCTTTTAGCACGGTGTTAATGCTTACGAATCTCGCGTTAAATTTGGACATACAATGGTTGCCGATCAATGCTTTAATTATGAGTTTGTCTAATAAAGAAAGCGATTTTTCACTTTATTTTCAACCGTCCAGGAATCAATGACGTCAGTGATTACTTGTTTAGGGGTGAATATCGTTTTACTTTAGAATGTTTTCTTAAAAGAAAAGAGTGAATTTCACTATGTTTTCACTCGCCGGGGATTAGAGAGTATGTAAAAGGGAGGGTGTGAGCCACTGAAATCCCTTCCGTCAAAGCCTAAAAGGGCACCGCACCCGCTATAATATGCACCATCATTTTCCCGTTATACACCTGCAGTTGAGATCAATAGGAGATCTGTTCCTGAATAGTTACGTTGTCATGAGTGGAAATGCCCAAAGGCGAGGCTTTGATTTTACACTCCTGCGCGCAGACGAACTTGTATGTTCCACCGAATCATGCTGGGTGTCGATACGTAAGTAATAATTGATTTATATATTCTTTTTGATGTCAGATGCTGATTTAAATAATTTACATGAATGGTCAGGCCCGTAACTAGGGGGATTCAGGGGGTTCGAACGAACCCCCCGTTGGCGAGCAGAGGTCCGCTTGAAAAAAAAAAGAAGCGACGGGAGAGATGATGGAAAGGGAAAATAATGTGATGAAATATCGGTCCTTACGTCTATTTTAATACATTTGATTTTGATTTTTTCCCCGTAACTTCCTAATCTGGCAAATCTATAATTAATCAATGTCGTCTTTCACTATTCATTTTCGAATTGTGTACGTTATGCCAAGTTGCCAAAAAATTATTCGAATTCATTTGTGGTATAAACTGTATTAAAATAGACGTAAGACCGATATTTCATCACAGTATTTTCCCTTTCCATCATCTCTCCCCTCGCTTCTTTTTTTTTATTTATCTCTTTTTTTTCAAGTGGACCTCTGCTCGCCAACGGGGGGGGGGGGGGGGGGGGGTCGTTCGAACCCCCTGAAACCCCCCCCCCCCCCCCATATATTTGTGGCTTCGATCGAGCTCTTCTGCTGTGTTTTACATTCAATAAGGTATTACATCTAATTCCATGCAGCCACGAAATCTTTGGATCATTTGTTTCCTCTGCAGATGTTCATGTTAATATTTTTGTTCTAGAAAAGAAACATATGATATGTATGCATTAAAAACATGTAGTTACCTCAACAGAAATGTTGATATTCAAGTCAAACGTGGCTTTGAATGAAAAGTACTGCATCTTCATGACTGTAGTTTGTATTAGCTATATAGACAATGGTCTCTAAACTACTTGATCACATCCTGTATTGTCTTCCGCTATCACGGTTATGCCTATTCATTGTTTGTCAGCGAGTAAGCAATACATCAGTGACCAAATCTTTGGATCATTTGTTTCCTCTGCAGATGTTCATGTTAATATTTTTGTTGTAGAAAAGAAACGTATGATATGTATGTCTTAAAAACATGTAGTTACCCCAACAGAAATGTTGATATTTATTTATTTATAGGTTTTCCCGCTCGATTTCATATTTTTGTCAGTCAAATTAATTTAGATGCATTCAAATTCAGACACTATCGTCTTACGATCGATATCGGTCTTTCAAATTTTGAATGGAGTCATTGAAATTCTTTTCGAGACAAGCGGATTAATTTATGAACACTGAAATTCATTTATGAACAAGATTATTTCAATTAATATCATTCCATTTTTCTTTATCCGCATTCGATTTATTTTCAGGGCATTCAAATTAGCGATCGTTCTTATGAATTCGTTTTAGTACTATACGGTTTCAAATTTCGTGCATTAGATTTCAATGTTCATGCATTCAAATTAAGAAAGTTCCCCAGAGGGGCCTGTTTGGGCATTCACTTTCATTTTAAGGAATTCATTTTAAAATCATAGATTCGTTGATCAACTTTCACGGATTTCGTGTTTTTTAAGGTACTCAAACTTATACTGTCTCGTATATTTAAAGGGAGGGAATTCCAAAATTTAGGAGCTGTATATGAAAAAGTATTCTGGGTTAATGCCGTACGAGTTCTTGACAAGTGATATAGATTGATTTGTCTGGTGGGGTAATGATGGATCTCATTATTTGCTGTAAATATATTATCGAAGACAGTGGGCAATTCATGATTATGATACTGAAACATAAGTACAGCAAGACTGAGGCGGTAAATATCATAATTTTTTAGTACATTATTAGAGTGAAAAAGACCATCAGTGTGGTGGCGATAATTAACATTACTTATAATTCGCATAGCCTTTTTCTGTAATAATAAACTCTGTCTAACAGGCATATCGCACTGTTTCCCCAGGCTAATATTCCATAATTTAGATATGGTAAAACTAGTGTGGAGTATATAGTTTTCCAAAAACTTACAATACACATAAAATCGAATGCACTTATTTAAAACTTGCCAACCTTTTGATGAAATTGAATGACCGAAGAGTAACAGAAGCCGGTTGCAGGTGAAATTGGATGCTTCGATTTCAAACTTTTGCTTGTAAGTCAAATTTGAATGAAGAATTTTAAGAATCTGTTGCACAACAAGTAAATTTGCACGTGTATAAATGAATTTGGATGCTCACTGGTTAAATCGTTTGCTCTTTCTTCCGATGAGAATGAACCATTTGAAGAATTTGTTGCACGAATAGTGAATTTGGACGAATCAAAGTGAAATTGATTGCTCTTTCCTTAAATCGTTTGCTAGGAATCTTGATGACCTATTTGAAAAATTCGTTGCACAGATCACGAATTTGAAGGAGCAAAAACGAAATTGAATTTACATGTACCATGGCGATCATATCGTTTGTGAATTCGAATCCTCGAAATGTGAAATAGATTGAACAAATTGTGAAATTGAACGGGAAAACCTATATTTATATATTTAGTATTGTTTACCCAGGGTAACCACATCAGTGAGTAACACACTGTTATACTTGCAGGCCCTGCATAACACAAAAATGAGACACTTACAAACAAGATCATATACACATATAATCATGAGCGAAAAACAAAAAACAATAACACTAAGACAGACCTGCAGGAGCACGTGTGTCCAGTATAACGATTATATGTTAATGCAAGTAGAATAGTAGAATCTTGAGACAAATTCAATTAAAGGTCAAGTCCACCTCAATATCAAGTTGATTTGAATAAACAGAGTAAAATTAAACAAGCATAACAGTAAAAATTTCACTGAAATCGGATGTAAAATAAGAAAGTTATTGCATTTTGAAGTTTTGCATTATTTCATGAAACAGTGATATGCATAATATGGGCGGTATGCAAATGAGTGAACAGATGATGTCATGCACTCACTTTTCCTTATGTATTTTATTATATGAAATATCATATATTTCATTTTTTTGCTTCAATAATGTAAAACATGGTTTGACTCCATATGGAACATGTAAAATCATCATTATTGTAACTTATTTCCATACAAGGATGGGATTCTTTATTATCACATCTATAAAAATTGAAATATTTGAAATTTCATATAATAAAATACATAAGGAAAAGTGAGTGTGTGACATCATCGGTTCATCATTTGCATACCGCCCATGCTATGCATATCACTGTTTCATGAAATAATGCAAAACTTCAAAATGCCATAACTTTCTTATTTTACATCCGATTTCAGTGAAATTTTTACTGTTATGCTTGTTTAATTTTACTCTGTTTATTCAAATCAACTTGATATTGAGGTGGACTTGGCCTTTAATGTTCAAGTCAAACATGTCTTTGAATGAAAAGTACTGCATGAAAAGTACTGCATCTTCATGACTGTAGTTTGTATTAATTAATTAGCTATATAGACAATGGTCTCTAAACTACTTGATCACATCCTGTATTGTCTTCCGTTATCATGGTTATGTCTATTCATTGTTTGTCAGCGAGTAAGAATACATCAGTGACCAGTGACGTAGCCTAGCCGCCCTATAGGTCCAGCCTTTTAGGAGGGGAGGGGGCATTGGTATTTTGGGACGGTCACTGTCTCAGGTGGATGGCTGAGTGCGAGAGAACAAGGCGATCGAGGAAGGGGAGGTCGTAACATATTCTTTCACGCTACCCCCTCTTCCTTTTTGGCTTTCTCCCCCGCTTTCCCATTTATCCCCTTTTAATTGGGAACACGTGCCCCCTGTGCCCCCATAGCCAATCCACTGGAAGTGACCTATGCATATATACATGTCTACTCATTTATACTTCTTGGCTGAATGCGTTATCGTCGTTCATGGGCATAACCACATGCGATATTCATGCAGAATATATATAGTCTTGTCACAGTCCTGTCGACTGTCCTCAGTGCGACTTTGTATTTACAAGCTGTTAAGGCATCACTTTCTGGTTCATACTCAGTACGAAGTTTGTCAAGCTTTCAGCAGGGAACTGTTTCCCTGATTTCAGTATACATTTCGTCCACATAGTAATTGATAAAATGCGTTCCTGATTTATGCCATACCACCCCAAGTACCAATACGAATGATGAACATCGGAAAATGCATTTAGGCCTTCTAGCACCTTTCAAAGTTACTTATATCATAGTTGCCGCTATTTCGTTATAAAAAACGAAATAAAAATTAAACACATGAATAAATAAATAAATCACCACTTCGTTTATATTGCTTGTTATGATAGTCACAAATATGATTCTGTTTTTAGTTGGATCCCAAATAAAATCAACATATACCAGACTGTCATAGACTAGCTGCAACCGCCCACCACCCTTCCAACGGATTCAATAGAACTTAAAGCTTTACAATATTCGGGTATGGAAGATGGCCTCATTATATGCCCATGCGGTCGATTTAAAACTTAGGTATGCCCCCTCCCGGATTCCCTGTTACTGAAACGGAGTCACTCCCGGGATATCCACATGAACGTACTTTGATTATGAATTATTTCATTTCCTTTTGCTTTCCGATCATCTTTGTATATCCGTCTTATTGCACACTCTTGTGATGTTTAACTCTCATTACCCAAAATAGGTCAACGGGTGTGAACTTTGCCTTGTCTAATCTTCATCATACAACAAACAATAATATTATTTATGTATAGCTTTCTAGAGCTGAAATGGTTTATATTGCACCATGATCCATTTGTATGGTGTGAAAATCAGCAGCTATATGTCGGGTCATTACATTATAATATACAGTGCGTCCCAGAAAAAAGTCTTCGCAAATAAATATTTAAAGATACTGAAAGGGAATTTTTTTATACCTGTGGTTAGCTTATGATCTCTTCTATTAAATGACACCAAAAAATCTGGCAATATTTTACGTTCGAGTGAGCAAAAGCCACTTTTATGAAAGGGTGCAAAATCCAGACTTGGCAATAATTTGCATTGGTTATGGCTGGTATCAGCAAGTTGAAAGTCATGAAAAGGCTTAGAAATTTCCATATTCTGATCAATAAAAGACAATTTATGAAAGAACGGGACTTGTTCTCTCTATATCCTGGGCCTATCCCACCAACATTTATGCTTGAGTGAGCAATGAACTACTTCATGGAGTGTTTTAAAATATTAGTGTTTGGTGAGTTTTTTAAATTTAAGCTTGCTCCGTCAAGCATGCATAATTTTGATGGATATATCTGGACATAAAGACACCAAAGCCTGCTCTTCCATGTATCATATTGTGATAATTTCTAAGCCTTTTCGTGACTCTAAACTTTGCTGATACCAGCCAGAACAAAATACAAACATTCTGGGTTTAATGCACCCTTTCACAAAAGTAACTTTTGCTCAACAAGCGTAAAATATTGTTAGATGTTTTGGTGTCATTTAAAAGAAGAGGCCCTAAGTTATCTGCAGGTATGAACATTTTATGAAAATATTGTGAAATGTTTGTTTGGGGAGACTTTCTCCAACTGTCAACTTTTAAAGGTTCTCGACTGTGTTGACATCAGCCAGACCAAATACCATTTCTTGTCAAGTCTGAACATTGCAGGCTTTCACAAAAGTGCTATTTTGTTTTACTCAGGCATAACACATCGTCGTCAGAATTTTTTTGTCATGTCATAGACTCGAGAGACCTTAAAGTATTTCAATACCATAAAAGTTCCTGAAAAATATTTTGAAATATTAATTAATATGTGGAGACTCTTTTCTAACTGTTATTTTTTTGTGGACACACTGTAGTGATCCAAAGTGCAATATATCCGGGTGACTCCAGTTTCTTATTGTATTCAGATTTTAAATTTTCACATACAGCTGCTATTATATTAACCAGAATAGTGTAGGTCTAACATGTCTAAGGAGCAGTGGCGTATCTAGGGATTATGGCGCCCGGAGCAAATAAAAAGGTTACGTCCCCTCCCCCATTGTCCAAACCTATCTACGTTATTATACAAGCGAGGGAGCGAATCGACCGAGCGGCAAATATTTTGCATTTGTAAGCCTAAAGAGCACAATTTCTTGCGCATTTTACCCAGGAAATTTTGAAACTGACCACTGCAACTATGCGGTAGAGAAGTTCAAATTCTACTTTGATAAACGGTTTTCTATGCACTCCCTTCTAAAATTGGGAGCAAAATTAACGAAAAACCTTGAGAAATAGTCGAGGGATTTAGCAAATTTACTGAAATTTGAGATTTCTTTTAAATGCATGTTTTATGCATTTTATTCTATATTGGGGGCGCAATACTTAGCAAGAAGCAGATGAAACATGATACGGAGCAAAGCAACGACAATTACATGCATATCTTTATTTTTGAAATGTTCAACCCTTAAAAAATTAAGCTTTTTAAGAACTATAATTATACCGGGGCGCGAAATTACGAGATCCCGAAAAACAATAATTATGCGAGGGAGCAAAGCGACCGCGGCTTTAGAAATTCTTCGCATTGTAAACCCTCAAAAACTGTATTCCTAATGCATTTACCCTACCGATGGGGGGGGGGGGGCGCATAATCCTCAAGGATTGTGGTTTTTCTTAATTTCCCCCTTTTCCCCCCTTCTCTCTTAAGCGTTTTCGCACCCCCTATATGCCAATATGCCAATTATCATGAAATGTGTAGAAAAAATGATAATAATATATAGGGGGTGTTGCAAGAAAGTTGCAAATCACCCAAAATCAGTCGCAAGTCTTGCAATTGATTGCAAGTTCCATTTAAAATACATGTATCATATTTGCAATCGATTGCAAATGGGGGACTTGCAACTGATTGCAACTTTCTTGCAACACCCCAAAGAGTACTCCATCAAGGCCTAAATCATTTTTCTGATAATGCAAAAGTTGCGTCATGTATTATGAAAAAAAAAACTATTCAAATATTTAATTGTTTTCTTTTTACATCGATTTACCGGTACTTAATTCATTATGTTTAAAAAAGAAAGATGCTATCTGAGATCACCTCACTATTACTTCATCGTCGTTATACAAATAATGAATGTTTAAGAGTGCAATGGACATAATATTTCATGAGGTGAAAGATGAAATGATCCATTCAACGAGGCGGAGCCGAGTTGAATGGATCATTTTCATCTTTCACCGAATGAAATATTCTGTCCATTGCACGAATGAAAAAACATTCATTATTTGTTTTATATGACACCTAAAAATAGCTATACTTCTTTTGACATTTTATGAATCAAGAAACAAGATCAAGAGTGAAGGGACTTACATTTTGTTGCTGATCTGAGCGCGCGGCCGCGGCGGTCCGTTAATGTACTTGATAGTCGCATGCGCGCTGCAAAGGCAAGTCGTTTTTGCGTATGTAGACGCGCGCGTTGGTGGTCGCGAGTGCAATGGACAATTTCGTATGGATCCAAAATTGCACGGTGAATGGATCAAATTTGCACGATTGATGACGTAATTGTTACATGGGACAAATGACCAACATCAAACAACCAATCAAATGGCAAGGATCTTATTAGGTGTCATATATATATATCTAATTCCTCTTGACATACAGATTACAATCTTGAATGTGTACTGTCTGATATACACTGGGTGTTTCAGAAAAAAGGAAACCCAACTTGGAAAAATTCCTGTAAATGGATGACAACAAACTGCGGCATGGCCATTTTGATTTTTGTTTACCGTACCGGCCTAGCTAGCCTAGCCTAAAATTTTAGTAATATAATACAGATTACAGGTTAGATGCTGAGCGCGCGGCCGCGGCGATCTGATAGCTAGCATGCTTGATAGTCGCATGCGCGTGCGCGCTGCAAAGGCAAGTCGTTGGTGGTCGCGAGTGCAATGGACAATTTCGTATGGATCCAAAATTGCATGGTGAATGGATCAAATTTGCACGATTGATGACGTCATTGTTCAATGGGACAAATGATCAACATCAAACAACCAATCAAATGACAAGGATCTAATGAGGTGTCATGTAAATGCCACTATCCTTATTCGCTCGCGATCTGGAGCTCGTGTCTCTTCCTAAAACCGTGGTAGGGTCCATTGCGATGACAACGTGCGGCTATACAATCACATACTGTACATGGTCATGAGCTTGATCGAGAGTGATAGAAGCTGCATGCATGCTTTGGCTCCGCTGCGCGCGCGCTCAGTATCGCCGGCATAAATACGCGGTACATACACACGCGTTCGATACGCGCGCTACATACGGCGAGTACGTACATTGCGTAATTAGCTAGCTAGCTAGCTGATGAAATTGTCGACCTCGTGCTGTCACTACTGTAGGAGTGTAGAGTTAGCAATATTAAAGACATTTTCCCGGGATTATAATCACCTCATATTACTTGGATCAAGGGGTCGAACTCCAATGATATGAAATAACGGAGGGAAAGAATCTTTCGTCAACTCAGGAGGAAAGCCGTGGAAGAGCGACAGATATGTGCATGTGGCGGCGTGTGACGGTTAGTGCAGTGACAGTGTCATGAGTGTGGTTAACCCTTAACCCCAGCACAGGGAGCTCCAACGCGCAGCGTTGGAGCTCCCTGGAGTTAGCTGTACTAGCTCCTTCTGTCCTTGGTTTGTCAATCTGGTACTGGCCTACGCCTACGGAGCTGTACATGGTCATGGATCCATACTGTGTGTGGAGGCAGATATCAACAAAAAAACTAGATCTAAATCAGGGGCGGATACAGGATTTTCAGAAAGGGGGGGGGGGGGGCACACACACTGAGGAACCCTCCGTTTGATGAAGCCAAACGGCCAACTATGATCTAGCATTACTAAAATACCAGCAATGTCTAGGGGGTTCGGGGGCAAACTTTGTCAGACAAAACGGGGGGGGGGGGGTTGTGCACGCCTCTTGTAGGTATGTTAAATGAAAATTTCAAATTGATTAATTCTTGACAAATTTGGTATCACTATCAACAGAAAGGTCTAGAAAAGAGAAATGCAGTAGTTTTTGAATTATTCAAATTGGAAGGATATTTAAGAAATTAGGGCATATTACAAGTCGCAAAACACTGTTTTTTTTGGTCGCGGAAATTGTACAGTAGTAGTAATTCAATACGGCAAAAAAAAGTGTTGTGACCACTCATAGCTACATTCCTATACTTCGTGTGTATAATTTAGGCAGTCATACACCTCAACTTTTTAAAACACCACTGCACAAAAGTCACAAACATTCACTCAAAATCGGCATTTAGTTTACAAAAACCGACAACAAAATATCCAAGAAATACAATAAATTCAACTCACCGATGTTGGAAAAGATATTTCCAAAAATCAAATCCGTAATTTACTGTTGATTCTTGCGAAACGAGCTATCGGAGTCAATGTGTACATTTCCTGGTCGCCGCGGGCGCTGACATCTCCCCAAAAGAGTTTTGTCCTTAAAAATTCGGTCCCTCCTTAAAAATTCGGTCCCTGTGGCATACACGGAAAAGTCCCGATTTTCTGTGTGCGCGATCGTAAAGATCGATGTGCGCTTGCGATCCCGAGTTTTTTCGTGGACAAAAATTTTATTGGCCGATTTTAGTCTAAGACATCGGCAGTATGTAAACAACGCGCGATCGCGAAACAAATCGGCGGGGATTTCTCCGGTTTTGGACAAGATTTTGACTTTGGATTTTGCTGAAAATATCAAAAGTTCTTCCTAACCGCCATTTGAGGTAGGAGTGAGATTTTTAAGGCCTGAATTTGAAAGCAAGTATTTAAAATATTTATCTTATTTTTCCCCCCATACCTTTACTACACGCGACAGAAAATACCAACTATTTTTGCATATTGTATTCGTAGTGGTCAATATGACCACTATTCGTGGTGTGGTTGTGACCAATATACATCCCAAACGACCTTAAAAATTACCTACATGTAACTTCATCCTATCCTGAAAAGTTTGGTACCCCTGGTCAGCTTATTAGAACATGAATTTGTCAACAAAAACAGAACAGCATTTCACTAACACACTTCATATTTCTGATAATTACCTTAATATGGTATATTGCCATAATATTTTGATGAAGAAAAACAATTGTCTATTAATGAAATTTAGCATCGAAATCTCATCACTTTTATATATCCATCGTCAAAATTCACATGCTAACGCCAACGGGTTAACCCACGGATCTCCGCCGCCGCTGCTTCGTGGTGGAGTGAGCTAACGTGTATACATAGTTCTGACATGGAAAATTTCGCAAAGTAAAAAAATTATTTCGCAACTATAAATTTCCATTAAACTTTCTTAATGTCATGAATGTGTTAAGTATTAATGAAAATGAATTTGTAAATAATTGAAATCAATTAAATCACTTACCTTCATGAAAAATAATGATGATTATGATGACCCAAAATTATCAGGGTAGTTCAGGCCCATGTGAAACAACGTCTGGAAATCCTTTTGACAAAATTTTTTTTTCACACACTAGTTCGTGGTCTCAGCTCTTCGTTGATACCCTTTTTGTGCACATTGACATGCAAATACGGGCACAGCGAAAGCTGGTAGAAAACGGAAACACAGTTTTGGAACCACTTTCGCGATGCAAGCGCACGGGCATTTCACATACCTACCTCTTGCGCCCCCCTCTGGATCTGCGCCTGTAAATATCACCATTTCCGAGTTTTCTCACATACTTTGACCCATGCAAACCACCCTCCATGCCCTCGGAGTTTGCTAAAGGGGTTACCTTCTAAGTTCTATAGGATCAAGTAAGATTGTAAAAAGTGAATGACTAAAATTAAGTAAAAAAGAAAACAACAAAAATTGGCAGGTGTGATCAGGTTTTTTTTACCATGCACATGTGGGACTACTGACTACCCGTTAGTGCTGGGACTAAAAACCGGGTACCCGGGTCCCGCCCGAGAGCATCGGGTCCCGGGTCAAAATATTACATGCCCGTTTCCCGAAAATAAGTATTTAATGATTACTCATGTATGTAACATGACAAGGCGGTAGATAACGTCGACCAGCCATTCAATATCTACATGTAAATATCCATGTAGCGCCCCACTGCAGTGATGTGCTTTCGAGTTTTTCCCAGTGTTAATAGCTTCTTAAAGTAGATATTCAAAGAAAATCACAAATATGGCAATTAATGTATCACTAGAAACTGGGAAGCTTACAGATGGCAATCGTATAAGTTTTATGTCAACTGCGTATCTGATGATTATAAAAACAACACAAATAAAAGCTCTTCTCAGCATCTGGAATATCCGAGGATTCGCCAGAAATATAGCGATGTTTTGATGTCGTCACACTCGGGATCGATCCTGCTTAAGCAGACGACGTCCTATAATGAATGAACGTAATTGCAATGCAATTATTTATCAAATTATAAAGAGTTTGGTGTATTTAAACATGACCTTATTTCACACCATTACAAAGGGAAAGTGAAACTGATTCTGATAGCTAAAACCGTTTGATTGTAAATACACAGGAGAAGGGTCAATGATCAATGAAATAAACCCCACTTTCAAATTGAAAAGCCCTACGAATAATAGCAGGATGGTATTCGTTCCCTCTTGAAACGCCGAACATGCCCCGGTGCAAGCAGCTGAAAATACAATGGCGTCTTATTTTGTTTACAAGTGACTGATTCCTTTATTTTTTTAACGCTGCATTTTTCATCAAAATAATACCATACACGAAGTTAAGAGTGAGGCAACAGACTAACATTAAGACTGACGCTAGTGAAGGAAGAGAAATAAGTGAAGAGGAGATGACAAAATAGGCTCTGAAAAATGTGTAAGATGTTATGGGACATCATCTGCTTAGACAGGACTGGTCCATGGTGTGTCGTCACATATCTCAGCAGCGTTCGAGGAGCTCTTCAGCTGCTATATCGGGGGCTGTATTTTACCGTTTTATAATTGATAATAATCATTACTTCAAATGTTTCCAAGCGTTGAATTTGGATAACCTTGTTTAATTTATGCCATCTATGCAATAATAAGTATTAAGCCAATATTTAAAATCATTAACGTTCTACTTTAAGGGTAAATATAAGCTTGTAATTTGTGTTATATTTTCGGGTAACCGGGAACCCGCCCGAAAAATCGTTGGGTTCCCGAATTGAAAAAATACCCGAAACTCCCACCCCTACTTCCCGTGCATGGTAAGATTTGTTGTCATTTTGAGTGTAGTCCCATATAGTTACACATGCCAGATAAAAAAACCTGATCACACCATTTTTCTTTTTTAGTCATACAGTTTTTACAATCATAGTTGATCCTGGAGCAGTGGAGGCTGGAAGGTACATGTAACCCCTGGAGCAAACTCTGACTTCTGAGGGTGGTTTGCATGGGTCACAGTATGTGAGAAATGGTGATATTTAGATCTAATTTTGTTTGTTGATATCTGCCTCCACACACAGTAGGCCTATAATCTATATGGATCCCATGTGCAGCTCCATAGGCCATTACCAGATTTATAAGCCAAGGAGCTCTAGTTACAGCTAGCATGTGGTAAGTACGAATGAGATATATTGGTCATTTTCACAGTTGGTGTAACTTTTATCTGACAGGGTCAAAATTTCAAAATATCTTTCCATAAACATTTTTACTAAAATTATTACGGCAATATCGTGAAATAGGCCCCGCTTAGGATTAGGGACGGATTAGGGTTAGGTTTTAGGGTTAGGGTATGGTGGGGCCAAATCACAAGTATGCCATTATTACTGGAAATGTCTGAAGATTACATAGATATAAACTTGTAGGTCTACCCGCAGTGGTAGAATGGTTAAATGCCCAGATAGGCAGATAAGCTTAATTTGTAAATTTGTAAAATATGTTTGGTGTGTTCAATGCTTGTTATTGTATCCCCCGGCAGTATGCCGGAGGATACTTTGGATTCAGCAGCGTTTCGCCGCCGCCGCCGCGTCACATTCTTGTGTGCGCTCTAGCGGTCACATTTCTCGACGAATTTCTTTCAGACTTCCTATGGACGTGTATCTTGGTAAAATCTGGACCCCTATAGTTTCTGGTGATGCTGCCCCCAGTGTTCCGTCTTTTATAGGGTAAAAGGCCATATTTTTGGGGAAAGTTTGTGTGCGCTCTAGCGGTCACATTTCTCAACGGATTTTGTTCAAATTTTGTATGAAGGTGTCTCTTGGTAAAATCTGGAACCCTATAGATTTTGGTGATGCTGCCCCCAGTGTTCCGTCTTTTATAGGGTCAAAGGTCATATTTTGATAGATGTCTTGTGTGTACTCTTGTGTGCGCTCTGGCGGTCACATTTCTCAACGGATTTTGTTCAAATTTTACATGAAGGTGTCTCTTGGTGTAATTTAAAAACCTATAGTGTTTGGTGATGCTGCCCCCAGTGTCCCGTCTTTTATAGGGTCAAAGGTCATACTTCAGGACATGTCGTGAGTGCACTCTGCAGGCCACATTTCTCAATGGATTTTGTTCAAATTTTGTATGGAGATGTATCTTGGTATAATCTACACATGTTTAATTTTTCGTGATGCTGCCCTCATTGTTCCGTCCTTTATAGGGTCAAAGGTCATTTTTCCATTTCTTGCACTCTTACTTCTGCATTTCTTGACGGATTTCGTTCAAATATTGCATGAAGGTGTCCCTTGGTGTAATCTAAAAACCTGTAGTTTTTGGTGATGCTGCCACCAGTGTCCCGTCTTTTATAGGGTCAAAGGTCATACTTCAAGGGATGGCGTGAGTTCACTCTGCAGGCCACATTTCTTGATGGATTTCTTTCAAATTTTGTATGGAGATGTATCTTGGTATAATCTACACATCTTTACTGTTTGGTGATGCTGCCCTCATTGTTCCGTCCTTTATAGGGTCAAAGCTCATTTGTCCCTTTTGTGCACTCTTACTTCTGCATTTCTTGACGGATTTCATTCAAATTTTGTATGGAGATGTATCTTGGTATAATCTACACATATTTAATTTTTGGTGATGCTGCCCTCATTGTTCCGTCCTTTATAGGGTCAAAGGTCATTTTTCCATTTCTTGCACTCTTACTTCTGCATTTCTTGACGGATTGCGTTCAAATTTTGCATGAAGGTGTCCCTTGGTGTAATCTAAAAACCTGTAGTTTTTGGTGATGCTGCCACCAGTGTCCCGTCTTTTATAGGGTCAAAGGTCATACTTCAAGGGATGGCGTGAGTTCACTCTGCAGGCCACATTTCTTGATGGATTTCTTTCAAATTTTGTATGGAGATGTATCTTGGTATAATCTACACATCTTTACTGTTTGGTGATGCTGCCCTCATTGTTCCGTCCTTTATAGGGTCAAAGCTCATTTGTCCCTTTTGTGCACTCTTACTTCTGCATTTCTTGACAGATTTCATTCAAATTTTGTATGTAGGTCCATTATAGATTACACCTCTACAGTTTTTGGTGATGCTGCCTCTAGTGTTCCGTCTTTCATAGGATCAAAGGTCATATTTTAGTGGATGTCTTATGTGCGTTCTGAGGTCATATTTCTTCTGAATTTTCTATAAAAATGCATTATACTCTAATCTACACAAATCGTTTTGGTAATGCTGCTCCTGGTGTTGACAATATTCCGGGCCACTGGCGGCAATTTCTACACCATCCTTTTGTTTGAGGGAGGGGATGGGGGAGGGTCTTTGTCCCTCCTTCAAATCGCTGCCAGCGCCGGGGGATACATTTCGCATTGCGCGGCACGAGGAATGCACATTTCTAGTTTTTTTATAACTTGTACCTGTAATATTATTCCTTTTTTTTTTATAACTTGTCCATGTTGATTGTACAACTTATATGTGTTATATTTGTGTTGATTGATTGTACTCTCATGCCCCGTAAGTGGGTCTCTAGACATGCTAGAGTCAATAAATCTTACCAAATCTATGGATTTTTTGGCTATTATAGCTAATATGCCCAGTAATCCTCAAATTGGCAAGAATCCTACCTAGGATATAAAAAAAAAACACAGCAGAATGGAGGTATAGATAAGATTTGTATGGAGCGGAGGTATATAGTCAGCGCAGCAAGAACAGATTCGCTGTCAATTGCTCGTGGTCTAGTGGTAAAGGCGTCTGGTCAGACTGTCAGAGTATTCTCTTTCTACACTGCACTTGCGTTTAAGGTCCCGGGTTCGAATCCCGCTCTTTCTTGCTGATAATTTTTTCAGTTATGAATTGATAACGATAGCGTTTATTCCGTTATAAATAACTGAATTTCAACAATGAAAATCAAGAAATTTGACTTATTATTCACTTGTTCAGGCAGATTTGATGGCCGCTGGGCATAATAACCACTTTGGCCGATTTTTTTGTTCTGGAGCTTAAACTACATTTGAAACCTAGAAAAATAATGAACAAATGAGACAAATATAAATTTGAACAAAAACAACATTTTAATGCTACAGATTAAGTGACAACGTTTGTTAGGCAAATACTATTCAGTTGCCATTTTTCATTTGCCATCCTAATGTACTTGAATGCTTAAAAAAGCTTTTTTGGTCAAACTTATTCGGTCTCCAAATAAATTCAATGTGTTTTTCAAATTCAGGACAAAATATGATTTTAACATTTAAATTTTAAAACTTTCCAATCTTCCAAGAGTTAGAGCAAAGTAAGAATTATTATACAAATACCATTCAGTAAAGGCTAATTACAAACGAAAATTCCAATGAAATCGCCTTTCAAATGAGGAAGTTCAAAATTTCATTTTTGTGTGTGTTTCGGAGGCTTCAGTCATGTGTCAGTTAACAGTGTTGTGTGTTTCGGAGACTTCAATCATGGCAACATTGTCCCTCTATTTAGGTAAAATACTCATTGAAATCTTAATTTATTCTTAATTGCGAACTTAGAACTCATAAAAGTTGTTAAACAAAGTAGACCAACTGTATATTTCAAGCAGCAGAATGTCCTTATATTTGTGACTTAACTGTTAACTATTACAAAGACGACCATTTCCTATGCTGGATTGTCCTTGGCTGGAAATTCAGCTGTTAAATTAACAGCACTACAATTTAAAGAAAAATTCCATCTGATAAAACAGCTGAAATGTTCAGAACATAGGTTTTGGAGGTTTCAGATTAACAACAATGCTTGTGTTGGAGACTTCTCATGTTAACATACTATGGTAACACATTCAGTAAAATCCAACATCACTCATAAGAGTATGTTAAATTGTTAACATAACACCTAAAACATTTGTTTAAAGAGTAAAAATACTTGGTTAATACATCACGACAAAGTATCGTTACTTATCGTTGAGTAGACAACATCAGAAAGCCAGTTAACAGAATGCATGTTGATTTCAAATCTACATATATGTTGATACTTAAGGTAATACATGTATACAGTCAAGTATGTAATTTCGAAGGAAATCACTTTTGTCATATTAAAAGTGAAATGTTCAGGAACGTATTCTCACTAGGCTCCAGTAAACTGTACTTGTTTCGGAGACTTCAAACATGTTTCACACTATATTGTCCATTACAAAGGCACCATACAAAGCAAAATTGAACCTTACTATTGATAACATGTTGAACTGTAGGCCTACATAACCACTGAAAACACTTGTTCACATACAAACCATAAATGGCTGGTACATGTATCATTACCCTACACTTGTGTCTTTGTCTTTGTTACTTCTTACTGGTAGTGCAAAGAATGAAATTTCTGTACTGTACAGTACCAGTCAGCATTCACTGACTACAATACACTATTCAAGCCAGAACAATGGGATTAGGGGACCAAATCTATTGTTCTGGGCTGAAGAGTGTAATAGTGTACCGTAGTCAATGAATGCTGACTGGTACTGTATGTCTACACGTAGGCTTCCCCGAACTTGTTCATTATGTGTTTAACATCTAAACAGTCATATTTCTGAGACTTCAAACATAATAACACAGCATATAAGACCATTAACAGGTACGATAATGAGTGAAATCTAACTCTACTTTTGAAACTCCATACTTCAATTTATGCCTTACTTTAAGTCGTCAACTTCTGCAAAGAAAGTAAATGTCCAAGTACTCTTTAATAGATTGTCGGCTGAAAACCAATAGTAAGGTAAGTATTTACATGTGGTGGTCGTGGAACACCCCTGTGTTCTAATTCTTATTTCAAATAAAATTTATCTGCCAACATATCCAGTTTTCCTTCTTTGAACTTGTAAAGGTAAGCTCTGCCAGCTACGGTCATGGTTGGTAGAGTCATCTTTTGCATTACATCTGTTTTGGGGTGAAGGGCTTCACGATCCTCAATTCTGGGGCATGAACTTGACTTGGAAATCATCATATACATGTATCACAGGTGTTACTTGGCAGCAAAATAGAAATAAAACGAATTAATAAACTTTATTAAAACACTGCAAAACAGCTTTCAAAATCCATTTCACTTCCTTCAAAACGGAATATTATTATTATTATCTCTCGCAGTGCTATATTTGAAATCAACTGCATTATACTCAATGAACCCGGACGCAAGCCAGACGCCGTAATTTCAGAACAATCGCAAAGCTTGGACGAACTCCTTTTGTCTGCACAGAAGGGGTTCGTGCGATTGAATGTAGGTGGCTTCCAGAAAGCGTAAATGCGCTGCGCTTCTGGCCCGGGACATAATTGAGAATTGATCATCGGGATAGCTTTGTGCGCACGCAAACAGACCAGACAAAATACAGCATAATAATGCATGGCAAGTTTAGTACTGTAGCCTATGGGGAATTCAGCGTTCCGTGCAATATGCTCTCATATTGCACGCGCAAATCAATTAGACAAAAATATGCGTTTTTAATGCGCTGTTAAAATGCCTTATATAGCTAATAATTTGATATATTGATTGGACGAGTTCCTGTATTCATATTTGTACAAGCTGGCTGAATAGTTTGTTTCAGAGGCTTCAAATGAGCTAATGGAAAATTGGGTCTACTCAGTCAAGCTTTGAAAAATTCTTAAAAGCAATGTCATCAGACAAATTTTGCCATTGGTTGGAAGTATAGATATCAAGTGTTAAATCAAGAACAAATGACATGATAGAAAGCACTTTACACACCAGAGCCCTTTCCATTAAGTTTGTTTACTTTTATTAACAGAAAATGAAGTCTATAAAACAACAAATAGCAACACTCTGTTCTCGGTATCTGAGAGGCAGTGACAATTAAAACATCTTTGGCACTTTCATTGAACATCTAACTTCACATTCTGCATAACAAACACAATCCTCACTGTTCCTGAACAAAATGCAGGGCTCTACAAAAATGTCTATGTATTTTGTGTACGCCAAAAAGACCATATTTATGTACCCGCCAAAATCTAACGAAGTAATCCCTGAAGATGCTTATGCTACCCAAGGTAGCACCCAAGTAGGGGAATAATGCCAAAAAATATGTAGCTTTATGAGATTACTAGAGATGACAATGTTCAAATTTCAGAGTTACACCCTTTAACGTGAAACTGACCATATTCTAATTGTCGTCACACCCTCGGTAGATTTGAACGTGTAATGGTACATGTACATGTAGTTCTGTTACAATGCAAATTTTTTAGTAAATGACTGCAATGTGCATTGTGTCATTTGTGTGCGAATTTAAATTCATATGAAGCTACACAAGCAGTTACTGTGCTAAAGACAAGTGCTCTATATATTCACTCTTTGTTTTTGTTTTTTTAACTTCTACTCCAGGAGTGAGATGCTGTCTGGTGCTGTTTCTACTGCGATCTGATCTGATTTGATTTTGGAAACAATCGGCCGAGAAAGAAAGCACATTAACAAACATTTGTCATTTTCATTGACTTTTAACCAACTTGATTGAAAGACAGCGAGGGATATAAAAGGGAATCGTATTACTCCAGAGTCGTGATTTTTCTGAAGTGAGCCTTAGCTTGATATTCCAAGATGGAATCGGATAAGGACGTCGAAACCCAGCAAAACACTAACCAACAAGACTCCGCAGGAACGGCAGCTCCAGCGAATGAGACGAAAGATATTCCACTAGAAGACAAAGTGATAGTAGTAGACGAGGGAGAGCCATCCCCTACTTTGGAGGAAGACAGAGAAGCGGAGAACGAAGAAGCAGCAGAAAAGGAACCTATGCTGAGCCGGACTAATGAGGTACACCAAGGGGATGGGGATCAAGAAGCCCAAGTGCAGAAAGAAGGAGCAACAGAACGGAAGGAAAATGGAGTCCATCCGGCAGGTATGAATGCTTAGTGTTTGTAGGTGATCCAACAATTGCTCTGCCAAATTTTGCTTTTGGGGGTTTATTTCTTCAAAGATTAAAAGTGTTAGTACATTGTAGGGCTTGGTGTGCGATTGAGTGAAAGGTTTTGTCTAGGTTGTGGGTTAGGTATAGGGCCTGAACGTAAGAATATGGTTATAGTAACGCAATTACAGGGCAATGTTGCCAAAGTTTGCTAGCATTGAGATGAAATGTAATTTACTAAATTAGAAATGTTTTATTGGGAACATACATCGAGTGATATAGCATTGATTTAGAGTTCCTACCAGAACTAGAAATTATCTTATGTATTCAATCTCAGCTGAATGCGAACAAAAAGCAAGGGAACCAACGCCTGTCCCTCCACTAGAAGTGACTTCCGAGAAATGCACCAAACCTCCGTCCGCCTGTGGCCTGTCCTACGGAACCGCTCGCAAGGTACTCATCGGGGTGTCCATCGGTCTGGGCGTCGCCATCTCCTGGGTGGCAGCAACCCAGTTCATGAATGCCATGTACTCGGCTGATAACTTTGATGCCCCTTACTTCATCATCTGGTTCTCTACGAGTTGGATGTTGGTTTGCTATCCTATCTACATCATTGGTTCCCTGGTGATCTTCAAAGATCAGAGGAAGGCTGGCTGGGCTGGGATCAAAGAGCTATTCAAGTAAGCCTCCCAATGCTAGTCATTATAATTCTAAAGCTTGATTCTTCTGAATGTGCTTATGAAGCTCTTACCTTTAAATTTCCTTAAAAGATGTTTACTTTGAAATGAAATATCAAAGTTTGTGATAACAATTGATAGAGGTGAAATTATATTACCATATGTACAATTTCTTGCAAACTGATATAAGGATTTCAGGGTAAAGAGGATGAAGTGTACAAAATTGAAAGATGGCTTCTTCACCAGGTTAAAACATTGTGAAAGCTATTTTGGAAACGGTAGCATTAAGGAAACTGGAGACTTTGTATTCATTTTGATGTAGTTACTCTTTGTTGGAAGGCCGAAAGCAACAAAAACTTTAATAGAAAATCTCATTAGAAATTAGTGTAATATTAAGAAAAAGAGAAGCTGAAGTAAAATTTGCCTCGCACATATTTGTACCTCAGAGACGACCAGCAGATTTATGGTCTTGGGGGCATGACTCTATGGAACTGCCTTAAACTGACTGGCCCATTCTGTGCCCTGTGGATGATTACAAACTACATGTATGCTGCCGCTCTCAAGTTCAAGCAGCCTACGGACGTCACCGCCATCTTTGTCACCAACACTGCCTTCATTTACATCTTCTCATGGATTTGGCTTGAAGAGCTGCTTATCCTTCTACCTGCTAGGGTTAGAATATCTATTCTTCCCTTCTCAGACATGTTGCATTGATTTTCTTCTACATTTTCCTCTCATTTCCTTCCTTCCCTTCTTTTTTCTTTTCTTTTTGTTATTAGGTGGTCTGTCAGTATCTACAGATCACCTCTTAATTTCGTCAGAATTTTCTTCATTTATTATTATTTTTCTTTATTGTATCCCCCGGCAGAATGCCAGATGATACTTTGGATTCAGCAGCGTTCCGCCGCCGGCGCCGCGTCACACCGCGTCACGCTTGTGTGCACTCTAACTGCCATATTCCTTGATGGATTTCTTTCAAATTTTGTATGGAGATATATCTTGGTACATTCTACAAATTTATACTTTTTGATAATGCTGCCCTCATTGTTCTGTCCTTTATATGGTCAAAGGTCATTTGTCTTTGGTGCGCTCTAACTGCCACATTTGTTGACAGATTTCTTTCAAATTTTATATGGAGGTGTGTCTGAGTGAAATCTACACATCTATAGTGTTTGCTAATGCTGCCCCCAGTGTTCTGCTTTCTATAGTGTCAAATGTCATATTTTGGTTGCTGTCTTGCATGCACTCTGGAGGACACATTTGTCAACTGATTTCTTTCAGATTTTGTATGGAGGTCCATCATAGATTACTCTAGACCTCTACAGTTTTTGGTGATGCTGCCCCCAGTGTTCCGTCGTTTATAGGGTCAAAGGTCATATTTTAGTGGATATATTGTGTGCGCTCTGCAGGTCACATTTCTTGACAGATTTCTTTTGAATTTTCTATAGAGATGCATTATACTCTAATCTACACACATTGTTTTGGTGATGCTGCTCCTAGTCTTGACAATAGTCCGGGCCACTGGTGGCAATCTCTACGCCATCCTTTTATTTGAGGGAAGGGAGGGGGGGAGGTTATTTGTCCCTCCTTCGAATCGCTGCCAGTGCTGGGGGATACATTCGTATTGCGCGGCAATGGACATTTCTAGTTGATTTCATATTTAAACCTGTAAACCACAAACAAATTCTCTCATTCCCCCAGTGTTAAAACAGGAACCATACAGTTCCTGTAGGTAACGGGTTCAGTACCAGTATTTGTTATGGTATGGTATGCTTCAAATACCTTTGCTGACAATCAGTACACCTCCATGTAATGATGATATTTCGTTCGTTCGTTTATCTTCGTTCGTTCGTTTATTTCCATTTCTATAAAAATATACAATACATAAACATAACAATAAAAACATGTTCTTACACAAAACCTCGTGATTGCAATGAGTATACAAGTATGACATAATGCATTTATATAACCAAGGTAAACAAAGTGAAAATGAGAAAAAAGAGAAACTTAAAAAGCCATAAAGGCCTTGTCTAGAAGTCCTCTAACAAAAAGTTCTTTGAAGTAAGTTAACGTATTATATTTATTTGTAAGTTCAATTTCAATAATAAAGTAAGTGTGTAAGATAAGAAAAAAAAAGAGAATTAAACAAGTAAACAATTAAAACATTTCTATTTCCACTTTGCCTTTTAGCTTTGCTCAGTGACTTTGTCCATTGTGGGTACAGTGTTGATGATGGCATCAGATGGCTTTGGAGGAGGAAGTGTGGTAGGTGTTCTCTTAGCCGTGGGTGCAGCCATTGGAGCAGCTCTCTACAAGGTTGGTTCCCAAGTACCGGTAATCTTTACATGTTCAGGATTGTTCAAATGTGTTGGACCACCCTACAAAAGTAGATGCTCCAACATTTGTTCTCGTAACGTTAATTGCTCTGGGCTTTATATTGTCAAAGATAAAGGGTTGGAATGGATTTTATGTAAGGTTTAGATTAACCATCAAGGCCCCGTTTCATAAAACTTGTTATCAGTAACAACTGCCACATTTCTATAAAACATTTGCTCTCAGCCAATGATATGCAAGGATTTTAGTAGCTTATAACAGTTATTGTAGCTTGTTATTGAAAACAAGTTTTATGAAACGGGGCCCTGAGGGGAATATTGAGTCCAGCGTTGAATTTAGGAATTTAGTTAGCATGTGAAATTGAGTGGAGCAATTGTCACCAGAGCGTGTGTTGTACAGTAACACCCCTGTCATGGCAAACTGGTCATTTTCAGGATGTTTGATTAGCTTGAAGGTATATTAACCTCAGCGTATGAATTAGCTTATTTTGAATGGTGTAGTATATGCCTCTTATTTGATACATGCAATTTCATGTAAAAACACAGGATATAGATATAAATCACTATTTTCCAGCCAAGTTATCGTCTGCTAGCAATAATAAGGGGGCTGCCATTACTTTATGTGTACACGAACATATTTTTCATCCCAAGTAAAATTTCCTTCATCGTTAACTTGTAATTGATTTTTAGAGGACAAATATATATTAGATAAAGTCACATATTCTGAAATGTAAGTTTAGTTTTATATATTTTTTAAAAGGTCTTAATTTGTTCATAAAAAATATACTTCATAAAAAATATACGTCAAGGACGGAGAATTGACGTCAAGGACGGAGACAATCGTAACAATACCAAAACAAAGCGAGGAATCTGCATTACAGGATGGCTATTAGAACTCATGGGTCGTCAATTATCTAGGCCCATGACCAATAACAATCGTAATAAAATCAGAACAAAGCGACGTATCTGTTGTAAAGGTAGGCTATTATCAATGCATATGGTACCTAATGATCCGTGTCATGCACAAAATGGCAGCCTCCATGGAAAGACGTAGCAGACAATAGGTGCATCTAGAATATCACGTGGGGTTACTTGTCCTTTAAGGTAAACTTGAGTTCTAGTCATGTGATTACATTATGAAAGAAACTGTCTCAAAGCAATTGGGAAAGGTTGAACATGTCTACATAAGAATGGGGGTATGTACTGTAAGGTTTTGGAATGATCAAAATGATAAGAAATTGACCCAATCTCACTGAAAAGCACATGCACTGCACACAGAAATGTGGATATGGGACTACACACAAATGTTTGGCCCAAACATTTCAGCTGTTTCTTGTCATATTGCAAGTATTAGAGCATTTCAAGAGCAATCCTATCAGGGGACATTTCTAGCATGATTTCTTTCCAAAGTGACACAAAAGGAATGAGAAAGCTCACAAATTGTTTTTCATCCTCCCTAGAAGTCAACATTCTCTTTAACAGTGTGGATATCTACGCCAATATTACTATGTTCTTTGTTTCCTGTTTCATTGCAGGTGCTGTTCAAGCGATTCCTAGGGGACGCCACCTATGGGCAGGTGTCCTTGTTCCTCACTATGCTTGCCCTGCTCAACCTTGTCCTACTCTGGCCCATCATGCTGGGCCTTTACTTTGGCAAGAGGGAGATTCTGCAGTGGGATAACTTGCCTTGGGCGTTCCTCTGCGGGACATCAGCACTGGGTATAGGTAAGTTGGGAAAAATCAAGAGTATGTTCTGAGACTTTTTTTAAAGGTTACATGGGCCCTACTTCGTTGAACGAAGGGTCACAGCATTTCAGCAGTAATGCATAATTAATTATAGCAGGAGATGGGGAGGTGTGTATGGCATCAGTGCACTTGACAGCCACCCCCCCCCCCCCAAAAAAAAGTGGGGACGGGGAGCAGGTTATGTCCACCTATGCGTAATTGTTACCCTTTAATACTCTTATGATATAATTACGGTACATGTACATAAACTGTCAGAATGGCATTTTTTTATGCCTCCGCTCACCGTAGTGGTGCCGGAGGCATTATGTTTTCGGGTCGTCCGTTTGTCCGTCCGTCCCCTTTTCGTTCTCGCGATAACTTCAAAACCGTTTGGCGGATCAGTTTGTAACTTGGCCCATGTATGCATATGGGAGGGACGATGAACTGATTAGATTTTGGGGTCTCAAGGTCAAAGGTCAAAGGTCATAGAGGTCATTATATACATAAAAATGGTTCGTTCTCGCGATAACTTCAAAACCGTTTGGCGGATCAGTTTGTTACTTGGCCCATGTATGCATATGGGAGGGACGATGAACTGATTAGATTTTGGGGTCTCAAGGTCAAAGGTCAAAGGTCACAGAGGTAATTATGTACATAAAAATGGTTAGTTCTCGCAATAACTGAAGAACTGTTTGACAGATCAGCTTCTAACCTGGCCCATGTTTGCATATGGGAGGGACGATGAACTGATTAGATTTTAGGGTCTCAAGGTCAAAGGTCAGAGGCGTCATTATGTACATAAAAATGGTTCGTGATGTTTGGAGTCTAGGCCTACCTATTTTAGAAATTTCAAGGGGACAGTGGTCTATTTGCTATAAAATATCTATTTCCTTGGTGTATTTGATGATTGTAAGTCATTAATGGTAATTAAGTTTTTTATTTGAAAATAAAATGAAATAAATTTTCTGTCTCCTGTGCTTTTGAAGTGAAAAGATTTGTAATTTTGATGGACCAATCCTTTTTAAAGTGTACATGTATGCCATACATTGCCAATCTGATGATGGCAGAGGCATAAATTCCGACAGCGCGTTGTCGGAGATTCATCTAGTTTAAATTTCCATTTTAGTCAAATTTCTTTTGGGGTATTTGACTTAGTCTTTGATTAGGATTAATGTGTGTAAAGATGTTAATTATTAAAAACCATAATGCCGATGTAAATAAACCTGTACATACACTTTTTTCTGACCATTTGTATTCAAGTGTGCACTGTGACTTCTACCTCTCTATCACAGTATTCAATTTCTTGGTGAATTTTGGAATCGCCCTCACGTACCCTCTGCTCATCTCACTGGCAAATATCCTGGGAATCCCAATCAATGCAGGTAAGTTTGATTACATGGCTACGAAAGCCTCGAGTCCTTGTTGTGACAGTATTTGAAATTTCACAGAATTCATTATGATTTACACAGAATATGAAAAAATAGAAATTTACAGTGTCTAGGAAGTGAAATATATCTGACAAACGAATATGAGAAAGAAAAAAAATCCCTCACAAAATCTCTCACAGATGTTACTTTTGAGAGAAATGAGTCATTGTATGTTTGTCTTTTGTGTTATGATATCCCCAGCACTGTTGATGCATGTTAAATCAAAGGACAAGAACCTAGAGAGGTACCTTTGATAAAAAGTATGCCATATTTTCCGGCTTAAAGGCCGCAGCGCCGTACAGGCTGCACCCCAACTATGACAACTCATTTGGAAAAAAAAAAATATGGGGAAAAATCACAAGCAAAAATCATAAAACAAAAAAACGAGGGCCAAACTTTTTATTGTTTTGACTATTTGAAGACGATTATTCCTAGATGTCTCTGCTTTTATGTCATTAACAATTTAAAAAGAGGAAGAGAATCTGACGAAGCGTAGTGCTCGCAAACACGTACATCTTTGTAGACTAGTACTACGGTACGTGCAGTCTCCCTACTATAAAAGTTCAACTACGAACGGGACTATCAACCGTGAATGCAACTTGCAAATTGAGGCACAATCACAAACGAACTTGGAAAGAAAATGTTTCCACCACTCTAAAAAAATTGTGAAGACATATCAATTAATATGCTTGACCAGGCTTTGTGAGGAGGGAGAAGAAAGCCATATTTGAAGACCATTTAAAACTTTATTTCCCTCTTTCACATACAGTTATTGATACGGCCATAGGAGGGATGCACCTGGGCCCCCTCAAGATTGTGGGCGCTCTTCTAATCATTGCTGGTTTCATCATCATGCTCCTGCCTGAATCGTGGCAAGTGAGGGTGGCCTGCTGGAAGGAGGGCGAAACGCCGTGTAGACGAAGAAACGACATGCAGCGTATACCGAGTGTAGAGCTGGAGGAAAGGGCAAGGGAAGGGGAAACGGTTGCAAACGTTTGATGATGTAGAAGTACTTTTGTAATTATGCACCTAAGTAACTATGAATCTAAAGCCCTGTACAGACGTGAGGCTGTCAACCTCCTCAGAAAACTGCCACAGCTTTAATTTGTAAGTGAATGGCAAAGAGCAGTATTTTCAGGGGTATAAACTGTAGCTGCACGCAACACTGGCCCCTATGCTCACTCGCTGATCTGTGTGTTATAACCGAATCTCACTGTCGAACCAACTCCACAGCCGACCAATTCTTGGCCACTGGGATAATGTAATTTTAGTTTTGTCGATTGTCGGTCGGATGTCGGTCTGGTTGGTGTGACTGGGGTAATAGAGAATGCAGAAACAGGAAGCATGCTATGCTTGTCTCTTATGATTTGGCCGTGGCAGTTTTTTGGTTGTAAAAGCTGTTCACTGCCTTATGTCTGGATGAGACTTTTAGCATTGATAGTTGAGGTGCGTTTGTCTGTATGTGTGTATTGGGATGTGCATTGTTGTGTGAACGTGAGTGATGAGCTGCTGTGGATGTTAAAAGCACAGTAACCGTAGAATATGAGAATGATGATTTGTAATTTAAAAGGTAAAATATACTGTAATAATGTGAGGGTGTGTTGGGTGTGTTGCAAGAGTGTACAGTGAATGACAAGCAGATGTGAGACAGTCTTAATCATATGTCCACATCCTGTAGCATGTGACATTAATGATTTGTATGAAAGTACAAAAATATTAAAGTAACTGGCAATTATTATTTTAAAGTAATGTTTCTAACTTTATTATTATCTAATTTAATAAACAGATAGTGAAGCAATTATTCCTTTATATAAGCAGAGGTATCATAATCTTGTGGATAAGTCACCAGAATGTGGATTAGATAATCCAGACTTCCGAAGTTATAATGCCAAACAGTGCCTTTATCTACTTTTGCCACTTCCTACCCAGGAAAGAATGGGTAGCTGTGAGGATTGCATTAAAGGCCATTGTGATTACTACGTTGTCATTGCCACAGTGCAGGGTCCCGTTTCATAAAACTTGTTATCGATTACAAGTTACGATAGTTGTTATAAGCTTCTGAAATACTTGAATCTGATTGGCTGAGAGCAAATTTGTCATAGAAATTGGGGTGTTGTTATTGATCACAATAACAGGCCCTGATCTGTTAGGAATACTCTATATGAAGTTGCTCTTGTGTAGGCTTGAAATCTCCTTGAAATTCTGAGATAACATTTATATTGATATGTTTATTTAATGTACTGTGTATGGATATTATTAGTAACATGAAATCCTTTGTGAAAAATTGAAAAAAAGAAGAAAAATATTAGTCTGGTAATTAATTATTTGATTTAAAAAAAAATATTATTGGACATGAGAGAAAATCCAGTATTGGGACTTAGATTTTAATATGTTTTTACTTTTTAGTAATTATAATTAGACATGTCATAGTCTCATCAATCTTATAATTTTTTACATACCTCACTTATTTGTATTCCCGATAGAATTATTATACCATTTTGTATCTTATATGAAATGATTTTCAACTCATTATATCCATGTAGATGTAAAGCCATTCAAGGGAGGCAAGGAGTACTGTGGCAAAGTTTTCATTTTTCTTTGCACTTTCACAATCTTTTATTTTAACTTCAAACACCTTTTATGCATGTTCTTGTATTACAAATATCGTATTGTAATTTCTTTCATTGGTTATAATTTTATGTCCATTGTAATTTCTTTCCAAATGATAACTCTGTATGGTGCATTGTTTGAATTTTTAAAGGTGTGACGTTACGCTGGATGTATGATTTCTTTCTGTGCGTTACATTTACTGTGCATATTGTACCTATTTTTTGTTCTCGAGCCAGTATGAAATCTGAGACTGAAGTTGAATTGTACTTTTGTTCACTTATGTAACCAAGAATTTTGCGTTGTGTGCTGTTTCTTTGAGCCCAAGAGAATTAATTCTGAAACGGGAAGATCATTAATTTATTGTGATGAAAAATCAGATGGATTGTGTAACTTTTGATAACTTTTGATAACTTTGATAACATTTTCTATTCATAGAACTGTATAATACAATACATGTTATTACCAATGAAATAAGTATAGGGTTTAATGCTTTAAATTTTTTATGCAGATTAAATTGGGAAAGCTGTGTGATTATGACAACAATATCTTTAAAACTTGAAGACTTAAAATCTTGCAACTTTCATTGTATAACTTTAAATTTTTTGCGTTAATTATTCCAATTATACATTTTCACATGTGATCTGAATTTCATTTTCAAAACTGCCTAAGTTTTGATGGCCATTGCAGTCCGTATTCACGATACTCACTTGATGTGTTATATGCCTTTAAATTCAAAGCATATCTTCTCGATACATTCCTTTTTCTTGGTAATCCGTTTCTGATAATGTAACTTTGAAAGAGAAACATTTCATTGTGTACATTGTATACATTCATAAATTGTCATATTTGAAGTAGATGTAGATGTACCTCATGACTTCAGGTTCGTAGTATGGTATATGAATGTCTGACCCTGTTTTGTACCGAGTATGATAAAATTCTAAACTATGGATGTTACAAAAGCAAGGGTAGGTTTGCATTACGTTAGTTCTACCTTTAGTTCTACTTCAAATTAATCCTGCCAAATTATCCAACTATGATATCTACAAGAAGAAATGGCATAGATCATGGACACTTCTTAAATTGTTTTAATACAATTCCCTTTCATTTCCAGCTTACATGGTCAATATGTGTCTGTTCATGTGTAGAATTTAGCTAGATTTAGCATTCATGGTAGTTTTTTTTCCTTTATGTTTTAAAGATAAAGTTCTGGTCATGAATTGCGAATTGTGAAATGAACTGTCTTAAAGGAATTAGGAAAGGTTGATGATATAGCACATATGAATTGGTGTATCTGTAAGGTTTTTGAATCACTGAAATGATAAGAAATTGACTCCAACCTGCTGAGAGTCACAAGCATTGCACACAGAAATGTGTATATGGGACTGCACACAAATGTTCGGCCCAAACATTTCAGCTGTTTCTTGTCATATTTTGAATGTGAGGGCATCTGAAGAGCAGTCTTTTCCAGGGGACATATCTACTAATGATAATCTTCCAAACTAACATAATAAGAATGAGATAGCTCACAAATTATTTTTTACCTTTCCCAGAACTCACCCTTGCCTTTAAAAGATAACAATAGTCGTTCACTCTGTTTTGCGTCCGTTTTGCAATGAAATCCATGCAATTCAATACCCACCTACTGATCCAGACCTGTTTAATTTGTCTCGAGTTGGATTTCTAGGGATGGATATGAGGCTAACCACATATTTACGTATGAGGGGATTTTTGAGCAGCTGCTGTTTAGTTTTGTGATTGAATTGATTTCTTTCTTCTTTTTTTGACAAAGGATTTGGCACTCAAAGTCATCGCTTTCGATGTAATTGTTTAGACACCAGCATAACAAGTGGAAAAAAACCCAATGAAGTAGAAAAAAAAGGATTTCTTATTTAAGATCTATAATAAGTGTAGTATTGTTTGGATTGTGAAAGAGGTTTTTCCATGTATCATTCAGTTGTAAATTATGTTGAGCAGTTGTTTGCATTATGTACAACTGGTACACTGTTCTTCTTTAGTAAGGCGCATGTAAATATTCAAGTTTTGCCAGTGATGATTATGTGTATACAGTTTGATTGACTGTTACAGCACTTCTCTGAAAGTCTTCCCCTAAATGGAAACTCTGCAGTAAAGATTGATGTAAAGCATATAAGCACAAATGAAGGATTGCCTTGGCGTGATAGTAAGTTTTCAAATGAATGGAAATGTTTGTTGTACACGAGCATGAAAGTACAGGGTTTACATGTCGAAACTAGCCAATGGATCTGCCTTGACAAACCTTGTATATTTTAACTGATGGAAACAGAACTTGCATTAACCATCCATTTTGATATTTTTTTTAATGTTTGTTAAGCTAGGTTGATAGCTTTTATGTTCGATAAAAATGTTGGTAATCTTTTTCTGAAATACTAAATGAATGTTTGATTGGAAAGAGATTTTATTGTCAAGAAAGTAAATGTACTTTCCATCATTGAAAGGCATATTTTTTATTTGTTTAATTGAGGAAAAGAGAGTGAAAGGGTGAGATGGCGAAAGTGGAAAATTGTAATCTAGTAGAGAGGAAAGAAATGATGGGGAGGCTGGGTAGTACAGTCAAACCTCATTGTAACAAACCCCTTGGGACCAAGGAAATTCCCTTGTTATATTGAAACCTTGTTGTATCGGGACTAAAAAAACAATCGAATACAAAATTAAGGAGTTGGACCAGGAAAATTACCTTGTTATAACAAGAATTGTTATAACAGTGTTCTACATAATGAGGTTCCACTGCAGTGGCAACATAGGGATAGACTGGGACTAGAGAGAGAGATATAAAGTACGAGAGAGAAAGTGTGTAAGAGAGAATGAGAAGAGGGGGAGATTTGAATCAATGGTAAGCAGCACACACAGAGAAACGGCCATGCACTCAAAAAGAACACAAAAACCTGAAAGTCCAATATGAGTCTACTACTACCTTTAATGGTATAAAGATGATAGAAAATGATTGCAATAAAATACTGCCCGTAAATGTGTCTTACATTTCTTATCCCGTAATAAACCTAAATACAATTAAAAAACAAAACAAAAACCAAGACGGACTTTTACAAGTAAACAAGGCAACATCCATGGAAGAGAAGTTTATGCAGGACATATTTTCCTCCATGAAATCCCCATTACATGCACTTTGAAATGATGGGGTATCTTGAAAGAATTCATAAAGACGATACGTTCATTGCTCACTTGATGCATGAAATATTGATCTCCATTCTATCAGGACTGAAAACAAAAGCATCCAAAATCAAATTTTGATAAGATAGCAATATTGCTTATATATTACCATTCTTTACTTTCACTGAAAATCTTTCATTCTTTGGGACATTGCGAGGCAGTTTGGTCCTAACTGTGTATATGATTACAAAATAACATTTGTAAGCCACCCCTCCCTTTCTTTTTCACATGTACAGTACTTTACATTTAGTATATATGAAACAAAAACATTGAAAAACAAAACCACTTAATGAATAGATGAGCAAAAGAAAAGAAGGTTTCAGATCACTGGGTCATGGGGTGTAATATACATGTATAGCATATTTCAAGTAACTTTCAGTAGAATACAGGCTATTTCAATGTATCTGCACTTACCTATGCCAGGACCCACATTTCCATTTTACATAGACACGTAGTAGTTGCAATATGTTGATATTTTGTTCTCTGTCATATTTCTACAAGACCGAGTATATCATTGGTCTCTTCTGGTTAAATTCTGAATAAATAATAGTAATATTGCTGTATAAAGTCTTGCTGGAGGGATACGTACTTGTAAATTTTCTTAATCCATCTAATAGGTTAATATCCACATTAAAACCTCGCTTCTAGAAATCAAATCTGTACATAAAATATATTGAAAGACATACTACATTTCTAATTACATACAAAGGTACAATGACATAAAATATTTAAATTCATGCGAAAATTAAAGATTGCCGTCAATCTGCCAATTCCAGACATAATGCAGGGCTCAACACCAACAGGTGCCCGGGACACATGGGCACCCACAATCTCAGTCCGGACCCCCAAAATTTCACAATTTTAAGAGGGAGGCTTAGGCATACAGAATGTACAAAGCGAAAACTGGACACCCCTACAAACAAACAGTTAGTGTGGAGCACTGCATCATGTAATGCCTAATAGAATCAGACGTGCTTAAAGGGGAAGTCCAGTCAAAACATGACTAGGTTTTAATTGTAGCAGAGAGATCAGACCTACAGATCACAAAAAGTTACGGGAAATTGCATAACTTTGTATACATGTACTAACACAGAGTACATCATTTTGTGTAAAAATTATCAAAATATGATTTCTTTGATATAATATACATATGAAATGAGTGATTATGAAAATGTCATATTTTGCAAAGAAACTCAATATTTTGGGGTTTGTGAATTATTTTGTAAAAGTTTATAGTTGCAAAATTCTTGGACAACTTTTTGAGAAGTTTTATTATCAATGTAAACAAAATAATTGTGAGCCAATGACGTCACAATCTCAGAACTGAGTTGCCAATTTGTCTAGTGGTTTTCATTGTTTTCCGTAGTTTTTCATGCCACTAAAATATTCATAACTTTCTTATTAGTTGTCCGCTTTTCCTCAAACTTTTCTTGATATGTAGGTATGATTTTTATGCTTCAATTAAAACCAAGTTATTTTTGGACTGGACTTCCCCTTTAAATGAGTTAAGGCCCTTTTGACTCTTAATAGATGCCTTCATCCCTCTGAAGTGTTATGTACAGACACATACAACAATCTTGTTCTGTCTACTTCATCGCCGCTCCGGTCCTTATAAAATCTTCCAGCACACGTGTAAACTTTGCTCACATTATCTACAATTACAAAGGCAGCATGATAAGAGCATGTTACCATATGATTACTTTCCATGCACATATTTATATCTATCGAATAATTATCATGACACTTATATAATTTATTGCTTATGCATATGAAATATGAAAGAGTTCAGAAGAGGGGGTGTGGTCAAGTAATCTACCCATTTAAAAGGAAATTAACATGAAATGTACCTGGTAAAATGTACCTTTGGCACAAGTGCAAACATTCCACTGTGCATAACTTGTACAGACATGTCTCATGAGGTTAAGATTTCATTGAAAGATAGTGATTTGTAATAGTAATAGAGAGGAAGTTACACCATAAAACACTAGTAATTGTGTATGATGTAAATCACTGAATTTCTATATATTAAAAAAATTCATGCTGCCTACTAATCTAAATATAAATACATTGTTCCTCTTTCATTGACTTTGGTGTTCAGTCTTGAAAGTGACATATCACGAATCCCTCATGTAATTTGACTTAAAAATCTATTTGCTACTTGAAAATTCATAATTCAATTATTAAAGATTAATCACAAAGTACTTCAGATGATTGAAGAAAGTACTTATTACAAGAATATAGTACTAAGGCCTGTTTAGAGTACTTTAGTTTCATACTGAGACGATAAGAACATTCATGATTAAATAATTATTTCTTTTGAAATAATTGAAACATCTGAATAGTATTCCTTCCCTCACCACTTACATGAAATTGTATAAGATTACAAGAATATACACACCCCCAAATTTGTTATTTATAAGGTTAAAAGTGATATTTGTTACAAGTGTTAACTAGTTGACCAGGTGACAACCTCAACCAGCTTCAAGTAATAGCTGAATACACATAGACGAGATGAAGGAGGGCCCAAATCTATCAAAAAGTTTTTGTTACTAATATCAAATACTTGATATTTTAAAGTAAGTTTATTAAAGGGAAAGAATGTTTTCATCGTCAGTGATCCTATACAATAATTCATATACAAACATTTGTTAAAGTTGAACACATTCTGACTCTTGAACTGATCAAACTATTGATCAGTTGTTTTGACGGAATTGAGCCCTTCTTCCTCTCATTATTCAATTATCTCCATGGTTCCAACCCAAGGACTCCAATATAATTAGATTTAATAAAATTAGACTCAAAACTTATGGTTAGATATACATATATGTACAATATCTCCTGTTATTTTGATATTTTTTTAAAATGTACACTTTTAAAAGTACAAGTATAGGGTACAGGCATTGCCAAACAGATTATTTCAAGAAAAAAACAAGAAGCTAATTGCATTTCTCATGGTTTAAAAAAACAACAATATGATGCCTCTTAAATTACTATTTAAAGTCCATGTTTGATATTTTGGCAGTTTTTGGACTGGATTATCTTATATTTTTTTACATTCAATTTTCAAAATAAAACTAAAGTTTTTCTTGCACGTGACAACTTCTCTACAATCAAGTTTGGACGGATAGTAGGACAAGAAGAAGCTGAATGGTGTGTGGGAAGGAATGAACCTGATATTTTAGTAATGGAATGATTTTACATTATAACCGGCGAACGAACAAAAAGAATAATACAATGTATATCACATCAAGAAACCCCACAGCAGAGTTTTAAGGGATTTGGATGTGACAAGCACACACAACTTTGAAAATGATAAACTGTAATTTCATGTCTTACAATTTTGATCTGTTTTTTTTGTTTTCATTTAATCTTGTTGTATCATCTGCTTATTAGGCCATAAGGGCATCGTTTCTGTATAAAATAATACGAGGTAATGCGCTTTGGGGTCCCTGCAGATGATGTAGTTGATAAATAGAAGTTTCTTTTTTCAGGCATTTCTTCCCACAGGCCATGGCGGCTCTCTTCACATCTCAGCTGGCAATCATCATCATCATCATCATCATCATCATCATCATCGTAAGCTCACAGTCAAACAATCATCAAGGCAAATAACTCATGTGGACAACTTGAGAATCCTTGGTTTATCAAATCCCTGCATCAATGGGAAACATGTTGGAAAGCATAGACACACTATAAAGCTAGTCATTTGTAATTTGATTCTACTGTATCACAAAGAGAAGTGATGTGTGGAGTTGTCCACATTTGCATAGATGCAGGTTACAAGGATGGCATGGAATGGAAAAAGGTCCAGCTTTATTTATTTGGTAGAAGAAGTATCTCTATTTTTAGCACTCTGCGTGTTGTTTGCAATACTTCTGCATCATCCATCAGCGTCAAATGACATCTGACAAATTCACAGTTAACCGAATATCTGGCTAAGAATATAAAAATGTGCGATTACCTGAGAGACAAATACAATAACACAATAACGTGATTTCTCAGATATATGGTAGCCTGAGTTTTGAAAAACTAAATCTGAAAGAAAGAAATCATGTAACGCCCTTTACTTCTCTACATGACCCTTCCAATGGCAATTTGAGGCTTTCACAGACCTACAATATTGTTAGTAAAGCTGGACCCATAACTGAATGACCTATGACCCTTGGTTGTCCTCCGGGAGGGGTGAGAGTGACTTTTCATCCTCATGCTCATCATCATTGTCAATTGCATCAACCAGGGACTGTTTACTGAGCTTACGATGATGCTTCTTCTTCTTATCCTTCTTCCTGTCCTTATCGTCTGAGTCGCTGCCATCGAGGGACATCGTCCTTGGTGTGCTGAATGTTGTGAGCGGGGGCAGCTCAATGGCATGCCTTGACCCTGAACGTCGAGGCGTGATGAGATCGTTGGAGTTGTTTGATGAGAAGTTGTCTTCCGTGTGACTGATAGGTTGGACTTCGATGGGGGTTTTGGAACCGTTGGAGCTGGACTGGACGACGGGTTGGACTTGGACCGGGGCTCGGGTTGGATTTTCTCTTCCTTCTTTAAGCTTCTTCTGTCGTCGCAATCTCTTGCTGGTTGTGGCGGTGTCAGCTAATGTTGTTCAAAGAAAAAGAGAGAAAGAGAAAAAAAATGACAATTATAGTAAAACAAATTTTAAAACTAAAAAATGACATATCCTACAAAATAAGCACTTTCATGTTATATACACCTGCCGGTACTAAATTGAATTTTATACTGACAATGAATTGTATTCATCCAAAACAAACTGTAAGACAGAAATTTGAGTGAATTTCTTCATATAAAACCATAATTACATGATATATGAACTAATGATAACATTGGATTATGAGTGATGGAACATGATAATAAGCATGGGTGATAACTCGCGATTCTCATGCAATGAATTGTTAAAGGTTAGGATGCAAAGTGGAATTAAGGAATTATAAAATATGCAACCCAATTAGCAAACTGATATTTGAATGGCTACAGCTGCTTTCAACATGCATTGTTTTACAAACTTACAAAATGCAATTTTGTACACAGGCATTACTAAATAATTCTATTTTTTAATTTAGTAGCAATATCTCTTATCATACAGTGTGTAAACTCTTTCAAGTACAAATATCAGGGAGAGGCTCGATGTGGAAATAAGATCCGAGACTCAAATCGAGTCCCCATCAGGTGAAATTAAAGGGTACCTACCGATCACCAAAAAATATTTTGCTTTGTATACATATTAGGAGTTTCGATGTGGCCATATGATAATCAAAGTATGAACATCAAATGTTCATTCTATAAAGAGATATTGCAAGTTTAAATACTCTAAACATTACTAACAGTGACTTGCACACCCGTAGACGCTCGCACAATATATCGCCCGCACAGAAACAAATTCGGAGTTGGGTTCCACAGGAGGTTTTTTTTTTTAATGTTTTCCTTTGTTTTCTTCATACTTCTTAACAGTTAACACACAGAAGGTCAGGGGTAAAGTGTTTGAGGTAAATACTATGAACACGATGACAAAAGAGAGCGGACAAAATATACAGCTCCTCATTGTACCCTCCATAATTGTTCTGGTAGACAAAAGAACATCCCTTCATTGCTATTATGTAAAATAAGTAGAACAGTTGAATATGCATGTGACACCTGTTCTACATATTTTTACATAATAGCAATGAAGAGATGTTCTTTTGTCTACCAGAGCAAGTGTGGAAGTTACAGTGAGGAGCTGTATATTTTGTCCGCTTCTTTGTTTGCCATGTTCATAGTGAAACTATTATTGTACAGTAGCGGTACACAAATAATTTTTTTAAGGTGATTAGTACACTTTAAAGATCACATTGCAAGAAAATTCCATCAAAATAAATATTGGCTTAATACTTATTATTGCATAGATGGCATAAATTATACAAGGTTATTCAAATTCAACGCTTGGAAACATTTGAATTAATGATTATTATCAATTATAAAACGGTAAAATACAGCCCCCGATATAGCAGCTGAAGAGCTCCTCGAACGCTGCTGAGATGTGTGACGACACACGAAGGACCAGTCCTGTCTAAGCAGACGATGTCCCATAACATCTTACACATTTTTCAGTGCCTGTTTTGTCATCTCCTCTTCACTTATTTCTCTTACTTGACTAGCGTCAGTCTTAATGTTAGTCTGTTGCCTCACTCTTAACTTCGTGTATGGTATTATTTTGATGAAAAATGCAGCGTTAAAAAAATAAAGGAATCAGTCACTTGTAAACAAAATAAGACGCCATTGTATTTTCAGCTGCTTGCACCGGGGCATGTTCGGCGTTTCAAGAGGGAACGAATACAATCTGTGATATTATTCGGAGGGCTTTTCAATTTGAAAATGGGGTTTATTTCATTGATCATTGACCCTTCTCCTGTGTATTTACAATCAAACGGTTTTAGTTATCCGAATCAGTTTCACTTTCCCTTTTAGAATGGTGTGAAATAAGGTCATGTTAAATATACCAAACTCTTTATAATTTGATAAATAATTGCATTGCAATTACGTTCATTCATTATAGGACGTCGTCTGCTTAAGCAGGATCGATCCCTAGTGTGACGACATCAAAACATCGCTATATTTCTGGCGAATCCTCGGATATTCCAGATGCTTAGAAGAGCTTTTATTTATGTTGTTTTTATAATCATCAGATACGCAGTTGACATAAAACTTATACGATTGCCATCTGTAAGCTTCCCAGTTTCTAGTGATACATTAATTGCCATATTTGTGATTTTCTTGCAATGTGATCTTTAAAGGGAAATTAACCTCAGCGTATGAATTAGCTTATTTTGAATGGTGTAGTATATGCCTCTTATTTGATACATGCAATTTCATGTAAAAACACAGGATATAGATATAAATCACTATTTTCCAGCCAAGTTATTGTCTGCTAGCAATAATAAGGGGGCTGCCATTACTTTATGTGTACACGAAAATATTTTTCATCCCAAGTAATATTTCCTTCATCGTTAACTTGTAATTGATTTTTAGAGGACAAATATATATTAGATATAGTCACATATTCTGAAATGTAAGTTTAGTTTTATATATTTTTTAAAAGGTCTTAATTTGTTCATAAAAATATACTTTCTGTACGTGGAGACGGAGAATTGACGTCAAGGACGGAGACAATCGTAACAATACCAAAACAAAGCGAGGAATCTGCATTACAGGATGGCTATTAAAACTCATGGGTCGTCAATTATCTAGGCCCATGACCAATAACAATCGTAATAAAATCAGAACAAAGCGACGTATCTGTTGTAAAGGTAGGCTATTATCAATGCATATGGTACCTAATGATCCGTGTCATGCACAAAATGGCAGCCTCCATGGAAAGACGTAGCAGACAATACCGCATCTAGAATATCATGTGGGGTTAATTGTCCTTTAAGTTAAGTCCCTGTCCCATAACATAACAATGCTACCAATAACAACTATATAAAATTGATATCCTGAAGTTTATGTAAAAAATAATTATATTTAATTAATATAAAATAATATATTTAACTTCAAAGATAAAAAGCATCATTGTCACTGATTTCCCTTTCCAGGTAACTTTCGATCTTTTGATGTTTTAGAAGAAATGAGCTAGCATACAGGCAGTAGTTAAAAACAAAAATGATAAAATGATGCAATGATGCAGTTTACGAGCAAGTTCTATTTTCAGACATAATTTAATAAAAATTATGTCTAAAGATTCAGGCACTTTTAAAATTACATGTACTGTACCAGTCAGCTATTCCCAGCATTTTAATACTACCACTAAAATACCAATGTAAACTTTCTAACCTTTACCAGTCTGTCATTACACCTACATAAGTAATATGATTTCTAATTTTCAAGAAAATATGACCAACCATCTTCTTTCATGGATGCAACAATTAAGGGAAAATTCTTTTCTCTGACACAAATTTGTAAAATCAGCACTGATTTTCTTATTTACTATATAAATCTATATACCTACCTATTATGCCTGTAGTCTTGACTACGGGACCCCTTCGAGAATTTAACACACATGAGTCACAATATTGTGCGCACCCCCCGTAATCCTATTGTCCCCTTCGCCACTCACGCGCGTCAACACGCTACGGCCATCTTCCTCTTTTGCGAGCAATCCCAAGTAGAAACATGTTGCTTGCAAGGTGAGGGGAAGGAGGGAGGGTCATAGGTAGGTATATAGATTTATATAGTAAATAAGAAAATCAGTGCTGATTTTACAAATTTACTGCAATAAATCATATATACCTACCTATTATGCCAGACCAGCGCCAACTCAAAGACCGGGAGGCATGTTTCAAGCAGAAGGGAATAGGATTACAGCGAAGAAAACAAAGACACAGCGGCCTTCAAGGTGGCTGACGCAAACATAGCCTCACCTGCGGGAACATCCCTAAGGTAGCAAGAAATGAAGGAATTGGGCGAACGCCAATAAGCAGCCTTCAAAATATCATCAAGCGCCACACCTTGAAACAGAGCCCAAGAAGTGCTGACACTACGAGTGTCATGAGCACAAGGCTTACTGTCGGAAAAAAGAGACCCTGTGCCAGCAGCCCTAAAAGCCTCGACAATCCATCTAGAAATGGAATCAAGAGAAGCAGGAGAAAAGGGCTCTCTAGTGATCAGGAGCAACTGATCATCCTTACGATAAGACTTAGTCTTATCAATATACCAATTGAGAGCCCTAACAGGCCACCAAACTTTGTCCTCGCGCACTGACGAAAACCCAGAAAGCAGACAAAGAAAAATCTCAACAGGGCCAGAGGCAGCTGTCTGATTCTCGGCAATAAAAGAAGCCTTAGGAATCAATCTAACGCCTTTTCTCTCCCAGCGAACATGACCAGGAGTAAGGCAGAGAGCATGAAGAGTACTGCGCCTCTGCCCAGAGGCAAAAGCTACCAAAAAGAGCGTCTTAACCATAAGATGATGAAGCGAGCTTCACCTAACGGTTCAAAAAGAGGTTTCGCCAAGGCCTCCAGGACCTTAGGCAGACCCCAAGACGGCACTAACCTAGAATAAGGAGGTCGCTTCAAAAAGAACGACCGAATCACACCACTTAACAGCGGGGAAATGGAAATCCCCGAACCATCTGAGAAACCCGAATGAATGGCCCCGATAATTCCGAACGGTAGCCTCGGATAGTAGAGATGGATCTCCCTTTGTCAAATAGCGAGATTAGAAAATCCGCAATTGAACCAAAAGGAGCCGAAAAGGGGTTTGATTTCGCTCTTTACGCCAAAGGAAAAAGACCGAAAGACGGGAATTATAAATCTCCCTAGTAGAAACTCTACGACTGGACAATAAAAATTCTGCGGCTCTATCACAGAGACCCGACTGTCTTGCAGATTCCCCGACAAGGGCCAAGCAGTCAAATGAAGGGACTCTGGATTGTGGTGAAAAATCCCCGAGAGGGGCTACAACACCAGATCCACTCTTAACGGAAGAAGGAACGGTTGAGCCGCCAGAAGGCTCATTAGCTCCGGAACCAACTCCTCCTGGGCCAAAAGGGAGCTATCACAAGCACCCGAGCCTGATCTTCCCTGATCTTCCGCAAGACTCGCGGAATCAGCTGGAAGGGAGGAAAGGCAAATCCTCGAAGATTCTCCCAACTGAAAGAGAAAGCATTGAGAGCCCAAGCTCCCCAATCGCGCGCACAGGAGCAATATATCGTAGGTGATTTAGAACCGACGCAAAAAGATCCACTTCCAGTGGATCCAGGTAACTGCAAATGCGGCGAAAGACCTCTGGATGGAGCATCCATTCCGATGGAAGACACCTGCCCCGAGACAGAAAATCCGCAATGAGGTTTTCCAGACCGGGGATGAAAGAGGCCACGGGTGTGATTGCCATGCGACAACACCACCTCCACAGCTGTGCTGCTAGGGCATTCAGGATAGCAGAACGAGTGCTTCCCTGCAGATTGACATAAGCCGCCACAGTGACATTGTCCGTGAGGATCAGAACTGAACGACTGAAAAGTCAAACATTAAATATGGGGAAGAGTCCCAAGATGAGACCAATCCCCCGCGACCGCGCTGCCATTGCAATGTCCTCCCCACCCCAACCGAGAAGCGTCCGTCGAAACCGAGATCAACGGAAGGGGGGGGGTACGGAAGGACTTGCCTCGCGCAAGAACCTTTCTGGCCAGCATGAGCTTGCGAGCTGCCGAGACAATGGTGAGAAACCTGTCTCAACTGGGCCGAGCCAACTGATTCCAAATGTCCAACACAGCCCCCCAGAAAAACTGGGCTGCAAGTAGGAACTAACTCTGACTTTTCCCAAAATATTAGGAAACCCAAGTCTTGAGTAAGATTGACGAGCAAACGAGTCTCGTCCAACAAACAATCGCGCAACTCCGCTAGGAGAAGCCAATCGTCCAGGTAGCAAAAATAGCCGAAGGCCGCGTCGCCTCAGAGAGGCTGCCAGCACGGCTACAACCTGAGTAAGAACCCGAGGGACTGGGCACAGCCCGAAGGGAAGAGTGCGAAAGCGATAAGTCTCTGAGATGAAGGAAAACCCCAGAAGATCGCGCGAAGCGCGATGAATGGGAAAGTGGAAATACGCATCTTCGAAAACTATCAAGACCGCGTAGTCCTTCCTCTTGATCAACGGGAGAATGGAGGCGAGAGTCTCCATCCGAAAATGTACTGAAGTTTTCCCAAGCGCTTGGGAATAACAAAAGTCGGAGAAAGGGAAAAAGACAGCCTGTGAGGTGACCGAGTTCCTATAGCACCTCCGGGGAGCGGGGCGGACAGATCTATGAAGAATCCGTCTCGTCCGTCAAAGAGAACAAAAGCGTCCCCGGAGATGGCCTCCCAAGCGGGGAGAAAGGAACGAAGACAGCCACCAACGCGGACAGAGGCTCGCATCGACTTAGGATGAGCATGTAAACAAGACAGAGACCTGTTATCGCGCATCGCCAAAAGCAAAGGACCCGAGACGGAACATCCGAGAGAAGCAGTGCGATGTCCGACTCCTTAACCCAAAGGGCCGTAAGAACCAAGACTCTGCGACGGTACATGACCGAGGCAGCTGCAGTGGAAAACTATGACCACTGCAAACCAAACATGACGCTTAAAAGAAGCACCGCTTCAATGCGTCCAAAATCCAGCTTGAAATCCTCCGCAAGAGAAATACCCTCGGAGGAATCCCGCTGCCTGAACCCAAGCAAAGTCGAACCCTGCGCGCGGGCTGACTGAAAGTCAGGGAAAGTTTAGAACAAAGCAATCGCTTCTACCCCACAAAGGGAGAGCGACTAAGGCTCTGCCTGCCCCAGCGATTCGGAAACCGAAGCTTGAGAGGCCGCTTCCAAAACTAGATCCGCCTGAAATGATCGTGACAAAGAATCACGAACAAAGGCCGAAACAGTCGGATTCACGCATGAACCGCCATAAGCCTCCTCACCCGACGGAGCCCCGAGGCTGCGAGAATAGGAGGCGCATGTGATCCCGTCACAGACAAAGAAGAATAAACCATAAAAGGCTAATTAGTCTCGATGTCCGACCCAAAAAAGGGACAAGAGCAGGGGATGTGATGCCTGGTACAAGGGACCAACCCTGAGTCTGGGCAAAGCCCATCTCAGACTGAACATCTCAGCTCTGGAGAGCGTTTATTCGGTTTCGTTCGGATCCCCGAAGCCCTTCGGGAACACGAACCGAACCCTCCGCTGAGGGACGCTCACCTCCCTTTATGGGAGAAGTGCGCTGAGGGTATTGAACCCAAAGACGCGCACCAATTACCCATATCGGCTGAGCAAGAAGATGCAACAGCCATGGGCCGGGCGCCAAGGCGCCCAGAGCAAGGGCGGACCGGGATGACCCGGCAAAGGACTCAGCAGGAATCCTGCTGCTTAAACCAACGCGAAGTCGAACCCTGCGCGCGGGTTGACTGAAATTCAGGGAGATATCTGGACAACAAAGCAATCGCTTCCACCCTACAGAGGGCGAGCGATTGAGACTCCGCCTGCCCAAGCGATTCAGAAACCGAAGCTTGAGAGGCCACCTCCAAATCTGGTTCCACCCGAGTGGAAAGAGACAAAGGAACGCTAACAAAGGCCTCAGCAGGCAGAGCCCCGCATGGTTCAACAAAAGTCTCCTCGCCCGGCGGCGCCCCAAGGGCCGCGGGAATAGGAGGCACATGCGAATCCGACTCAGACAAAGACGAATCAAACACAAAAGGCTGATTAGACTCAAAGCGAGACCCCTGAATAGGGACAGAAGTCAGGGTTGAAGTAGCCGGTACAAAGGACCAACCCTGATTCTGAGCAAAAGCCCGCATCATGCTGAACATGTCAGCTTGAGAGGAGCTAGCTGGGTTAGCCAGGCCAGACGGGCAAGAGGCCGGCAAAGCCTTGCCACTTTTTGCCTTCTTCTTGGCCTTTTTCTTGGCTGGCTCGACAAGAGTCGTAGCCGAAACCCTTTTCTTAGAACGCTTAATCGGATTCGTTCGGATCTCCGAAGTCCGCTTCGGAAACACGAACCGATCCCTCCGCGGAGGGACGTTCACTTCCCATAAAGGGATTGGAGCGCTCATGGCGTAAGCCTAGAGAATCGCCCAAATCACCCATATTGGCTAAGCAAGAAGATGCAGTAGCCATGGGTTGGGAGCTAAAAGCTCCCAGTGCGGGGGCAGACCGAGATGACTCGGTATGTGCCCGATGACTACTAAAGGCGTGTGAACCCGCTATTGGACCGCCAGAAAGCAGCAATAGGGGAGCACTAGTAGTCACGCACTCAGGTGAAAACACCTGTTGCTCCGAAGAGCGTCCATAATTGTTAGCTCGAGCATTCCCATTAGCTGGCAATGTAGACAGCCCAGGAAGTACTCGTTCCCCCATATGGCGTTTGCACGGGGGCTAGGGTTTGAGAACCCAGACCAACATGGACTAAGCCCGTGGGTTGCCCTGCAGTAGTGGGGCGCGTCTCCCCTAACGGATCAGAGCGAGTGAACGCTACCGTACGGGAAACAACCGCCCCCCCCCTCTGGTCTCAGCGACCGGGGGATTGGATTCGTTAGATATCCAAACCACTAGAATCTGACGCCACCCACCCCGAAACCACGGGCTTCGGAGTTGACAATCCCGACTCAGTTAACGCCACCCGTCCCGAAGCCGCAAGCTCCGAGACTGGCAAACTCTGCAAGGAAACACCACTAGGCAACTTACCCTTAGCCCTCCTCCCTCCCCCATGTACCGAAGTACTCGGGAGAGTTCTGGAAGGCCGAGTCGTCTTGCTAGACGACTCTTCGGAAGAAGCAGGTCTCCGTGACCTAGCTGCTTCTTCTTCCGAATTCATACCACTGCAATAAAACAGACAATAAAGTATACTTTTCAAAATAAGAAATACTTCAACTGAATGCAGTAAAATAAAAGTAAAATTTATTTGGGAGATACGCACAAAAGATTTTCACAGCAAAACGTAAGAACAAACACCGAACCCAAAGGCTCGGTGACAAACGGAACACCCGCAAACACACAGAAATATCTACGTGGGGCTGACCGTGAAAGGGAAAAATAAATGCCAAGAAAAGGATATCAAAAATCCCTTGCAATCGGCAAAAGTGACTACTAAAACACACAGTACTATAATCTAAACGAATATAGGTACCTAAAAGTGCTTTAAATGTGCGAAAAAGCGCACCTAAAGGATACTATACGACCTGATTTCAGGAGCGCTGTGACTATACGTCCTATCTCGTCGGGGGCGAGCAAGAAAGAGGAAGATGGCCGTAGCGTGTTGACGCGTGTGAGTGGCGAAGGGGACAATAGGATTACGGGGGGTGCGCACAATATTGTGACTCATGTGTGTTAAATTCTCGAAGGGGTCCCGTAGTCAAGACTACAGGCATAATAGGTAGGTATATATGATTTATTGCAGTAAATTAATGTACATGTACATATTATAATGTTAGCAAAAGCCATTTCTATTTCAATACCTAACTTGTGAAAATGTACAATGTAGCACATCTTTAACAAGCAATTTTCATGAAGAAGCCCACCAAGTTAGATTAAGGTAGCATTGCTGACTTTTCCCAGTTTAAAAGAAAGACACAAGAATGCAAGGCCATAGGCATACATTCCATATGATCATCAAAGAAATCATCAAAGTTGAAGGCTACAGTTTGGCATGTTCTGCCATAATACCTTTTGGGATAAAATATATCATGTATTTCATATTTCAAAATTCATCGAAATATAGACTGGAATATTTGCAATGAAATCTATAAACTGGGGTGGTATTCCGAAAATGATGTTATCCTTTAGTAGTAAAAATGTGTTGATTGTCATAACTACTCTAACTTGGGACAAGCCATTGGTTAAATCTCTATGCAAAGCGAGATGGGCTCGCGTAAAGATAAAAGAGATATCTGCGCAAGCACGAATGAGAAGTGTAATACGCGCAATTTCAGTTTTGTTATGACAATTAAAAGCATTTTTCTTAACATTAAAAAATAACATAGTTTTCAGAATATGGCCCCTGGCCAATCATTCCAAACCGAATGTTTGCTAAACATTTGGTAATTTTTCAATGCAAATCAACAAACATCCATGCACAAAGCTTCCCAGCACCATCTACATGGCTCCACAATCATTTTTTTTTAATGGGGATTTAAAGCAAACTAATGTTGGGTCCATATTTGCACCAGATCCATTTTCAAGTTGGGTATTTTGGGAGTCCCAGAGAGAAACTTTGTGTGTGTGTGTGTGTGGGGGGGGGGGGGGGGGGGAGTCTCTGTCGCATGAGTAAAGGGATAGAAAGAAGCTTAATCCCAGTACGGTATTCAGTGCCTGCACTGTTTCTGTATTATATGATTTTTATGGCATCGCCCAATTAGTAAGTTGTTACAATTGTGGGGATATGGATATTGGGGGGGGGGGGGGGGGGGGGACTTATTTTATATATATATATATATAAAATGAAAAGAAATGCAGACAGAATCTGGACTAGGTTAAACCCCTGACTTTGATAAGACCTTGAAGACATTGAGCTTTTACAATTTGTTTTTATTCAGAAGGGGGGGGGATAAAAAATGAAAAAAAAAATACTTTTAGCAATTAAAAAAAAAAAAGACTGGTGAAAAGTGAAAAAGTTAAGTGATTGATTTGCTTTATTACAAAAGGAAAAATGTTTAGTTACAATACACCTCCACATTGCATGAATGCTACTACTAGGTGTTACAAAAAACATTTCCCACTTTTGATCCTTAATAGTTCAAAAACTATATATCAGATAACACTGTCATTGATATGAGTAATAGCTGAATAGTGTACAATTTAGTTGGAGGTGATTTGAATATGAAAGCATAAATAGGTTTCATTAAATCCATGATTAATTATAAATTTAGGTTCCAGATTTTGGTCAAATTTTAATCCTCTGTACAAAACTTGAACTTTACACAAGAACCAATGATGTGTATGTGAGTGTGTATGTGAGTGTGTGCTTACAATGACCCTGAACAATGGACATGAATGCTTTATTAATAATTCATGATGGATTGTTTTGGGCACTGCTAGTCTGAATTCATGGTAAAGGGTAAAATGCATGCACATGAAAAAAGGTAAGCACCTGTTTCCATGTGCTTGCAACATCATCATCACCACCATCATCAATATCATCATCATTGTTATCATCATTATCATCATCATCAATATCACTATCATGATCAACATTATTACCAGCAGCAGCATTATCATCACCATCACAATTATCATCATCCTCATCATTGTTATTATTATCATCATCACTATCATTGTCATCATTATCATGACTATCATTGTCATCATTATCACCATTACCATCATCTTCGTCATCATCATCATCATGGACAACATCAATATTCCTATCCTTTGAATGACTTAATTCACTTTGCATTACTTTGATTGCTTCAAAATCCATTAAAATGACATCTCAGTGAAATGACTTTACACAGTTAATGCCAAAGGATAAATAAAAACTAGCAATAGTTATGTTTATACGTAGTACATAGCATGCTATGTAAGTCTCGAAAATATATCCAGTATGTTCAGAAAGGCCATGATCAACTTGCTTCTATCACCCACTCGCTGCCAAAACACACACTCCCATACACACCAATTGACCCCTGTGCAAAGTTAAAGTTTTGTACAGAGGGTTGAAAATAGAGCAAAATCTGAACCCTAACTGAAAAATTAATCTTGAATTTAATGAAACTGATTTATGCTTTCATTTATAAATTACCTCCAACAAAATTGTACACTATTCAGCTATTGCTCATATTAACGCGAGGGTTATCCGATATATAGTTTTTGAACTATTAAGGATCAAAAGTGGGAAATGTTTTTTGTAAGACCTAGTATAATCTACATGCAACTAATGTGTTACCAGACAAAACCAACACACAGATGAAAGTAATACAACTGAGATGATTAACTATGGTACCAGGGCTACATGTTACATAGGGTTAATTCCACGGTAACGGAAGAACATTTAGATACAGTTTGTGTGTGATTGTCCTTCCGTTACTGTGGAATCGACCATAGGTGAATTTGAGGCATTTCTGCTGATAATGTATAACATACAAATTGGTTGATTTGTGAGAGGAATAACTGACCTGGTCACAAATTCATATTTAAGTTGTCAAAGAAACGTTAACACCTGTAACATCGTCACCTGCCAAAGAACACAAAACAAATAGTCTCACTCACACGTGATATTGCTCAAATATATCACGCATTACAAGTGGTACGAGCCATATGGGAATAATTCGTTTAAATAATCACTGAATTTAGTGAAAAAAAAGTTCAGGAAACTGATCTAAACTATAGCAAATTAAACTTCACCATATCCAACCTTTAAATGAAACGGCTCCAATTACATCAAAAGTGGTACAAGCCATATGGGAAAATACCTTTAAAAATTCACTGAATTTTGTGAAAAAAGGTTCATGAAATTGATCTAAACTATAGAAAATTAAACTTAAGTGCAAAAGGTAGAACTTGAAATTGAAACATGAAATTTAAGGAGTTTAACTCAAAAAAGATTGAACTTGTGAATTTTATTTTTAATTAATGATATAAATAGCCCTTATTCAAAATTATGTAGACATAGCTGTCATTATGCACCTAAATAAGTTTTCTATTTAAGCAATTATTGTAATTTCAGAAAGGTGATAAACATCAACTATACAAGGTCATTGTAGTCCGTGGTACATATACATGTAGATTGAGATTCATGAAATCAGTTTTTTACATCCCTGGGGAGACTGGTCATGTTATTGAAGCACTTTGCATGCGAAACACTGGTCAATAATTTCACATGCAAATTGTACATGTACACTGTAGACACATGCAGATAGAACAAGAAGCTGAAGGAAAAGAACATTAAATTTATCGATGTGAATCATTGAGATAATCCAGGCATATAAAACACTATACACTTACCTGTTTCCATTCAAATTTCATTATGTTATATCAAAGATAATCTGATATTGTTAGCAATTATTTCTTAGTATAAACTGTCTTACAAACATGTATGAAGCCATGAGGGCATATAACTTCAATGAACCCTATTCCCTCTATAAGCGAAGCATGCATATACATGGTTAAAAATCAGTATTACACCATGCCTTTTCATCAAAATAATCACACATGTACATGTATCCCATGGCCTTGAAAGCGGGAAATTTTAGGTATCAGATGAATATAAAAAAGCATTAATGTAAAAAAGGCACTGGGGAAAAACAGACACACAATGTACATGGACTTTCAAAATGGCAATAACAAGGAACAACATAATAAAATCTATTTCATGCATTGGAGAAGTGGAGATATTCCTTAGACAAATGATACTCTGCCTCACTCTAATATACTGCCAACTCAAGCAGCAAAATGCAGATCTTAAAGCTGACCTTAAAATGAACCTTTTCATTATAAAAGTCATCATCATGCAGGAAAGAAATAAAGGAGAATGTAATTAATAATGAAACCTAAAATTTACCAGGACTGTGTGTGTGTGTGTGTAATTGGGTTTTTACAGACGTGTATCAATCAGATATGATTATTTACGTCTGGGACCGACCTTTAACGTCACCATCCGAAAGACGTGACTCAGTCTCGAACCTGGGTCCGCTGAATCAGTTTATAACTTCCACTGGTAGCTGGATTACAGGCGCACGCCACAACGCCCAGTTTTTTTGTTTCAAACATAAGAGGAAACATTTAATTTCATTTACACCAGTTACATGTATATAAAGACCGCTCAAGGGAGACAAGAAAAGTGGTCTTTAAGAGCAGGTGGTCTTTATGTACAGGTTCCTTTAATACACATTTCAATGAGAGACACTTTTCAAGGGAAACAAAAATTGCGGTCTTTATAGACAGGTGGTCTTTCTATACAGGTGGTCGCTAAAGCAGGTTTGACTGTACATCAAATTCTTCATGAATAGTACAGACCAGTACATTTAAGATACATTTTAGTTATTTTCTCACCACTATTTCAATTGATTCCTAAAGTGTATACTTAGGAAAATAAAGATATGTATCTAGGCTGTTCATTAATAAGGAAAAAAAATCATCCACCATCCTCCCTCATAATATTTAATATGCAAAAAAAAATAAAAAACAATAACACACAAGTCATGTATACATGTACACCATAATGTTTTTCAAAACTTGGAAAATAACAAGGGCTATTGCGACTGACGGTCTTTGAAAACAAAAGCAACACATATTAAAAAGTACTGTACGTGTACAGAAATGAAAAGGATTAGTTAAAACAGAGTGGAGTTGATGGAAAGAGGGGTCAACCTTAGAGCAAGATACACAGCATGAATTAGAACAGAAGACGAATAACTAGATATTTCAACCACTGAACACTGGTATTTGCAGGCAAAGCATTTGTTTTCTGACTGATAGCGATATCTTTTCAAGTACGGTAGTCTCATAACAAAATATCCCAAATGCAACTAATTGCACAATGATGACATGCAATTAATCCTCCTAAATAAAAATGTATGATGGAATGTGAAATTAACTCAAATCAATGTTACAAACCAATCGTGGATAAATATTGAAATAGCAAGTGGGGAAAAAATACCTATCAAAAGTGAAAATTGCATAAGAGTTAAAGAGTGGGAAACCCAGCTACATGTAATGTAGATGGGTAAAAAGCTCAGGGCTCAGTCTCATACAGAGTTGCAATCTATTTAAATCAATGGATTTGAATTGATCAATTTGAATCAATCAATGTGAATCAATGGATTTGAATCAATCGCAACTCTTTGAAAGACGGGGCCCTGGTCACATGTCAACGATAAAGATAGTAAAATCACTCTATGCAGAAACTGTATGGTGCTCACCAATTCATGCTACGGTAATAAGAATTCAACGACCATTTTCTACATGCAGGTCAATTTTATCGTTCTCGTTATAATTATCACTAATATGTCATCATGCACCAAGCTTAAACAGTATTTAGCATGCTCAAAACTCTTTCAAAATTAGTAAAAAAGGGAAATCTTTTCTCAAAACGTGCGCCCCTCTTCTCCAGAATAAAACAAGCAGGGAAATGATTAACATACATATTAAACAAACACAAAGATAGACACGAAATGTCTTTGCGAAAGAGAAAAGGTGAAACAGAGATCTTTTTCTGAAAAACAAGTTTGACGAATCTATACCTTGAATGTGAGAACGGTGTTGGAGTGGTGTCTGATTTGTTTTTTATGCCTTCACCTCTGTGGATTGTTACACAACGAGTAATAAAGTGAAGTGAAAAGAAAGAGAATAATTAGTCATGAAGGGAACAAAAATGTAGAATTGCATGGGTGGAGAGAAAATATGAGAATTGTGGGGAGCGTTTCATCAAGCGTTTTGTCAGTGATTTTTTACCGACAACTGTTATAAGCTACTGAAATCCTTGCATCTGATTGGCTGAGAGCAAATTTGTCAGTAAAAATCACTGACAAAATGCTTGATTAAAGGCTCCCCTGGAATGTGAACAATGTTACAAAGCAGATCTGCATAAATATATGTAGAGCTTCTAAATACACATGGAAAAGAATGTTGCACAGAGAACTGAGTGTGCAATCCCATGAATTACATGATGGCCACAATGTATTATTGAAAAAAGGAAAGAATATACAGAATATAACAAGATGAATGCGACTGCATCTCCTACATGCCTCCGCCTAACTTCAGTTAAAGGGGCATTAACCTCATAATATATTGTGCTTATATTCAAAGATGTAATCTATTCCTTCTTGTTGTCCTACATGTGTATGTAGTTTTGCATTAAAATATACGAGATGGGTATAAATCTAGATTTTCTCAGCAAGATTTATCGTCTGCTAGCGATACCCGGGGGCTGCCATTTTCTTGATGTGTACATAAAGATATTTTTAATCCGAATGCCAAATTGCTTTCTTCCTGATACAAAAATCCCATTGAGATTTAAAATATTTAACAGATATATACCTTCTAAAAACGAAAATGTGTTTTATATTTCTTTGAAAATAACGATTTTACTAAATATAAATCTATTTTTTTTATACTATGACGTATGCGACGGAGCGAATTAATTCAAATTTATGCCAGATGACTTTCAACGAGTGTCAATAGTGACAAACTATGCATTCAACTGCTTTGAGATAATGGACTTCGAAAGTCAGAATGCGTATTGTATATTATGTTCTGCTCTGCCAGGCAAGCCCAAGAAAACAATTTCTAGTTAGCAAAACCAGAGAATTTAAAAAGAAATCTATAAATTTCAAATTTTAGAACATATGTATACACCTGTTATGTATTTTCCATCATATATGGGGATTTTTTATAATGAAGAGAAGCAATTTAGCTCGAGGATTAAAATTATCTTCCTGACCGGAACGGTTTTCAATGGTTCATGTACAACTCCATGTCATCAAGAAAATGGCAGCCCCCATGTAAAGTGTTAGCAGATGATACCTTGAGCTAGAATTGATTTAAACCCTTTTCTGATATTTTATTTCTCAAGTGATACAGGTCAATGATTAAGAATATATTACACCTTTGAACATGAGTACATTTATATTCTAGTGTTAATTCTCCTTTAATTTTATGGTTCAAACAGTTCTTGAAATATTGTGATAAACGGAATATTAAAGCCTACAATTCTTTTGACCTTAATAGACCTTATAACCCAAAAGTCTGATCACTTTATCTCCTACTAATCATGCATACAAAATTCTTGAGATATAAAAATGAACATATCTTTAATTTCATGCATATTGACCTCTATGACCTTTGGCCTACTGAACCCTATCACCTAATACTGTATAAGCTGTTATTTTCGCGAGGGTTTAATTTTTGCGAATTTCGCGAGCTGATGTTGGGACGCGATGTTATCATCTCGCGAAAATATAGCCACTTGAGGATGACTGCACCAATTTGCGCCGCGAAAAAGTAAAGATTACTGCCTGAGTACGAGCCACTGCATTGAGAACACCAGACCTACCGACCTCATATCGCAGATCCTATTTTTTCACTTTACGCCAATTGATTGTGCTAGCATGTAATATGTACATAAATTCTACTACTTAAAAGTTGGTTAGACACTTTAAAAATTGGATTAGTAGATTATATTCTTTCATTTAATATGTTTTTTTACTGGATTCCTGTTGCAATAATTCAGTTTGGGTGTCAAATTATTGAATTTCTACGATTATTCTTCCTTCTCAAACATGTGTAGTCACATGACTCATGTTCGCGATCTCGAACATGAGTCACGTGACTATACGTCTTTGAGAAGGAAGGATATTCAGAGAAATTCACTATTTTGACACCAAAACTAACTTTTTGAAACAGGAATCCAAAAAAAAATCAAATTAGATAAAAGAATACAAATGTCTTTTATTGGAGATTGAATTGTGGCATGAGTTTTCAGCTTTGAGCTACAATTAAAGTGAAATTTAAGCCAATTTTTTAAAGTGTCTAACCAACTTTTACATGGCAGAGTTTACGTTCAAATGAAATGCAAGGCCTTGTACATGTATACCAACGAACTTTAATAACAGCAATTAAAGAAACATGTCATAAACTTTGTGTACAATATTCTTGTCATTTGGCAAACCGTAAAAACAACAACTTGCGAAATTGTCTGAGACCCTGTCGTTCGCAGAAGTGTCTGTACGCGAAAATAACAGCTTTTACAGTAACTTTGTCTCACTATGGTGATGCATATTAGCCAAGTTTGAAGTTTGAAGTTCATTAATTTCATATATATTGACCTCTATGACCTTCAAAATTACCCCCTAAATCTAACAAGAGCCCCAGGGGGCACGACGCTCACCTGAGGTGGATCAATTCACATCTGGTGCAGGGACCCCTATAAAGCCACCCAGAAAAATTTCATGAACAACTTTCATTCTTCATCTATAGAGGTATCTCTATACACAATACCAAGTTTGAGCTTCCTACCAAGTTCGGTTAAATTCCAATCATGTGTTTTGGAGAAGAAGCTGAAAATGTAAAAAGTTTATGGATGGCGGACAACTTGCCCCACCGCCCCCCCCTCCAGTATGTTACCCCCACAGACCCCCTATAGGGCCACCCAGAAAAAATTCATGAACAACTTTCATTTTTCATCTATAGAGGTATCTCCATACACAATACCAAGTCTGAGCTATTCCTGGTTCTGGAGAAGAAGATGTTTGAAATTTACATAGCTTTTACACTTGGGGGCCCTCCCCCTGGGCCCCCCTGGAGGCCACATGTACCATTTTAGCAACTTTGAATCCCCTAACCCTAAGGATGATTCCTACCAAGTTTGGTTGAATTCCGATCAGGTGTTTTGGAGAAGATCAGAATGTACATTTTGCCTGACAGCGCGCCCCCCCCTCCAGTATGTTACCCCCACAGGGCCCCTATAGGGCCACTCAGAGAAATTTCATAAACAACAATCATTCTTCATCTATAGAGGTATCTCCATACACAATACCAACTCTGAGCTATGCCTGGTTCTGGAAAAGAAGATGTTTGAAATTTACATAGTTTTTAAAATTGGGGGCCCTACCCTGGCCCCCCTGGGGGCCACATGTACCATTTTAGCAACTTTGAATCCCCTAACCCTAAGGATGATTCCTACCAAGTTTGGTTGAATTCCGATCAGGTGTTTTAGAGAAGAAGATCAGAATGTACATTTTGCCTGGCAGCGCCCCCCCCCCCCCCCCTCCAGTATGTTACCCCCACAGGGCCCCTATAGGGCCACTCAGAGAAATTTCATGAACAACATTCATTCTTCATCTATAGAGGTATCTCCATACACAATACCAACTCTGAGCTATGCCTGGTTCTGGAAAAGAAGATGTTTGAAATTTACATAGCTCTTACAATTGGGGGCCCTCCCCCTGGGGCCCCCTGGGGGCCACATGTACCATTTTAGCAACTTTGGGTCCCCTACCCCTAAGGATGATTCCTACCAAGTTTGGTTGAATTCCGATCATGGGTTTTGGAGAAGAAGATGAAAATGTAAAAAGTTAACGGACGACGCACGACGCACGACGCACGACGGACGACGGACGACGGACGACGGACGACGGACAAATTTCCATCGCAATAGCTCACTCGAGCCTTAGGCTCGGGTGAGCTAATAAGCTTGTCTGGTGATGCATACTAGCACCGAGTTTGAAGTTCATACCCCGAATGCTTCTTGAGATATCGCGTTAACAAGGCAAAAACAAGCAATTTCAGAATTGAACCCTGTGACCTATGACCTTTGATCTACATGTACATACCCTGAAATCTAATCAGATCGTCTTCCTATGGCGATACTAACACCATGTTTGAAGTTCATACCTCAAATGGTTCTTGAGATATCAAGAGGACAAGGCTAACACTTGCAATTTCAGAAATTGACCTTTATGACCTTTGACCTACGTACCCCCAAATCTAATCAGATCGTACTGCATGTATGGTGATACATACTAGCACCAAGTATGAAGGTATGAAAGTAAAAAATGATAATAAAAGAAAAGCCTTGTATTCTAATGCTTTATGTGGATTATACATGATGAATCAATCATAAAATTAAACATTATTAAAATGATCAAATTGCTGATCATCTGTTTTATAACTCCATGGAACTTTCCTCCAAAAACTAGAAAACACCTGACTGTACTTGAGTTGTGTGGTTCCCAAAATATTATCAATTGCAAATAAAAAAATTGCAAATAAAAAAAATCACAAAGACCATCAAGCCAAGACAATAGCAGTATGAGGACCCGTAACCGTAACAGGACATAAAGCACAAATAATTTTTTTTTAATATAGCCCCAAATGCTACTAAAAGCAGGACTTGTGGTTCTCGTTTGTAGAATGATTACTATACTTAATAATTATTAATAATTAATTTCAAATCATTTTTCAAATGAATTTTTTCAATACATTTTAAAGAAATTAATTGATGATTGTAAAACCTCTGAAATAATAATTAATCTCAAATAATTTAAGGAATTACGATTTGTTCGTATTGATTTTCTTTCAAAGTACTAATCAATTGACGATACACCCTCTATAATTATGTAAATGTTTTCATTTACAGGCCACTTCTCTCTTGGTGCATATACACTGTATGTCGCTCTCTTCCAATGCACACATACATGTAGGTATTATCTCATCTTACAGTGCATCCCACGACCCCCCCCCCCCCCCCCCCGAAACAAAGGGTAATTGTGACCTCAATCATTATGACAATAATGATCTATTTCCATAAAGCAGAAGTACAATGTATAAACGCTTGTGCATTTAAATGATACCTTGACGGCATTAATCCACACATGCTTCACCGATAAACCTTTTTTTAAAGAATGTCATGTAAAAATCCATCTGTATTGCATCCATACATAAAAGAAGACTTTTTATGGAAGATGATAGACAATGATCGTAGTTAATGGAAAAACATGAATTGATTTCCTGTGCTGCATATAATTGTGGCATCATGACATTGGCATACCTTAAAACACACACACACACACCCATCCACACACAAAACGTGTCACTAATTATGCCCCATGCAACAATTTACGACTCGAAGTAGCACCTGAAAATGCGATAATCTTAACTTTTTTATTGGGGGGGGGGGGGATGGGCATCCCAATCCATATGTAAGAGAACCCTGGATCCACCTCTGATATTTATGCAGCTGTACATTTTCATTTTTTTTCAAAGAAGTTGAGCAGAACACACATGGCAGTATAAACATCTGCGCAGATGTACATTTACAAGCATGGTGGCTAAATAAAGTTTTCAAGTTCAGAAAAGAGAAACTCCATACACCCAACCTGTCAAATATGAGCTGTACATGTCACTGAAGTTAAGGTTTCACTACAACAAAAAGTCAACTGCAATATCAGAGGACATGTCACTTTGACTACAGGCATTTCAGTGACATGTACACATTCCTGTACGATTTTGATAAAAATGGACCAGAAAATGAAGGCCTGACCAAACTTCATCGATAGCTATAAAAATGGACCGTCTTCATCGATTTTTGCAACAATAAAGTTGCTGGTTCTGTCAATGAAACACTATGGGCTCTGCCTCCTTCTCTTCTTCTGCCACTAACGTCACACCGAAGGAGTGCAATTATTGGCTGATTAGGCTGACAGCTTTTATCGGTGAGGTCTGTCCTCAAGTATCAGTTGCTGAGTGTATCCGAGAATATAAAAGGAGGCTCATTAGCTCATTAAATCATTGAGGTCTGACCTACAATTTTCCGAAATTTTTCACATACACAACAGGGGAGGAATTTGGGAATGATTTATTGTATCATATCGGTGATGTCTGACCAGGCCTTTACTGTCTGAGTGTTCAAAACACTTGTCCAAAAGGACACCTTCACATGCCCTTGTCAATCATTAACAAGTGAAAATCTACACTCTATAAAGTCAATCAAGTGAGGGAAAATTGGGAAATCTTCTTTCTGCAACTCTCTTCCATGGTTCAATGAATGATTTTTTAAATCTGGTATGTATGATCTGATTTTGCTTTGACATACACACACATGTAGCAAAGGCAAGTATTAATGAGGGCTGAGCCATTGTGTGTAAACCTCATCAGTTTTAAATAAACCAGGTTTTGGAAAACTTTCTTTTACACCAAAAAGAGTAGCTGAAGCCTAATATGCCTTTGTAAGCAAGGCTGTGCCACAAGGAACTTTTCTTGCACATCTACTGTTTTCTAAAAACCTTTTTTTATTAAAGTCTTAAAAATTCCTCGTGAATATTGTTCTCTCCATAACCCAGGTAAACAAATGACCTGCATCACATGACCCTGGAAACTCCTTTTCTTTTCAAAACAGTTAAATGAGTTATGAGTTGTTAACAGTTCTCACTTAGCCCTACTTCACACTGAACAGACAACAGCATGGAAGCCAATTAGTAAGTGAACTATCCACGCACTAACCCATACAGTCATGAAAGAACACAATGCATAGTGCAGAGTACATTGTAGATATACAGTGCGTCCCAGAAAAAACTAAACCCTAAAACAAAGGGCTATTGTGACCAAACTATGTGCTCTATGACAATAATTATCTTTTTCCCATAAACTAGAAGTATTTTAAATGATGTATTTGATGGCATCCATCCGTACATGCTTTGCAGAGCAGCAGCATTTTGAAAATGACATTTAAAGGCCAAGTCCACCCTAATATCAAGTTGATTTGAATAAATAGAGTAAAATTAAACAAGCGTAACAGTGTTTTTTTTATTTTTATCAGATGTTACGCTTGTTTAATTTTACTCTATTTATTCAAATCAACTTGATATTAGGGTGGACTTGGCCTTTAAAAACCCAGTTGTGCCGTATTTGGGTAAAACCGTGAAAACGTTAGGATCACATGTGAACATGACCCAAATGTATCATAACTTTTAAAACCATATGAGAAGACTATTTTCATCTGGTTCTTTCAATAATGAGGGTAAGGATAACACCCTCATCATAAAATAAAGGATAGTCAATGTTTGGTCAATGTTTTGTCAATGTTGGGGGAAAAGGGGAATGCTTTGTATTAAAATGGTAACTGCAATCAAAATGAAAAGCAATTTTTTGCATTTATTTTTTAAAGAACAAAGCGGACAGATGGGTGATTTTTTTCATAAAAGTAAAGTAAGTGGCACCTTCCATTGTCAGACAGAATACAATGTAGAAAGGGCACATAAGCAGAAAAATTATCAAGGTTATGGCAATTTCCCACCTCAGGAGGGGCACCTGTTCCATCACACGAAAGGCCCTTCTTTATCTTTTGAGGGATATTTATTGATTTTGGAAATTTTGGGGGCGTATGCCCCTGCCACCACTGGAAATTGCTATTGGCCTGTTTTTTATGAATTCCTGATTGAATGCATGCTGTCAGACAAGGGAATTTCACGTACCATATCTCTTAAAGCTGGTATTTCTGTTTTATTTTCGCATGTGATACTAATGTCTTCACAGATTTACCAAAATCTGGCACAACTGAGTTTTTACATGTCATTTTCAAAATGCTGCTGCTGCTTGGTAAAGCATGTGTGGATGGATGCCATCAAGGTATCATTTAAAAAAGCATTAATACTTCTAGTTTATGGAAAATAGATAATTATTGTCAAAGAGCACATAGTGTGGTTACAATAACCCTTTGTTTTAAGGTTTCGTTTTTTTCTGGGACACACTGTAGAATGGACAACCATGTACAGAATACCTCAAAGTCAAGGTTTTGTCAAAGCTTGTGCATGAATATATTCATGTTCTGACATATCGGGCTCTGCAATAAGGTGTATTTGGATGAGTAATGGATAATCATGGCATTCTCGTACAAGACCTGCACAACTGCAAACAGTGAACACATGGATCATGTACAGATGCACAGGAGATACAATTTAGCAATGTTCAAAACCAAGCGATTTCTGTTGTTACCTTTCTCCTCCTCTGGTTTTGCATCTACATCTACGTGTACATCTACTGTATGTACAAAGAAATTGAACATTTATTTTTTTTTTCATTTTTGTAAATTATCATGCTGCTTTAATATATACATGTAGATCAAATATGAATTATAACCATTATGTGATAATTTACAAGAATCATATTTTTTCCTTCTCCTTCCAGTATAAAGTTTTAAGAAAGAAAAGTGATAACAGTAAATGGGAAAGGACTAGGTGGAACAAAAATTAGAAAACCAGACAAAGTGAGTAAAACAAGAGAATAGGTGAGAGGAGAAGAAAGGGAGACAGAGTAACAATGAGGAAAGAGAAAGAAAAGAAAATGTTAAAAGAAAGATAAACACAGCAAGTGGAAGACGATACAACAATAGAAAGAATGTTATGAACAGAAACTAGAGAATGACACAGATAGACAGAGAGGGGGTTGAGACAGGAGATGATATCGATTTACCATCACGAAAGAGATAGAAAAACAGGGAGAGCAAAAGAAAGATATTTAGGAAAAGGGAGGTATTATACTTGGGGAAGAGATATATTTTGTTAAAAGACTCCTGTGATTTAGAATAACCTAATAAAATTCCATCCCAAACATCTTTTTTTTTTACATCATTTTCATATATGAACATATTTTTTTATATTCATCATCCATGATCGTGCTGCTACCATACCAGGGCCCTGTTTCATAAAACTTGTTATCAGTAACAACTGCTACATTTCTATGACAAATTTGGTCTCAGCCAATCAGATGCAAGAATTTTAGTAGCTTATAACAGTTATTGCAACTTGTTATTGATGTTTTATGAAACAGGGCCCATGTGCAATTAAGAGCACATCTCAAAATATGTTACAGCTCCCAAGTATCCGATATCAAAATTACCTGTTGTGGCTGAAAGTTGTTAATTCAAAGAGATTAATAAACATGAATTATGAAAGCTGTGTCAGTTATTAATAGGCTTTCAACTATACATTCTTAAAAGAAAGAGCATAATACGTAAATAAAATTGACATGTAATATGGTATTTACTTTAGTTGAATAATGGAAGCTAACCACAAGGCATTAAAAGTTTTTAGTGTTAATCATTACATGAAAATAATTGTTTTTGGAAAAGATGAAATAATAATTTCTAGTTTATAATCTACTAGCATTATGGGTTTAACACATTTCAAACTACTAAAAGAGCTACAACTTGTTAAATTTAAAGCTTCCAATGCCTAATAATGATCAAATGGAAGATAATGTATTGTCAGGCAGAAGTGAATTAATCAAACAAGTTTAGGAATGGCATCCATGCACTCAAGGACAAACATTTGAGGCTGTGGGCATCAACACATAAACTTGTTTGTTTCTTCATGGAATCAACTTGTACACATAAATCTAATTATTAAACACCTGGAAATAATTTCATAAGTAGATTAAGTGATGTAGTCATTGCATACAAGTAGTTTTCTTATAGATGTATGCATGCACATGCAGTATTTAGTATTTGTCAACATAAAGCAGAATGGAGTAATATGTAAACTCACTTTTACTAATCATAAAAACTTCATGTAGTGCTACCTCACTTTATGATTGTGGGTCAAAAGAAGTCCTTACCCTTTACTTAGCCAACTTTTGACAGTTATTAAGCATGTTATTAAACATGAGAGAAGATAGCGACACGATGTCTCAGTGACTATTCAACTCTTTTCCTGCTTTGGACGACTTTCGGAACATAGAACAGCCTGCTTGAGGTGACTTTTGTCACAAGTAGAGTGTCTGTGGAACTCTATAAAAAACACTTTGGCAGGGTAGGGAGTCCGTTCCCGGCAAGCTAAGGGTTAAAAGGGATTATAACAAATTACACGTACTGCAAACATTACAACAGGGCTCCCTGCGCTCAGCCCCTGGCTACTCACCATTGTTATCATCACTGGCATAGCTACCGCTCTTGACAGCAGTCAGTGTGATGTTTTCGTCTCCCTTTGCTCCGATCGCCTGAGCTCTCTGCTCCTGGATTTTCTTCTCCCCACGGGACCTGATGAAAAGTCACACAATATCAATAGTATAAATATATTCTTTCAGTGGCCTTTGCCATGATATTGATCTACATTTGCCACTCTCCACCCAGGTGCATTTAATGGGTTTCAATTTTCTTCTCCCCAAGCAAACAATTTAATAGAAAGTCACACAATGTAGGAAACAATATATCCTTTGGCAAGACATTAAGCTACATTTGACACTCTCCACCCATGTGCATTTTAGGGGTTTCAATTTTCTACTCCCCACAGGACCTGTTAGAAAGTTGCACAATATAATCATACATGTAGGTATCGCTTTCTCTCTACTGAGCCTCACATCCTGTTGTACGACGCACGCTACAGCAGCTCTGCGGTCAATATCCTACTCTAACAAATACCAAACTTCAGCCCTGGACCAAATATAATATCTCATACTAACCCTTACCCTAAACCCAACCCAAAACCCAAACACATCCCTAACCCTACTCCTATATCAAAACTAGAAATGTGCATTGCTGGTGCCGCGCAATGCGAAATGTATCCCCCGGCACTGGCAGCGATTTGAAGGAGGGACAAAGACCCTCCCCCATCCCCTCCCTCAAACAAAAGGATGGTGTAGAAATTGCCGCCAGTGGCCCGGAATATTGTCAACACTAGGAGCAGCATTACCAAAACGATTTGTGCAGATTAGAGTATAATAATAATAATAATAATAATAATGTGATTTATATAGCGCCAAATCCACTCTGTGGAGTGCTCAAGGCGCATTCAAGAAGAAAAGTAGCTAAGAAGAGAATAGCAAAGTTTTTAGAAGTTTTTTAAAGGACAATGAGGTCGAGCAACTTTTTATGTCTTCAGGTAGGCTATTCCAAAAGGTCGGGCTTGTGAATGAATATGATCGTTCCCCCCAGGTTTTAGATACTTTGGGTATATTGAGAAGGCCAGAAGAGGAAGAACGAAGTGATCTTGTTGGGGTGTAGCGCTTAATAAGTGAAATATTATATTGAGGAGCAGTGCCATGAATACAATGAAAGGTAAGCAGCAGAATCTTAAAGGTGATGCGGTCCTTCACAGGTAGCCAATGTAAGGAGCGTAAAATTGGAGTAATGTGAGTGCGTTTGGAGGATAACGACTGCATTTTGCAGTTTCTGGAGCTTGGATAGTAAAGTCTGGGGTAAATTGACAAGAAGGGCATTTCCAAAATCTAACCGGGATGAAATCAAGGCATGAACTAACTTTTCGGTTGCCGACTTAGACAAATATTTCCTAATAAAACCTATGTTACGCAACTGGTATCTATAATTGATCTGCACATGTGTGAAATTTGATTAGACATTGTCATGTGTGAATCAAACATAAAACCGAGATTGCGGCAAGAATCAGATAAATTGATGGTATGATTGGAAAATGAGATCGAGTTGATGGAAATTTTGCTACGTTGCTACGTTGTGCTTTGGAACCAAATTTAAGGTATAATGCATTTTTATAGAAAATTCGGAAGAAATATGACCTCAGAGCGCACATAAGCCATCCACTAAAATATGACCTTTGATCCTATGAAAGACTGAACACTAGAGGCAGCATCACCAAAAACTGTAGAGGTGTAATCTATAATGGACCTACATACAAAATCTGAAAGAAATGAGTTAACAAATGTGTCCTCCAGAATGCATGCAACGAAAATATGACATTTGACCCTAACAACAACCTGAATATGACATTTGACTGTATAGAAAGTGGTACAGTGGGGGTAGCATCAGCAAACAATTTAGATGTGTAGGTTTCACTAAGACACATCTTCATATAAAATTTGAAAGAAATGTGTTGAGAGATATACCAAGATACATCTCCATACAAAATTTGAAAGAAATCCATCAAGAAATGTGGCCTGCAGAGTGCACTCACGCCATGCCCTGAAGTATGACCTTTGACCCTATAAAAGACGGAACACTGGTGGCAGCATCACCAAAAAGTACAGGTTTTTAGATTACACCAAGGGACACCTTCATGCAAAATTTGAACGAAATCCGTCGAGAAATGCAGAAGGTAGAGTGCAAGAAATGGAAAAATGACCTTTGACCCTATAAAGGACGGAACAATGAGGGCAGCATCACCAAAAATTAATCATGTGTAGATTATACCAAGATACATCTCCATACAAAATTTGAACAAAATCCGTTGAGAAATGTGACCGTTAGAGTGCACTCACGCCATGCCCTGAAGTATGACCTTTGACCCTATAAAAGACGGAACACTGGGGGCAGCATCACCAGAAACTATAGGGGTCCAGATTTTACCAAGATACACGTCCACAGGAAGTCTGAAAGAAATTCGTCGAGAAATGTGACCGCTAGAGCGCACACAAGAATGTGACGCGGCGGCGGCGGCGAAACGCTGCTGAATCCAAAGTATCCTCCGGCATACTGCCGGGGGATACAATAAAGCATAGAGTAATGTTGTTGCTGGAGGTGATGTTGCATCGCAATGTTGCCTCTACCTTTAGGCAAACACCCACTGACCCTTCAGACCCCTGCTTATAAGATAGCAGCCCAATTAAGGGCCAAATGCAACCCACAAGACAAGTGGATACAGTCCAACAAGAATAGTGAGTAAAAAAAGTTAATTTCTATTTTATGCTATAAGACAATGCATTATACATTGTCACTGACTATTAACATGAATATGTATCGAAGAATAGCACTCAATAGACCGGATTGCCCGTCACGTTTGTATGATTGGAAACTAGATGAATATTCGACCGCGCGCGGTCGGAATTTATGCCTCCGCCATCACCAGATTGGAAATGTATGGCATACATGTACACTCTAAAAAGGATTGGTCCAACAAAATGACAAATCTTTTCACTTAAAATGCACAGGAGACAGAAAAATTTATTTCATTTCATTTTCATATAAAACTAGAAATATTTGATAACAAGGCTAAAAACCAGTAATTTCATGTAATTTTATGTAAATTGACCTCTGTGACCTCTGACCTTTGACCTACTTACCCCAAAATCTAATCAGTTCATCTTTCTATGGGTATGCATACTGGTACCAAGTTTGAAGTTCTCACCTCAGATAGTTCTTGAGATATCGCGGTAACGGTGGTAAAAACCACTAATTCCATGTAATTTCATGTAAATTGACCTCTGTGACCTTTGAACTTTGACCTACCTACCCCAAAATCTAATCACTTCCTCTTTCTATGGGGATACATACTAGTACCAAGTTTGAAGTTTTTACCTCAAACAGTTCTTGAGATATCGTGGTAACGGTGCTAAAAACCAAATAATGTTTATGTAATTTCATGTAAATTGACCTCTGTGACCTCTGACCTTTGATCTCCTTACCCCAAAATCTAATCAGTTCATCTTCGTATACGGTAACATACTAGTACCAAGTTTGAAGTTCTTACCTCAAACAGTTCGAGATATCGTGGTAACGGTGCTAAAAACCAAGAATTTTTATGTAATTTCAGGTAAACTGACCTCTGTGACCTCTCACCTTTGACCTACTTACCCCAAAATCTAATCAGTTCATCTTTCTATGGGGATACATACTGGTACCAAGTTTGAAGTTCTCACCTCAGATAGTTCTTGAGATATCGCGGTAACGGTGCTAAAAACCAGTAATTCCATGTAATTTCATGTAAATTGACCTCTGTGACCTCTGACCTTTGACCTACTTACCCCAAAATCTAATCAGTTCATCTTTCTATGGGGATACATACTGGTACCAAGTTTGAAGTTCTCACCTCAGATAGTTCTTGAGATATCGTGGTAACGGTGCTAAAAACCAAGAATTCTTATGTAATTTCATGTAAATTGACCTCTGTGACCTCTGACCTTTGACCTACTTACCCCAAAATCTAATCAGTTCATCTTTGTATGGGGATACATACTAGTACCAAGTTTGAGGTTCCTACCTCAAATGATTCTTCAGATATCGCGGTAACGAGAAGTGGGACGGACGGACGCACGGACGGACGCACGGACGGACACACGGACGGACGCACGGACGGACGCACGGACGGACAACCCGAAAACATAATGCCTCCGGCACCCACCTTCGGTGGGCGGAGGCATAAAAACACACACATACATCAACCAAGGATCATATATGGATAAAAGTAATATTCATGATAAAAACAAACATACAGTGTGAGGGGAAGGTTACTTATTTTGAAAATGTTAAACCCCCCTAAATGGGAAACTGGACAGGTATGAATGTGTTATACTTAGTGGCCTGCAACATAATATCAGAAATATTTTTGACTTGCCTTATTAGGGTTCCCACAGAAATTTGAGAACCAAATTCCATCACTTTCAATGACTTTCAATTAAATTTTTGCCATTTTCCCCAAGACCAGATAAGTACCAATTTGGTATGGGTTGCGGCATCCAAACGATATGAATACCACGCAGTGATATATATTATTTCATGTTTGTGATGAAATGGCTGCCATAGCCACACACAGCCCACATTCACAATCAATTTCCATGAATTTGAATGACTTTGGGAGATTTATTTTCATTTTCATTTTCAATGACTTTCCAGAAGAATTAATTTTTCCATGACTTTCCAGGTTTTTCCATGGCTGTGGGGAACCTGCCTGTGGGGAACCTGCCTAATAAATAAAAGAAGAACCCCTGCTCTAGACTTACTGCATGCATGTCAGACAGATAGCCATGAGAACGACCAGGAGGAAGAGCACGCACACAATGGGAATCATGATCTTGTCCAGGGGAGTTTCTAGCGGAATGATGCGCTTGTCACCAATGAAGACGATATTCTGCTTAGTGGCATTGTTGATGGCGTCTACATTGTTCTCCACAATGGCTGCATGGAGAAGAAAGGAAATTAAAACAAGATGGCTTGACTTCAAAGTTCTATCATTTATGTACAAGTAGTGAAAAAAGGGACAGTAAAGTAGAAATATATCTTGTAGATGCATGCACCTCTGCAAGTTCAATGGATGGTTGTAATGAATTCAAACAAGCGTGCTTCATTTCTATGGAAGTCAATGCAACATCATGTTATATTTGTTTGCTATTTTAACCATAAATGCCAGATATTTCAAAATTCAAAAGATTATTCCATATATGGAAAAATTACCGAGGATTGCTCCTCACACAAGATTCAAAACTAACTTTATTGACAATGGACGGACATCGTAAGTAAACTGTCAGAAACGAGGATCTTATTCATTTCATATCCAGTGTCACAGACGGAACATCCAACCCTCGCTTTTTTATTTTGTCCCCTGATATTTTGTATTTCCTTAAAAAATGATGTTTATGTTGATGTACAGTGTGATGTACAATATGTGGTCCACAAAACAGGGAAAAGTATTTATTTTCAAGCCCCACCTACAAAATGTGGGCGGGGCTTCATGTTCAGCGTGACAGACGGGACATGAATTTACCAAGCCATTTCTGCTTTGATACTTTTTGAGTAAACTCTCCTTACTGGAAAATCTTGTGTGTATTCATGGTATTACTTGTCAGTACCTTCTTTAAGCTGCGTATATATTAAAATTTCATCTGGCTTATGGGGGAAATGCAAAAAAAGTGAGCATGACAGACAGGACACATTGAGTTTGTACACAAAATATAGTTGTTCAAAGACAACAGATTTCCATCACTTAAGACCTTATTCTCATGTGTTAAAGGGGTTATATGGTCATCTTTAATATAATGCAACAAAATAGTAAGAGCATATTAATTTTCATCCATCAGAATGACAGACGGGACATCACTTCATGATTGATATAAATTATGATCATTATATCATATTCCATCGAGTAAGCAGCAGAAATGAATTTCCCCTCTACCAAAAGCAAAATGTACCTTAAAAAACGTGACAGGGGACAAAAAGGGACCTGACCTTTGACCTCCTTTAAGTCTTAAGACTTTCCATACTTCTGGATTTTTTGTAGATGTAAAACTCCCCTCAGTCCTAACCATATTTGATTAACTTTGTTATAATAACAGCAGAAATTTCTGCAAATTACTCAATATAGATTAAAATGTTACTTAATTTATGGGTAAAAAAAATGGCTATTTGGGGCAAATATATAAAAAAAATCAAAAATCTGAATATTGTTCGATACGGTTCGAATCATGAATATTCGACTAACATACATGTAGAAGGCAAATGTTCAATTTACACATGGTATTTTCACCAAAAGTTGACATTTTTATGGAATTAAATTTTAGTAATAATTGTTTAATTTGGGGTCTTTGTTTAGAGGACAATGTGCCCTTTGACCTCTGTTAGTGTCAAGCTCTGCTTAAATTTTTTTATTTGCTCTGTATGTTACTAAGGTTCCATGTAGCTATAATGAATTCAAATATGTAACTTTGATAAAGATGCATGGCAAGTTTGAGTACTCTTAATGTAAAAGCGACTTGTGAGTAGAGTAGTCTACACACCCGCTTGCAAAGAATAGGGCCCGCATGGAACCCAAGTCAGAGTTAGGTTCCGAGGCTCCGGGGGTACATTTTTCATGTTATTTCCTTCATACTCCCTTAACTGTTGACCTAAGGAATGCCAGGTAGAGTTCTTTGAGGTTGATTTTGTACTTTCTAACTGCATGTACACAAATTATTCTTTGAGGTGATTGATACACTTTTAAAACTTGGATAATTATATTGTAAGCCCCTTACTTGTGACTGTGGCTAGAGGAACGACATACTCCATAGGAGCATTTCCATCTCTGTCCGCTTCAGGAATCCTGACGTTGAAGGTCATCTTTATGTCACCGTTGAAATACTCCGGAGAGTTGGATGTCAGAACCACAGTAAACTCACTGCAGGAAGACAATAACAGGAAATACATGTTTGCCCAAGAACAAAAAATATATGGGATGGGTATAAAGGAATTCAGATATCTGGAAAGCTCCAAAGAGCTTTGGAGCGATTCCGTGCCATGTGTCCAGAACGACATACAAAGATCTATGTGTTTTTCCATATACCGTATATATTTCATCAAAAAATGAAGAATGTCTGTACATGTATATGACCACTGAATAAGGTGCTTTCTGGTATCACCACCGAGATAGTCATTGTCATATCAAGAGACTTTTCATTCATGCATGAAATATATGATATAGTATCTAGGCATAGTACAATGTATCTTGACCACAAGTTTACTGTACTGGGTGGTTTTCTGAGAGTTAGTTTATCTTGATTTTAGTGAAATAATTTTGTCATAACAAAACGTACGCTCATGGCGCATCATTGGTTAATGCCGCCGCAAAAGTGGCTGCGTACGCGGAGTTCATCTGCGCAAACACCAATGAAATGTTGCAATTTGAAATTTGCTTGACCTAAAAGGTCAAGCAAAAACAATCACATTTGATTAATTTAAAGGTACTAAGGCCCCCCCCCCAAAAAAAAATTGTTGTATTGGCGTAACCCGTCCGACCCTAAAAATGTCGCCGACCCTAGGTTTTTTTTGTTTTTTTGGCTATCGATATCGCGTATCATGCTGCCTTTGCGATCGCGATCGAAAAACCCGGAAGTGTTGGGGACAGAACTAGCTGCGTGTATTATGTACTATACTGTCGTAAAAAAAAAAAAAATCCCGACCTACCTACCCTATTTTTCAGTGACCTGTTAGGCCAATACAACAATTTTTTTTTTTTGCCTAATTTAGCTTTCAGCAGAAGTGTGAAAAGAGAATTGTCCTTGATAGATGTAGTTCAACTCTATTTTCTATGTCCCTTTGAAAATATACAGTTACATTCATCTTTTATTCTTATTTTTATTTTAAGTTCCTTTCCTGGTATATCTTGCTGGCTACATTTGAATGTAATACACAGGCACAGCAGTCATTTTAAAAGTGAACTATTAAATGAATCTGACAAATCTTAACAATTTTGGAATGCACATCATTCAGAATTTTACAAAGTCCATATATTTATTCAGTTCTTTCTAAGACATCAGCCAATTCAAGGTTATACTCATCTTTAAATCCAACTACATGTACACATGCATTAAAATTCAGCTTTCTGTCTAAATAGTCAGTATGATATTAATGTAAATGACCATTTTAAATATTATATTTCATTGATTTTCCTATTTGGCAATTACTGTATATAGAGTCGTGATTACATTTTGTAAGTGATTATAATTTATAATCCATTATCTCATGTGCCCTCTCTGATATTTTCTTTATCAAATGAAAATATAGTTCATACCGACATCCATTTTTAAAGGCCTACTATTTTCCATTAGTAACTAGAATATGCATGAAAAAGTATTTGATTAATGATGCATACTGTATGTACAATTTAAGTGCTGTAATTGACATAATGTACCTGTATGTGGGCTACATGTAAGTACCCCTCAACATTGAAGTGTTTGCCATTTGATAAGAACATATTTTTTTGTTTTGTTTACATGTCATATATACAGGTATATATGAATACAAATACTGTATAATTTACAAAACAAATAACAGTTTGCTCTGCATGGGTTCAATACAGAAGCTAAATGTGCAGAAAGGGAGGTGCCTACTTGCTGATTGCTACTTTAATACTTAATCTATATGTAGCTAATGGTGTTTAAAGGTAGAGCACATAGGCTTAAAACCTTACCCAGGTTTTGTGTACTTCAATGATAAACTTAATTAGCAAAGAAAGATTTAAAAAAAATACAATTCAACTTGAACAATCTCCTATTCACATGTGTCCTCAATCTGACTTTTGAATTATATATCAAAATAATGGCAATAAATACAACAGAAACAATACTCTTCAGTTTTATTTTAGATTAACAAAATGTAGTATATATTGCAAGCGCTTTCAATGCTGCTTGATCACTTACTCTGCAACCCAATTTGCTGGTAAAATTGCTTACTGCATAATTTTTAAAGAAAGATTTCTCCCTCACTTTGAATGAGTAAAAGCCTGCATCTATTACGTACAGGTAATGTACACTGTCATGTAATGGGGTACTCCCAATGATTAATTTCATCAATAATTTACACACCCATGCTCTTTTCATAAATATTGATGTATGAAGACACAAAAGAGGCTCCATTGGTGTGTATGCTCGTCAACTATTCATGTGCACCAGCAAAATGATTGAGAGTGTAATTGCAGGCATATTGCAATTACAAGCACCCTACATGTAAATGTGTATTCATGTGGGTGACCTAGTTGTAGGCAATATTATGACATGTAGGTCTAAATGGCTTGAGCCTGACAAGACTTCATTTCAAAATAATAATTCTTTTCGCTTTCATATGAAATTCAAGATTGTTTTGGCAAAAATAAAAGCCTAGAAATAAAGAATATTTGTCTTCTGAGCACTGAAACAATTGCAGTACGTATTATGTACCTACATTTACTTAGTGAAAATAATGCTGTCCCATCTAAAAAGGAATTGAAGTGATTTACAAGAACATGTATGTGTTATGTGACATGTATGTAAATGTGTGTCAATTTTACCTTCAAATGACATGAAATTGACCTACATGTATATTTATGATGCAACCCAATTCAAGACAGCTACTGCTTTTACATAATTTACATGTACATGATTATGCTCACTTTTAAAATAGACGTGCACATGTTGGATATATATAGTCTGGCTATCAAACCACCTTTCTAAGTTTAATTCATAATTTTTCTGCATTCATGATTACGACTACACCATACAGTGCTCAGTGAATACATGTAGCTCATATTGTAAGGTCCAATACCAACATGTACATTTACTCCTGCATGCATTTCAAGTAAAATACTGGTGTGCACCATTTAGTGATCAAATAGCACTGTCTGTATGAATATGATGCTCTGGTGCAAGTTATGCTTGAGTGACCCATTAAAATGGCAATGAGATGTGATGGCCCAGAGTCGGTGTAATGAACCATTACAAGAGATACTTCTGTTTCTGGTGCATGTTATGCTTGCATGACTCCATTAAAATGGCAATGAGATACAAATTACATGTACAATGGCCCCAAGTAAGTAATAATGAACCAATACAAGATCAAGATACATGTACTAGTGTATCTAAAATTTCTAAATAAACAATTATCTTCAAAACATCTGCAATTATATTTGAACATAACTTCCCTTCACACTCAAATTGTGAATTAGATAAATGTTCATGTAAATCTATAATTGTAAAATTTAGGCCTAAGATTTACAACATTTTTGAAAGTTTCTCATATTCATTCATTCATTTATTTTTCCACTTTCCACTTTCATATTTACAATATATGTAAATATATTTTATATATTTACAATACGAATTCCCACACAAATACTCATGAACAACATGTTTTAAGTATGTTTCATAACCTAACAGAGAAATAATCAACTCATGACAGTTGATGCACATAGAGTCAATGAACAGGATGAGTTCTGGGAATACAAGAAATGATATGCAATACATGTAGATTTCATGTAAAAAAGGATGATGGCTTCTATTTTGTACCCTATACTGTTTTAAAGTTGATAAAATTGAGCACCAACACAATTAGAAATGTCCACTGCCATGCAGTGCGAATGTATCCCCCCGGGCACTGGCAGCTATTCAAAGGAGGGACAAAGAACCTCCCCCCTCCCCTCCCTCAAACAAAAGGATGGTGTATGTCAACACTAGGAGCTGCATCACCAAAACAACGTGTGTAGATTAGAGTATAATGCATCTCTAATAAAGAAAATTTGAAAGAAATCTGTCAAGAAATGTGACTTCAGAGCACACACAAGATATCCACTAATATACATGTATGACCTGGGGCAGCATCACCAAAAACTGTAGAGGTCTAGAGTAATCTATGATGGACCTCCATACAAAATCTGAAAGAAATCAGCCAACAAATGTGTCCTCCAGAATGCATGCAACCAAAATACGACATTTGTCCCTATAAAAAGCGGATTTTTCGCGAATTTCACGAATTTCACGAGTAACCTGCTGATAGCGAATTTAACACCGTGCGAATATAACGCCACATCAACATGGGTGTGTACGATTTGCTGGTATAGCAGCAGTGTGAAGTACAGTTCGCATGCAGCGCTTTGTGACTGACTAGAGTGGCGGTGCCGGTGCCGGTGCCGGTGTGTATTGTTTATCGCTAGATAGACAACCTGTAGGCCTGGGCCTAGGTCGGCCATTCGCGAAAGCAACAACGCGCTAATATGGCTTGGAATCTCTCATTCGTGAAAATATCATACTCGAAAATATCAGCTTATACAACACTTTATTTTCTTACAGGGGCTGTTTTTGCATTATTTTGCGATTATAGTTAAAGTGACATATTACCAGTGATTCTATGTACATTTGTAAATGTACTTTAAGGTTTGTTTTTTTTTTGCTTTTTTTTAAACCAGAGCTCTAAAGGAAGATTCCATAAAAGCATGACTGTATCAGTATTATCAAATATAACTCTGTCTTTTAAAGGAAGACATAAATGTAATGTTTTTGTCTGTCAAAATTTCAACCATATTTTGAATTTGAGAATGATCAATCCTAAACATTTTCACTTAATACTTTTCAAGAGGTGGAAGTACCTAAATGATAAAAACAAGGATTCACGCAATCAAAATTTTCATGTAGGAAATCTTTTAACATCAATAATATACATACGGTATAATAACAACATGAATGTGACTGCGTCTCCTACATGTATATGCCTCCGCCTAAATTCAGATGATGGCTCAAACTATTCTTGATAACGAGGCTAAAAAACAGTAATTTCATGTAAATTGACCTCTGTGACCTCTGACCTACCTACCCCAAAATCTAATCAGCTCCTCTTTCAATGGGGATACATACGGGTACCAAGTTTTGAAGTTCTTACCTCAAACAGTTCCTCAGAAATCGCGGTAACGGTGCTAAAAAGAATTTCATGTAATTTCATGTAATTTCATGTAAATTGACCTCTGTGACCTCCTTAACCCAAAATCTAATCAGTTCATCTTTGTATGGGGATAGTACCAAGTTTGAAGTTCTTACCTCAAACAGTCCTTGAGATATCGCAGTAACGAGGCTAAAAACCAGGAATTTCATATAATTTCATGTAAATTGACCTCTGTGACCTCTGACCTACTTACCCCAAAATCTAATCAGTTCATCTTCGTATGGGGATACATACTAGTACCAAGTTTGAGGTTCCTACCTCAAATGATTCTTCAGATATCGCGGTAACGAGAAGTGGGACGGACGGACAACCCGAAAACATAATGCCTCCGGCACCCACCTTCGGTGGGCGGAGGCATAAAAATAAGACCTTGCTCATTTTGGACGTTTGAGTTAACGTTGTATAGTTGGCAAGTCCAATGTTTTGGTCATTCCTTGTCCAATATGTTACGAAGTATTATAGAATCAAGAACATAATACACATTGAATATATTATTTCCCCTGGATATTTGGTTTGATCACAGCAATACATGTAGTAACAATCACCAGGTATATTAAAATATTTTATGTGGTGAGTGGGGCTTTATATTACCTTGGGCTAAGGTAATAAAAAAGCCCAATTATCTGCTATTTTGAAAGGAGTTTAAGCAATAATAACATTCTGTTCTCGTATAGTGCATACCATTTTATCACACAGTGAAACCTGTATAAAGATTGCTTGAGGGAGACGAGAAAAGCAGTCTTTATGAGCAGCCAGGTAGTCTTTATGTACAAGTTCCTTAAGTACACATTTCAATGAGAAACAAATTTCAAGGGAAACAAAAATTGTGGTCTAAATATATACAAGTGGTCGCTAAAGCAGGTTTGACTGTATATAATGCTCTATGTGCTTCCAAAGGAGCGTACATGTAGCACTCGATGCAGTCAAGGAATAAATCCTACCAGGTACCCACTTACTACTCCAGAGTTTCAAATACTGAACTTAATACCTATCCACTAGAACAAAAGCAACACAACACAATAAACTACACCTATATGTACCTGTTATACTCTGAGATCTGACAGTCCGCAAAGTTGGCTGAATTACTGCAGTGCTCATTCACAGCAGTTGTCACTGAGGATGTGAAACCATCAGTCTCATCCTCCGTCCACTGAACATAAAATATTTTTGAAGGGGAGTTAAAATTTGAATATTAAAAAATCAATGATCAGTTGCAAATTATGGCAAATATACAATTTCCCTTTTGTGTATTGAAAATTTCATAAACTTCTATTACCCCCTCCCCCCCCCCCACCCCCGAAATATGTTATCACACCTGTGCATTGTATCCCTCTGTGAAACAGATCTGTGATATTTTTGATAATTCCTAATACAAAACAAATAGAGAGTTGCTCCCAAGGGAAATCATAAAAGTTGCATTTTTAAATTTTCAATTGAAAGTAATTTAAAATCATTTAAAACTTTTAAAAATCTGTAACATTCTACATTGGATTTCCTAAAACTTTCATGTACATCTGTTTCTAACATTTTTTTTTCTGCTTTTGTCAATAAACAAAGTTTAAGACCTCACAGACTCTTCATGTGAATAACATTGCATAATGTAATAAAAGGAACAAACTATTAACTGCAGGAATACACATGAAAGTGAATAATACAGATGAACAATTCCTTTAAAATGCTTCCATCTAAAAAATAGTTGACAAATACATGTACATCTTACATACCCCGTTGATAAACCTTGTTGATAAATGAGGTATAATCTTATTCATGCAACCTGCATGTATGATAATACAATCCAATTTTTCAATATCAAATTAATCGTCTTGGGGAGAAATGAGTTCCAAGACACATGTATCCAAGAGGTTTTTATTTTCCTGTGAGTTTCGATATATCAGTTCAGGGCCCTGTTTCATAAAACTTGTTACCAATAACAACTGCCTCATTTCTAAGACAAATTCGCTCTAAGCCAATCAGATTCAAGGATTTCAGTAGCTTATAACAATTATTGTATTTAATTGATAGAAAGTTATATGAAATGGGGCCTAGACCTTTTCCTGTGATATGGTTCAGGGCCTGTTGCATGAAACTTACCATTGATGGTGACTTTCCCATCAATGGTAACTTCCGTTTAAACCTTGAATTTGATTGGCTGTTGAGCAATGTTACTATGGTAGTTACCATTGATGGCAGAATTACCATAAATGGTAAGTTTTATGTAATGGGCCCAGGGGGGTATCTCATAAAGCTGTTCGTAAGTTACGCACGGCTTTAGGAACGACTGGAACATGTTCTTGGGTGCTATACTAATCAGATTCTCAATCATTTAGCAGAAGAACTGATCACCAGTCATGCGTAAAGTCGTGCGTAACTTACGAACAGCTTTATGAAACACCCCCCAGGATGGTTTAAACATTAGGAATGAGTATCTATGATATGTCCAAAAGGTATAAGGCCAAGTTAGATTGATTCCTACATGTATTTAGTTCCTGGGATTATTCTTGGATTATTCAAAAATGAGGATTAGGTTCCATGTTATCTTATATTTGATAATTTTTCTGTACATGCCAATGCTAATTTATTCAACAATAATCTGAGTAAGGACGGGTGTATACATTTTGTATGTTTAAATCTTTTATTTTAAAAAAGATTTTTGGATGAATAAATGATCGCACATGGAACTTGCTGTAATAAGTAAAATCATACAAACAAACCAAATTCATGTTGACTTAAGGTTTTGGCATCTGTCCGGACTTTTTTATGCAAGACTGATGAAATGTCCTGAATATTGCATGTGTAAAACCTAAGAGGAAAAATGTTACTAATCTTTTCTGAATATACTTACATCTGCAATGTTGTAGATTTCATCAAATCTGACAACTAGTGAGTTGGCATTTATTTCTTCTGCAGAATGAAAAACAAACAAAAAGAAGGGATATTTACTGATAAAAAGAAGACTGATTGCATCTCCTTCAGAATTCTGAAATAGATTAAAGCCAATCATCAACCAAGAAAATGGAAATTTATGAAATTTTCTGTACAAGGTGTTGTAGAGGTGTTGTGGTCTAGTGGATAAGTCACCGGACTGCAGATCACAAGGTACGGGGTTCGAATCCCACCACAGCACTAACGTCCTTTGGCAAGACAATAATCTACATTGCCACTCTCCACCCAGGTGTAAATGGGTACCTGATATGCTTGAGCGCTAGTTACTTTGGCAGCTCAGCTATAACCAGGGTAATAATGTCTAAGCGACATGAGCGTCACTGCGTGACGGATATGAGCGCTATATAAGTGGCCACTATTATTATTATTACAAAGCATAGGAAAGGTGCTCGAAAGTCGCGTCCAAAAATTGTGAATTTACGATCTATCGATTACAAATTTTCAAATTCATCACTTTCTTATGGTAGTTATACATCATACATGCAGTAGGTCTACATGTAGTCTAATAGTATGTCTATGACCACATTTCGCTTATGATAAAAGTTCACACAAAGGTCAATATCTCAAAAAATGGATAAGATTTTGAAAGTCTGATAGCTCCTAGCCTTTTGACAAGGCCTCGTGACTTGGCTATTTTCCTCGTCATGCTGTGCCTGAGATGAGACTAGCCGGCGACGAAAAGAATCAACACGGCCCGGGTGAACGCGCAATCGAGGGACTTTAGTCGCGAGGCCTTTTGGAACCTGGGTTTCCATCGTCCGATATGAATTATTCACGAGTTGACATTCGTATGCTAACACGCCTACCGAGGAGTATCGACCAATCACAACGGTATCTGCGGGGCTTGCTGTCCATGATTGATGTAGATTGCACGGGCCGCTCACAGAGCTTTCTGTGGGGCCGCTGCGCCGGTGCCGAGCGAGCTACATTGTTTGTAGCTCGAGATGAAGGCGAATTTGCATACCAAATTTATGCTGACGTCATGCGAAGATACGTTTGCTGATTGTCTCCTACCAAAAAGGTAGCAGATCCTCGCTAGGAACAAAGGATAACATAAGAAATACAAGCCAGGTTCCAAAAGGCCCCTCGCGATGGATCGCGCATTCACCGGGCTGGGCGGCTAGTCTTGTTATGCAGCCACTACTAGCTTACTTGCCAAGAAAAATAGCCAAGTCACGAGGGCCTTGTCAAAAGGCTAGATAGCTCCAAGCAATGGAAACAGGAACTTAAGATAACCTACGAACATAGATTTCTTTGGAATTGGGCGAGAAATTATAAAAACAGTGACAAGGAATCAGCAAAGCTTGCTGCTTTGCGTGCATTCTGAAAAAATATGAAGTTACCGTCTTTATACTGACAATGGTCTGGAAATCTTCGTCAACTTTGTAAGTAAGAAGTTAAACTAAATAGGCTCCTGACTGTATACTTTGCCAAGTTGCAAATGATGTAATTATCTTACCTCTCAATGTCATGGATTGCTACCTTGAATTGATCTCTAAATCAGCTATAAACTCATGTCCATGACGGTTTAGTCTTTAGACTTGTTATTTGTTCTATTAGTATTAAGTTGCAGATCGTAAGGATCTGGGATCAAATTTAAATTTTTGAGATTGCGATATCTTGGGAATTCTTTGTCAGTGTTTGTGGACTGATTTTCTGGTTGAACCCATTTGTCGTCAAAAATTAAATTATAACTTCATTATAATAAAGGCCAAAGTCGTTATTATGCCCAGCCGCCATTAAATCCGCCTGAACAAGTGAATAATTAGTCAAGTTTCTTGGTTTTCATTGTTGAAATTCAGTTAGTTATAACGTAATAAACGCTATCGTTTCATAACTGAAAAAATTATCAGCAAGAAAGAGCGGGATTCGAACCCGAGACCTTAAACGCGAGTGCAGTGTAGAAAGAGAATACTCTGACAGTCTGACCAGACGCCTTTACCACTAGACCACGAGCAATTGACAGCGAATCTGATCTTGCTGCACTATCATGACTATACCTCCGCTCCATACAAATCTTATATATACCTCCGTTCTGCTGTTTTTTTTATATCCGACCTAGGTAGGACTCTTGCCAATTTGAGGATTACTGGGCATATTAGCTACATGTATAATAGCCATAATATTCACTCACGGGTACATTTCTGTAAAATAGTTGGTATTTTCTGTCGCATGTACTAAAGGTATGGGGGAAAAAATAAGATAAATATTTTAAATACTTGCTTTCAAATTTAGCCCTTAAAAATCTCACTCCTACCTCAAATGGCCGTTAGGAAGAACTTTTGATATTTTCAGCAAAATCCAAAGTCAAAATCTTGTCCAAAACCGGAGAAATCCCCGCCGATTTGTTTCGCGATTGCGTGTTGTTTACAAACTGCCGATGTCTTAGACACTCCCGGGTACATTTCTGTAAAATAGTTGGTATTTTCTGTCGCATGTACTAAAGGTATGGGGGGAAAATAAGATAAATATTTTAAATACTTGCTTTCAAATTCAGCCCTTAAAAATCTCACTCCTACCTCAAATGACCGTTAGGAAGAACTTTTGATATTTACAGCAAAATCCAAAGTCAAAATCTTGTCCAAAACCGGAGAAATCCCCGCCGATTTGTTTCGCGATCGCGTGTTGTTTACAAACTGCCGATGTCTTAGACTAAAATCGGCCAATATAATTTTTGTCCACGAAGAAACTCGGGATCGCAAGGGCACATCGATCTTTACGATCGCGCACACAGAAAATCGGAACTTTTCCGTGTACGCCATAGGGACCGAATTTTTGAGGACAAAACTCTTTTGGGGAGATGTCAGCGCCCGCGGCGACCAGGAAATGTACACAATGACTCCGATAGCTCGTTTCGCGAGAATCAACAGTAAATTGCGGATTTCATTTTTGTAAATATCTTTTCCAACATTGGTGAGTTGAATTTATTGTATTTCTTAGATATTTTGGGGTCGGTTTTTGAAAATTAAATGCCGATTTTGAGTGAATATTGGTGACTTTTGTGCAGTGGTGTTTTAAAAAGATGAGGTGTATGACTGCCTACATTATACACACGAAGTATAGGAATGTACCTATGAGTGGTCTTAGACTAAAATCGGCCAATACAATTTTTGTCCACGAAGAAACTCGGGATCGCAAGCGCACATCGATCTTTACGATCGCGCACACAGAAAATCGGAACTTTTCCGTGTACGCCTTAGGGACCGAATTTTTGAGGACAAAACTCTTTTGGGGAGATGTCAGCGCCCGCGGCGACCAGGAAATGTACACAATGACTCCGATAGCTTGTTTCGCGAGAATCAACAGTAAATTACGGATTTGATTTTTGAAAATATCTTTTCCAACATTGGTGAGTTGAATTTATTGCATTTCTTGGATATTTTGGGGTCGGTTTTTGAAAATTAAATGCCGATTTTGAGTGAATATTGGTGACTTTTGTGCAGTGGTGTTTTAAAAAGATGAGGTGTATGACTGCCTACATTATACACACGAAGTATAGGAATGTAGCTATGAGTGATAATATTGTGCATTCATACTAACCTTCTAAAGTGCACAATGCTACACTAACAAATGCACCCAATACAAGAATGAGCTGCAAAAGCCAGCATCCACCATGTCCACGCCCTTCCATATTGATTTTAAGGGGCTCCGCTGCGCTGCTAGCTGAGGCTCACGAATAAACGGAATATGCGAATTCCTACTTCACTGTCTGTCTGTAAAGAGAACCGTATTAATGTCATTTATCAGGCATATAATAATCTCGTTTTTATTTCAAACATTTTCAAAGTGTAAATCAACATATCTATTTTCATTTACCAATGAAGTATTGCAGAAATATCGTTGCATTTTAACAAAAATAGTTGAAAACATAACATGTTATTCACTCACCTGGTCTTGTTTAGCAGCAGGCTTTCACTGTTTTGTTACCAAGCCTTTTCGGGTGAATCGATTTTTCTATGGGGGAGCAAGAATAGGGGGAAGGTTCTGTAAACCGTAACCGTAATAGCTTTAAGAGCAAGAACTTAACATATCATTATAATATTACGAATGTGAATATATCTGGCACTTTCAAGAGAATGTAGAGAATTTCAATCTCCATATTGAGGCCAGATGATAAATTCCTATTGACACCCTCACTGTACCCCGCCCATCGGATCGCCACATTTTTCTGAGAGTGGGCGTGTCGACTACGAAGCGAAGATCAAAGACGACGAAATCAAAATGGCTGCGCCCACTAGCTTTCTTCTAGTTCTAGCCACAAGACGTGTTGCAGCTGCAATTCCAGCCAAAACATCACACCTGTCATGCCTGTGGACTACTTTATTGGTAGATATATAAACTTTTATCATTAATCAATATGGATTTTTATCAGAGATTCTGGATAGTTTATCAGAGATTCTGAGTATTATGGTAATCTAGCTATAAATTTATAATAAGAACATAGCCATACTCCATAGGCATAGCCATAGCCATAGGCATAGCCAGGCATAGGCATAGGGCCTAAAGTTAGGCCTAACAAGTTAGGCCTATATTATATATTCTTCTAATTCTATGACTATGACCACTCATACATGTAGGTATGGCAAGGGGTCCTAAAGCTACGCGGGTCCTAAAGCTACGCACCATACAAATCACATACACCCGCAATGCAACGCGTTCAAATCAGGCTAAAACACACACGCGATACACACAGTCAATTTCAATATCAAGATTTGCATTCATTTATTGCATGTGCGTAGCTTTAGGACCCCTTCATTTTTAAGAACAAAATTTGACATCGGCATTGATATCGACCTGAAAACGTGCATTATTGACATTCACCCATCGTAATTTTCTCCACAAATCAACTTTAGAATATTCAGAATCAGGATATGGAATGAAACTGGTGACAAGCCAGTGATTTATGTGACCTTTTAGCTGCTGAAAACAAAGTGCGTAGCTTTAGGTCCCCCCATCATACACGCCATTGCCGACTGTGTAGTAACGCAGCCAGCACACATCCCATACCTAAACTGCATCACTGTGCATTTTTGGCTATATTTAATTGAAACTCATATTTTTTCTATTGCAGTTTACTTAAATCCAAATACTTATGTTGAATAATAGATGATTAAAACTTACCAGGTTGTTTTGTGACCTTTGAAGAGGGTTTCCTGAAATTTTGGGTCCTTTTTGTCGATAACTGCTATCGAGACTGTCCCGTCAGCATCCAGTTTGTATTTTTCACGATTATCGTGATTATGATGAAGGGAGCCTTCAGCGCTCGTAGTAGTACTGGCGCGATCGGTTCGTCGATCTACGAAGACCTGGAAGGGCCAAACTGACGACGTAAAAAAATAAAAAATATTACGTACGTACGTAATAATTACTACGTACGTACGTACGTAATAATTACTACGTACGTACGTACGTAATATTTTTAATTTTTTTACGTCGTCAGTTTGGCCCTTCCAGGTCTTCGTAGAATAGCTTGTGTGCGTAACATTCTGCGTACGTATCTACGTTACTGCGGTAGCCCGAACACGTAGTGTTCGGGCTGCGATCAGCAGTCCTTTGATTGCTTGGATGTCTCTTAATTACAAGGTCGTTTGTCAAAATGATAGCCATGAAACATGACATTATTTGATTTTAGGCTACTTTAGGTACTTACAATACTTTACGATTGACTGTCGTCTTTCTTTTCAATGAGGATGATACAAAAAAGGCCTATTTATCTCCAAAAGCCTGTACTAAATACTTCCGTAGGTCGGTGTTTTGCTTGCAATGCGCATGCGTCAGACAAGAAGGGAGCATTATGAATATTCATTAAGACGAGTGGCAGGCAGGAGCTCGAGCGAATAGAGATCGCCGGATCACAGTGGATATATGAATATTCATTATTCCTGTGACGAAAACTATGCCGTCGTTGTAATAAATATTCATAGGCGCATGCGCAAGTGCCTATTTTCGCTTCTGCTTTAACAACATGGCGAATGGGACTGGTTTCGAAAATTGAGAGTAAAAAGTGACATTCATCGATTCTACACATTTTTTAGGAAAAGCTGATTTGCGGAAGGTCTGTTTAGGTAAGTGGCATCGTATATATGATACTTTAATTTCAAAAAATAACTTATATGGCTATATTTTCAATGGTCATTTGAACATTGGTAAATTGTGAGACCCACCGAATCGTACTGGTTTCATTCAGGGCTAGTATCTACGGTGCGTAACCATGTAGAGCGGCCTCACTAGTGCGCAACATATTGAGAGCAGTCGTCATCCGCATGGAGGTGTGGGTAACAAGTACCAAAAAGAGGGCTGTAAATGTAAGTTTTTATAACTTTCTACATTTTGTATCTTAACGAACTGATAACTTAAAATCTAAAGAATGATACTTAAGTATCAGTTTGCCCACAAAAACCTCCATTTCAAACAAAATTACATCTGTATCCCCAGTACCCAGTATCTTACACATGTATATGATCCTAATGGTCAATATGACCATTGTTTGCTGATGTGACTATGACTATGTTCTAGCTCAGGCTCAGACCGAAAATTCTGTCTCTCGTTCGTTAGCTCTTCACTTAGAGACAGAAACGCTCCATTCACTAGCCTGTGCAAACCAAATACACATTGACTTACACACTATAGGCCTACCACTCATAGGTACACGCCATTGCCGACTGTGTAGTAACGCAGCCAACACACATCCCATACCTAAACTGCATCACTGTGCATTTTTGGCTATATTTAATTGAAACTCATATATTGCAGTTTACTTAAATCCAAATACTTATGTTGAATAATAGATGATTAAAACTTACCAGGTTGTTTTGTGACCTTTGAAGAGGGTTTCCTGAAATTTTGGGTCCTTTTTGTCGATAACTGCTATCGAGACTGTCCCGTCAGCATCCAGTTTGTATTTTTCACGATTATGATGAAGGGAGCCCTCAGCGCTCGTAGTAGTACCGGCACAATCGGTTCGTCGATCTCCTACGAAGACCTGGAAGGGCCAAACTGACGACGTAAAAAAATAAAAAATATTACGTACGTACGTAATAATTACTACGTACGTACGTACGTAATATTTTTAATTTTTTTACGTCGTCAGTTTGGCCCTTCCAGGTCTTCGTAGAATAGCTTGTGTGCGTAACATTCTGCGTACGTATCTACGGTGCGTAACCATGTACAGCGGCCTCACTAGTGCGCAACATATTGAGAGCAGTCGTCATCCGTATGGAGGTGTGGGTAACAAGTACCAAAAAGAGGGCTGTAAATGTAAGTTTTTATAACTTTCTACATTTTGTATCTTAACGAACTGATAACTTAAAATCTAAAGAATGATACTTAAGTATCAGTTTGCCCACAAAAACCTCCATTTCAAACAAAATTACATCTGTATCCCCAATACCCAGTATCTTACACATGTATATGATCCTAATGGTCAATATGACCATTGTTTGCTGATGTGACTATGACTATGTTCTAGCTCAGGCTCAGACCGAAAATTCTGTCTCTCGTTCGTTAGCTCTTCACTTAGAGACAGAAACGCTCCATTCACTAGCCTGTGCAAACCAAATACACATTGACTTACACACTATAGGCCTACCACTCATAGGTACACGCCATTGCCGACTGTGTAGTAACGCAGCCAACACACATCCCATACCTAAACTGCATCACTGTGCATTTTTGGCTATATTTAATTGAAACTCATATATTGCAGTTTACTTAAATCCAAATACTTATGTTGAATAATAGATGATTAAAACTTACCAGGTTGTTTTGTGACCTTTGAAGAGGGTTTCCTGAAATTTTGGGTCCTTTTTGTCGATAACTGCTATCGAGACTGTCCCGTCAGCATCCAGTTTGTATTTTTCACGATTATGATGAAGGGAGCCCTCAGCGCTCGTAGTAGTACCGGCACAATCGGTTCGTCGATCTCCTACGAAGACCTGGAAGGGCCAAACTGACGACGTAAAAAAATAAAAAATATTACGTACGTACGTAATAATTACTACGTACGTACGTACGTACGTAATATTTTTAATTTTTTTACGTCGTCAGTTTGGCCCTTCCAGGTCTTCGTAGAATAGCTTGTGTGCGTAACATTCTGCGTACGTATCTACGGTGCGTAACCATGTACAGCGGCCTCACTAGTGCGCAACATATTGAGAGCAGTCGTCATCCGTATGGAGGTGTGGGTAACAAGTACCAAAAAGAGGGCTGTAAATGTAAGTTTTTATAACTTTCTACATTTTGTATCTTAACGAACTGATAACTTAAAATCTAAAGAATGATACTTAAGTATCAGTTTGCCCACAAAAACCTCCATTTCAAACAAAATTACATCTGTATCCCCAATACCCAGTATACACACATGTATATGATCCTAATGGTCAATATGACCATTGCTTGCTGATGTGAGGCCTACCATGTATACAGTTTGAATGCAGCGTAATTTTGTAAGATTTTAAAACCGAGAACAACTTGGACCCTGAAATACCTGAAAAAGGAGCATGAAAAGGAATAAAACAATAAAATTGGTAAGTTGAACATCTTCGTTTAAGTATATAGCCTAGGCCTAATCTATTTAATTTACACAAATATTGTTAAAATGTGAATAATACGATTTTGAAAAACGACATGCCTACTGTCAAGCGGCTGACAGTGAGTTTGCACAGGCGAGTGAATGGAGCGTTTCTGTCTCTAAGTGAATGGCCGACCCTATCCAAATAAGAGGCTAACGAACGAGAGACAGAAAATTTCGGTCTAGCTCAGGCTTAGACCGAAAATTCTGTCTCTCGTTCGTTAGCCTCTTATTTGGATAGGGTCGGTCGGCTCTTCACGTAGAGACAGAAACGCTCCGTACACTCGCCTGTGCAAACTCACTGATCGCCGAGGAACAGTAGGCATGTAGTTGTTAAAATGTGAATATTACGATTTAAAAAAATATTTGTGTAAATTAAATAGGGCCTAGATAATAGGCCTAGGCTCTATACTTAAACGAACATGTTCAACTTACCAATTTGACTGTTTTATTCCTTTTAATGCTCCTTTTTCAGGTAATTCAGGGTCCAAGGTTTTCTCCGTTTGAAAATCTTCCAGCCGTATTCAAACTGTTATACTTTAGTGTGTAAGTCAATGTGTATTCGGTTTGCACAGCAGAGTGATACGGCCGTTTCTGTCTCCAAGTGAAGAGCTAAGGAACGAGAGACAGAATTTTCGGTCTAGTGGCAGCGTCCTGAGTGAAACCAGTACGATTCGGTGGGTCTCACAATTTACCAATGTTCAAATGACCATTGAAAATATGGCCATAAAAGTTATTTTTTGGAATCAAAGTACATTATCATATATACGATGCCACTTACCTAAACAGACCTTCTGCAAATCAGCTTTTCCTAAAAAATGTGTAGAATCTTAACTTACATCTTTTATTTTATAGCAGCCTATATAGACTAACTAAAAATTGGCTTGTGATGGCGTTCTAAAAAGATATGACAGGTTTGGAGTACCGACAAGTCACTTGTCAGGGAAGTTGTCACTGATCTTTGCAAATACGGCTTTGTGAAACAGCGGCCAAATTTTAGCTCATTATAGAAACCAATTTACAAAACGTATTAAATAGGATAGTATACTTATTCAAATATTACACATTGATTGCATGTAATATAATAGTATAAATGTAGCAATCTAATGTACAGTGTCTCTTATAAAACAGTAAAATACAAATATACACATGTCATTGAAAATGAATGATACAAAATAATTAACGAAAATGTATAAATAACAAAATCCAGACAAATATTATGCTTGGTTGCAACAATAGTTTATTTACAAATCCACAAATTTTGCAGCCTCTCCCTCTCCCTTTCCCTTTATCAAGGAGAAATACATACAATTGATATACAGTATATGTAAAAATATATAACTTCACAAACGGCGCCTCATAACGGCAAGGTCGGCAGTATTTTTTTCCCGTCCGATTTTCCTATAACAGCCACCATACCACCGACAATGCTCCAACAGCAGAGACGACTGCACTTTGGAAGGTGGTAAGATTTGTATTTTTTATCATTAAGTTTGAAAAATGAATCATTATTTTATCAGCTAGACATAGCTTCAATACCTAGTCACCTCTCTGGAGTAAATAATTTACTTCATGGTGAGATTCAAGAGCGTGAGTTAGGTGAAACTTAGTTTCAACGTACCCGTAATGAAAGAGGAGTACGAGGTTGTAATCATAACCTAGTACATTGGATGAGTGCCGTGACTTATCAATCTGGTACTGGCACACGAAGCTGTACATGGGATATACTGTGTGTGGAGGGGGATATCAACAAAAAAATCTAGATCTAAATATCACCATTTCCCACATACTGTGAGCCATGCAAACCACCCTCGGAGTTTGCTAGACATGCTAGAGGGGTTACCTGCCAGGCTCAACTAAAATTGTAAAAATTGAATGAATAAAAAAGAAAGAAAAAACCACAAAAATCGGCAGGTGTGATCAGGGTTTTTTTACCGGTACCTTGCACGACGTGTAACTTGTACGACGTGTAACTTGTATACATATGGGATTACACATGCAAGGAAAGATTTTTAAGAAAAACCTGATCACACCTACCGATTTTTGTGGGGTTTTTTTTCTTTTTTATTCATTCAATTTTTACAATTTTAGTTGAGCCTGGCAGGTAACCCCTCATTTTCTTTGAGGAGGAGGAGGACAAGAAGAAGAAGTCTCATTTAAAAGAAGGAGAAGTAGGAGAAGGAGAAAGAAGAAAAAGAAGAGGAAGAAAAAGAAATAGAAGAGAAGGAGAAGAAGATGAATTCGGTCTCTGCACCACATGTTGAGCAGTACTAGATGTCTGTAAAAACGTGATCTATTTTCAAAAGAAGAAAAGGTTTAAAGGGGGAAAAAAAAAGGAGAAAGGAGCAGGAGGAGAAGGAGGAGGAGGAGGGGGAGGGGGAGGAAGAATAAAGAAGAAGAAGACGACGAATGAAATTCAGAACAGTAAATATCTTTTCCACCATGTCTTAATAATCCAGTAAGTATAAATCAGAGAATCAAACCAGGAACTTGAGATTTGGAAAACATCCGCTTTACTGAAGGCCTGCTTTTACTAATTGTGAAGATCTTATTTTATTTGTTTCTATGAACTCTTTGCAGAGGTCTGTTGTAGTATTCCTACTTACAATTTACCCAAATTATACTCCAGAAATCCTATTGTCTTGAGAATCCTCATGAGTGTGTCTGACTTGAGTACAGGATCTCTATATACATGGAGATCATTTTAGGACTAGCTCCGATAGGAATAATAATAAATAAAATTCTGGATTTATATAGTGCTTTAATAAATACAATGTCTCTGAAGTGCCTTAAAGATCAATCTGGATAATAAGGCCCACACACTGTATGCACCTTATTAACTCCCTGGAATTTTAATGTCAGTACGTGATTTTCATCACACAGGCACGACATGTTCTTCCATGTGTCACCCCATCAGTGTACCAGCAGCACACGAGGAACTTCTCTTCAGAAAGTAGTTCATCTCTTACCCAGACAACCCAGGCAGATGGCATCAGAAAGATTACACTCAGCAACCCTAAAAAGAGGCAAGTTCTGTCAGTTCTGGGCAATTCCGTGCAATGTGTCCCGTATGACACATGACCTCTATATCCAATCATTTTCAGCAAAAATTAAAAAGCTCTTTGATATGACCATTTACTTAATATATATTTTCCGATATCACTAACATCAACAGATAATTCATTTTTGGAAGAAATGAATGAACAAGAAATATGTGTGGGACACATTATGGGACACATGACATGGAATTGCTGTTTTATAACATGCCCCCAGCGAAAAAATTTTACTCTGCGGTCAATTTCCGATTCTAACGGAATCCCAAACTTCCACTCTTGACCAGACATTATGTATGCACATGTAGGCTATCCCCTACTGTAACTATACATTAACGTCACACCCATTGGCATCCCTAATCCTAACCCTAGCTTCAAATGTATTGTGACAAATCCAGTTTTCTTGGACAGGTAACACAATTGTCTGTCAGGATGTGCCATGCCTACAAAGCTCCCCATCTGTTTTTGCCAAACTATATGACAGCTTCTGATGGCGAAATTACCAAACGTAGACTCGGCACATGATATTCGACAGGAATTGATCATCCGTCAACTGCAATCAATCACCTTTAATACAAGCTCACAAATTCATTCAACTGAACATTCATCCATCATCTACTGATACCTTTGTTATTCTGTCGCCCTCAGCATGCCATACATCAACTATATTACAGAAATTACAGATTATCCAGATTTACCTTGACTGAAGAATTATCTTGGATTTTTTTATTAGTTTCATGGTATATGTGCCACGATAGCACATTTACTCAGAAAACCTGAACATTAAACATTTGTTACTGGATTCTCATGGTCCTTACCCCTAACAAATTTCCAAGCCCACACCCTATTGATTAGGGCTAAATTTAGACTGTCTGAATTTAACTTACTATACAGCAACTTGACCGATCTCTGTGAAACCGTAAGGTCAAACTAAGTCAAAACTGATAGAGTCGAGAAAGCTAGCATGCAAACCACAGCAATTTCTGATTTTTAGTTAAACTGCTCTCTTCATCTACCATACACATTTGTAGGTATGGTTAATAAGATTTTATTAGAACAATGCAATCATAATTCAAATATCAAAACTACTGATTCTTATCCAGACACATTTTCTCCAAAATTATTCATCAATATATTTAAAATCATAATAAAAGCTCCATATCTTAATAAAAACAGTATGTGAATTGTGCTAATTTTCCTGCATAATGCCCCAACTATACCCACACTTGGAAATCTCCATTGGTTTCGTCATTATAGCAGATGTGCTATTGCTTTAAATGCCTTAGTACTGCCCTAGAGAAAAATGTTAAAAATTTTGGTACACTGCCCATTGCTCTGTGATTATCCTGATGGTATGTTCCATGATTCCCTCCTCTCCTGAGCTTGGTTCCCAAGTGAATTAAATTCTTGCCAACTACATGATTAAGATAACATTAAACCTGCAGATCCTTTTAACAAAACAATTACTGATATAATACAGAACCCGACATATTACCAGAAATATGATCATCTGGAATCCTCTCTCTTTCATCTGCTTTACATGCCTAATACTAAACTAAAAGATCTGTAATTTTCCCTCCATATCTTTCCTTCTCTTTGAACGACTGAAACTTATATACACGGACGTAAAAACAAAAGTCCAAAAGTTTGGCTCACTTGGCCCTAGTAAGTTCTTCCTTCACTGTCTCGATAATCTCTCCTTGGACAGTAATATACCGTTCCCTGGTGCGGGTAAGTGTGATGCTATGTGGGATCAAAGCCTGACTGTGTAACATTCTTGAGTGCCTGGCCACCACCCAATCTTACTTGTTCCAGCTTTTTCCTTCATCTTATTTTGTCCAATATCTTTGATCTCTTTGGTCTGCACAGTTGCTTCTCAAAGGTTTATCCGGCTTGGAGAGGATGGCCGATGAGACAGGGGTGGCTTAGGGAGATAGCCGGAGATGCCTGGACTGTGGCAATTCAAGGTGCGATGGTGAGCGCCTATTTGTTGACGTTCTAAATCTCGACTGGTCCTGGACCAGGGTAGAAGGAGACCTCGTCCTGCGTCTTATTTGTGGCAAGCTCGACCTTATCCTGCTCCGGTTGGTGGGTTAACTCGTGCATGTCCTTATCATGTCTTTATCATCTCTTTGTTGGGGGGGACTACCATCTCGGCTTGCTTGGTGTAATGTTCAGTCAGTCTTCCGGTTTTGCGCTCTTGAATTTCGCCTTGTATACATCCTTGTCATGTTGTTGCAGCGAAGATTCTGTATCATAGCTCTGACCACACTTTAAGCAGTCAAAGCAGCTTTTTTCTGTGAATCCATTTGTTTCTGGGTCAGGTAGTACATCTACTCCAAACACTTCAAAGTATATTAAGTCCAAACACAAAAAAAAAATTGGTTACTGGATGCTTATGGTCCTAAAACCTTACGAATTTCCAATCTCGGATTCTTTTCAGAGAACTGCTCTATTCATCTAAACATACATACACACATATTCATGTATGTATGAATAATAAAAAAGTTTTTCCTAGAACAGTGCAATCATAACTAAAACATAAAAATACCTACTGATTCTTATCCAGACATATTTACTTCAAAATTGTTTATCAACATAAGCTTTCTATCTATCATCATGGTATCTGCTCCCAGTATGGAGGTTCATTGCAACATATTTCCACTCATCTCCGTACTGTCTTCGTGTCTTTCCACTCAAGGGGGGCGTTTCATGAAAGGACTTGTCAGATATTTTATCCGACAAATTTGCTCTCAGCCAATCAGATGCAAGGATTTCAGTAGCTTATAACAGTTTTCATGAAACGCTCCCCAGGTCTTAATGTTCTCTTCCCAGTTGATGCCTTCAGGCGAATTTTAGCAGGAAAGAATTGATCTTGCAGTTGAAGAGATTTTATCACTGTGTACTTGTACAGAAATGCCTTGTCCCTTGCCATGCTGAATGAAGTCACAGGGGAGCTAACTCGTGATGTTGATGGTGGTGACCTCCGGGCTATCATCCTTGCTTCACAGGGACCTGTCTACTCTGCAGGACATGATCTCAAGGAATTGGTGAGCTGTAGGTAGTAGTCTTTCAAGTAGCTCAATAGAGACATTCACAACTTTTATTTATGTCTTGTGCCTAGGGTACATCGAACACAATAGCCTGCATTCTACTTAAATGTAAGCCTGCCGCTGGGTTTAAGCTGTGAGGACCTTATTTTCTTTCTTTACTTGTCAGAGAATCCTGGGGGTGCTCCTGGGGGTGCTGTCAGCTAACTTGGTGGTGAAAAGGAACCTACAAAATGTGCCACCTCATTTTTTTTAAATGCATGTGTGGTTGTCGGGAAAAAGGCATCCTCGGCACCCCCCGTGAAAAAAAGTTGTTCTCATGAGCTTGTTTCATTCCGGCTATTGGCACGTGTTTTTTTTTTTTTGGCTAGAAACATTTGAAAAATTTTCTTCATTAAGACATTTTTGATTGTTAAAATGTTTAATTGAACCAAAACAGAAACTTTCAAGGTATCGTCAATTTCTTCCTATTTTCAAGACACCCTGTATTTTAGTATTATTTTCTGCGATACATTCAATCTATGTGAATTACTCTCTTTCTATCTAGACAACCAAGACAGGTCGTGGCTACCACACTGAGGTGTTCAAAAAGTGCTCAGAAATGATGATGCTGATTGAAGATCTTCCAGTCCCTGTCATTGCACAAGTCAAAGGTATATATACTCTGCTCACCTTAGACATAGTTGAAGGGACGTATTAAAGTTTAGATTGTCCTATTAAAATGAAGAAGCTTGATGGGAGGATTTTAATTTGTAAACAAATTTTTAGGCATTTTACTCCCAGTGTTAAAGATCGTATGCTCAAGCTGTAATGAAAAACACAAGTCAGAAAAAAAATTGGAACCAGCGGGATTCGAACCTGTCATCTACTGCTTGCCGGGCAGCGACTTAACCACCAGGCTATTCTGGTTCACGGCCAAGTGATCGAGATCGAGCATACGATCTTTAACACTGGGAGTAAAATGCCTAAAAATTTGTTTACAAATAAATTCCTCCCATCAAGCTTCTTCGTTTACTAACCATTGTCTACGGCGGACTGTTGAATATTAATGAGTCATGCAGAAAGAAGAGGATCTTGGGTATTTGATTCCAGTTCATCGTGACTTGGCCGTGAACCAGAATAGCCAGGTGGTTATAAGTCGCTGCCCGGCAAGCAGTAGATGACAGGTTCGAATCCCGCTGGTTCCAATTTTTTCTGACTTGTGTTTTTCATTACAGATCGAGCATACGATCTTTAACACTGGGTGTAAAATGCCTAAAAATTTGTTTACAAAATTAATTTAGATTGTCCTGTTTAGAAATTGATGAGATGGATAGTAATTTTACTGGAGATACTTCAAATAACACATTTTGGATTAAGTGTCTTCCCAAAAGACTCTGGTTCACTGGGACATCTCATTTCCAAATGCAATGTTGAAATTATTGAGCCGTTTGATGAATTGTATTCAGGACTTGATATTTTAGCAGTTTTCTGAGTGCCTGGGGCACTCAACAAAAATGTACACGAGCAAAGAATAATTTCTTGAAAGTTCCAAAAGAGCTCTAGTGAAAAAAATAAAAATGAAATGAATACATTCTATTTGAAATTACTGCAAGGAAATGTCACTTTTGCAAAAAGGAAATAAAAACAAGAACAAAAGCACAACAAAACAAATGCTGTGTAACAAAAGTAGGCTCAATATCTGTCTGAGAGCTGTACGATGAAGTTGCTCTCATTATGTCTCATTTCATTTTCTCTCTGTTAGGTCTAGCCACAGCTGCTGGATGTCAGCTAGTAGCGAGCTGTGATATAGCTGTAGCGGCAGACACTGCCAGATTTGCTACACCAGGGTAAGGGACAGGGCTATGTTGCACAAACAATCGTATCAGGTTACAGTCAAACACCATTTTTGTACCTTCAACCTGTCACCATCAAGGGTTCAATTTCAATTCAATTCAATTTTTATTCAACCATTAATAACATACAAAAAATAAAAAACAATGTACAATGAAAATATAGAGTACCGAAGTGCTGACGTCATATTCGCTCGTCGTCCAGGATACTGGTTCCAAACAATAGAGCCCGCGCATAAGGTTCACCGCGAAGTCAATCGAGCAACTGGCTGGAGCGGGCAATTTCAGTGTTTGGCGCTGGTGTGATCACCATGCCATTGTTTAGCACAAAATTGTTTAGAACCAGCAACCTTGACATCTTGGCCGGTATGACGTCACACTTCAGTACTCTATACTAAATAATGGTTAGGGACCCTTGTAACCAGTGCCCAAACATACAAGCCTATTACACCAAAAAAATAAATCTTAAATTGCTAAAAGATGGATCCCCTTGTACTAAGAAGGCCTGTTGGATGAGATTGGAGGGGGGGGGGGGAGGGGGAGATCCATGATTTTATGAAATGGCGGTGGGGGGGGGGGCACACTGTCAATAAATAATATCTTTTCTTAAGGATTTATTAGCACTCTTGTTTATTTCTTCATCAGTATATCAGTAGGTCTGTTCTGCTCCACACCAGCCGTAGCCCTTGGCCGGGCAGTCCCGAAGAAGATCGCCATGCAGATGCTCTTAACTGCTGAGCCTATATCAGCTGAGGGTGAGTGGACTATCATTTCAGTTTTGATAGTTACGATTAGCAATTTTGTTGAATATTTTATTTTGTTTTAGAGGAATTTTGTCTTCAAATTTGTTATAAAGTCAGGGTTCTTGTATACCAATGAGCAGTACTAACAGTGGAAATGAGGACCTTGGGACCTTGAAAATGTTATATCAGGACTCTGCTTATATCAGGGTAAAAAAAAACAAAAGAACATTACCGACCTGAGACCATCAAAATGAGCTTGTTATATCAGGAATCTTGTTATATTGGAGCTAATTATAACAAGTTTCCACAATATTACATTCATGTTAAATACATGTACTCTTCTTGCAGTCACTATTGTTGTAGGACACGTGCTACGGCGACACGTACATGCTCCTTGGTCAATTTTCTAACTCAAATTCAACCTTAGACTAAATGCTATACCTAACCCTAACCCTAAACCCTAGTCTAGAACCCAATTGCATCCCTAACCTTCACCCAATATCTTTGACAAAATAAAGCCCAGAGCAGTGTCTCAGGAGCAAATGTAGGGATTACCCATTTTGTTCTTCAAATTGGCAATAATAATATTTATTTATGACATTATATCACCCGACGGATTAATTCAATACCTTTGACTTGATAGTCCCCATATTGGGATAGTTTGAACCCGATCACTCAGGGCACTCCGGTGGTCTAGTGGTTATGACACTGGTCTAGTAATCCAGAGGTCGCGGGTTCGAATCCCGCCCGGTTCCGCCTGTGATTTTTTTTCACAGCACCCGGGCAACCTTTCACACAGCAGTAGCGTGTGTCACCCCCTTGTGGGCCGTTGGAGACAAATTGAATAAATTTATTTATGACAATAATATTTTTCTTTTAATGCTACATGGTTCTAATAAAATGTAATGTCTTTGAAAACAATGAATATACATGGTTGGGAACCTTGTCAAAAAGTTGAAGGAATGGCCAATTTTGAACCTCTCAATGTGTTGCCAATTTAAGGATTTTAAGCTTTTTCTCCTTTTTAAAATTCCTGGCATAAAACGCAATGTGGCCATGCAACAAAGATGGACGCAGTGTGTGCAGAAATTTTTGTGCTTTCTACTCATGCATCTGGTATCTTTTTTTTGGGGGGGGGCTCTGAAGAAAAAGTTATTGAGCCAAACCACAAAATGTGTAGTGATGTTGCAAAAGGATTAATGTAAAAGCTACCATCTCAGGGAGGTCGGATGTGAAGAGATGAGCTCACAGTGCTGTAATGACATCGTGTTGCCAATTTTGCACTATTTTATACGTTACTATCATTGTCTGATAGCAGAATCATTCAGTATCATTCTACATGTATTGTATTCTTTTGATCAGGTGAATATCTCTGATATTAGTTCAGCCTTTATAAAACATTCTGGGTATGATGAGAGTTTCTGCCTATGACCCTCTGACCTTTTCATGAGTTATGTCAGTATCATTTGTTCCATGTTTTTTCTTTTCTTTTTTTTTTCTTTAGATGCTCTGAGACATGGCCTGATCAGCAAGACTGTTCCTGAAGCAGCATTGGAGGAAGAAGTGAGTAGAAAGTTTGCTGACAATTTTGACACAAACTTTACAATTTGGAAAGTGCTTAAAGGAGAATGAAACCCCCAAAATAAATGCACTTTAATAGAAGCAGAAAAATGAAAGAAAGCATGTCAGTGAAAGAATGAGGAGAAACAGAACTAGTACAAAAGTTATGAATATTTGAAATCCTAAAATCGGTAGATGAATGGAGATCTTAAATTGGCAATGTCTTCATTATGCTAATGAGATGCTGTGATGTAAATGTGCTATACTTTCCAATTGCCTTATACAAATGATGTTGTAAAATCCTCTTTCGTGGAATATATCTTAGAAAATTTGATTTCTGTGTAATAGGTGGTGTCACAATATATTTCAAGCACAATGTTGATAATTCAATTTTCTTTGTTTAAAAGCTGAAATCTGATAATTTTCTTATTACCTATAAAGAGAGAGCACAAACACGTCATAGCATCTCATTTAGCATAATGAGTATGTTGCCAATTTCATTTAGCGACTTTAGGTTCTTAAAATCTTCATAACTTTTTTATTCTTTAGCTGTTTTTCCTCAAACTTTCAGTGATATGCCTCTAAGATTTTTCTGCTTCTGTTAAAGTGCATAAAGTTTGGGGTTCATTCTCTTTAAAAAAATTATGGAAAGAAGAAATTGTGTATAACCGAACTTTATGAGCTAGAAAATGAGCTAGAAAAATTATTTTAAAAAAATTGCTGAATATGATTATGAGTAAGTTGGAAGGGGTCATATCTGTGTAGATTTTCTGCAGGGTTTAAGGCTTCATTTAAAGGTACATCTTTGAATTACCCATAATTGAAATACATTGTCAAAATCAAATGCCAGTGATGGAATCCAGCATAATGCATGAGCATACCCTTCAGGAAATGAAGGAATAAATGAACATGACGTGAAGCAAGAGCACAAACAGATGCATGGCCAATGGATAATTCTAGAAATATGCTTGTATTTTAGTTAGGATTTTTCTTTTACTACGTCTACGTAACACATTTCATTCTGTGAATTGTCTGACTTTCCAGTATGAACAATGACAGGTTTTAAATTTTCTTTCTTTGTCCTGTCATTGCAAAGCTAGATATTGAACAATTTTGACCAAAAATTGATTTTGTGCCCTTCTGCCAGGGACATGATGATGCATAGCAGTGATCCAAATTTTGTTACAACATTAATTTTGCTTTGGGCTTTATTTTGCCATGGGTTTAAGCTAGGTTAGGGTTAGGGTTAGGGTTAGGGTTAGGTGTAGCTTTAGTGCTGGGTCCAGGGACTGGGTTGAAGTTAGGTCTGTGTTTAGTATAGGTAAATGACTGCGGAGTAATAGCCGTCAGAGCATGTGTTATACAACCCAATTAGCTGACAGTCAATAATTTGCACCTGTATGTATCACCATTAGCATAAACTGCTTCTTGCATGTATTACTTGCTTCTTGAAGTTTTCTTACTTTTCCACTGACTCAATATCTAAAGCCCGGCGCACACTATACGATCCGACTGCGACCCGATTTTTGAACAAATTGCAGTTTGCGTTAAATGTGAAAGTTTAAAAAAGTGAAATTATCTCATTTGAAGTTCGGAATGATACAAATACTAATATCGAAATTTTGGTTAACTGCAATTCTTCTGGTTAGAGTAAAGGCCAAATCAGCTTCAAATCTTAGTCGATCGCAAGATTGGTATGACGTCACTACGATTTGGAATTGAATTTGCTTTTATTCCTACATGGGGGCTCGCAGTAGTCCAGAATTTCAATTTTATTATTCATACTACTATTTGGAACTTTGATCACAAATATTTTACATGTTTGAAGGTTTATATCAAATGTTATAACAACTTTACCCAAAATCGCATCGTAGTCAGATCGTGCAGTGTGCGCCGGGCTTAACTCTCAATCTACTGGTTTCAAGATTGCTTCTTAAATCAATTGTACACGTTTGTTATATTGTCATTAAAAGTGCATTGCAATGTGGTTTGTTTCTTTTTAAGACTATGAACTTGGCAAGGAAGATCTGCCAGTACAGCGGATCTGTCATCTCAGTAGGAAAAGCTTGCTTCAACTCACAAATGAAGATGGACAGAAATTCAGCCTACAAGTAGGATATCTTTTTGAATGTTTCATAATTATTTTCAAATTAACCCATTAAACTTCCCATAGGCTTTATACAGTGACAACTAGGGGAGTGTTTAATGAAAGGATGTTATTTTATCCGACATCTGTTATAAGCTACTGAATCCTTGCATCTGATTGGCTGAGAGCAAATTTGTCGGATAAAATATCTGACAAGATAGGCTTTATACAGTGACAACTAGGGGAGTGTTTAATGAAAGGATGTTACTTTATCCGACATCTGTTATAAGCTACTGAATCCTTGCATCTGATTGGCTGAGAGCAAATTTGTCGGATAAAATATCTGACAAGTCCTTTCATGAAACGCCCCCAGGTTCCCATATGCAATGGGTTATTAAAGCAAGACAGACATCCAGGGGAAATTCAGTATGTTCAAGTACCACTTGCATAAAAAGACGTGATGAAACATGATTTCAAAGTTGATATGCAAGACCTCCAAACACAATATGCCTATTGTTTGAAAGCCAGTTTGAGTTTGATTTTGTTGAGTTTCGTTTTTTATCATTGCCCCACTCAATTCCTACAATGGTTGTCGAGAAATATCTATACAGTCGGACCTCATTATAAAGAGCACTTATAACAAACTCTCATTATAGCAAGGTAATTTGGCCGGTCCTGCTTCTCTATATTCTGTTGTTTTCTAGACCAGACATAACAATGCTTTCGATATAAGAGGTAATTTCAATGGTCCCAAAGAGTATGTTATAACGAGGTTGCACTGTATCTGTTTTGATTTTTTTGAGAAGTCCACTGTTTGCATTTTTCATTTTTCTTTTTTTTTTGTATCTTTCTTTTTTTAACCTCCAGCCATGCCAGTGATGTAATGGTGAACAATTTATCTCTGTTGGAAGGACAGGAGGGAATCGATGCATTCGTCAATAAAAGGTCACCAGTCTGGGGGCATAGCTTTGACAAGGCCCATGACTGAGCTTCCTCTCTTTCTCCTCCTGTGAAAGCATCCTGTGCTTCTGTGATCAAATATGAGATCTTCCAAATCATCACCATTTTACCATCATGGACTGTACTATTGTGGTCTCAGTTTTATCAGTTTTGTATTCTCTTGTTTATTAATGAGCCCTTCTTCATACCAAATCACAGCCAAAATTACAAAGTCATAAAGGCTTGAATTCATGAAAGAGGTTCAAATTTGAATCATGGTTTAAACTTTTAAACCTCTACATTGGACTAAAATAAGTGTATATATGTGTGCATTAAAGTGAATATTGCTCATTCATTGGATATGAGGATATTGAGGTTTTAAAAATATGGTTTAAGATAAACCTCCCTTGTAAACTCTGGCATTTTACAATCATGACAAATTTATCTTCAGTCATTACTGCAGAGGTGAAGTAGGTGTTGGCGTAACCTAGTCAGTTTATGTCGCAATATTGATTGCTTGATAAAGAAAATCAGGATGTGAAATAGAATTCACTCCTTTGGGGATATTGGTGTAAATAATATTCATGTCTGCAATTAAGGACTAACTGTTGCGCAAGTAAATCTGCAGTGACAACAACAACAGCATTATTACTTGCGTATCCTTATCCTTGGTCATTGTAGATGCTGCACACCCCAAGTGTTCAAAGGCGACGCCTGGGATGGGCCTACTTGGGCGACGTCCGGATAAATTAATTCAGGAACAGAAAATTTTACAAAGTTCTCGTCTGCTTTAGTCAAAAAGACATTCTTGTCAGAAGACAATTTTCTACTCCCTGGTAGAAAATCTCCAAAACCTTCAGATTTGTGTATGTTACTCTGCCGAAGAGGCCCTCCTTATTGCTTTTCCCGGACTCGACTCTCGACTCTCTTTTCGTATAACTCGGAGCCTCTTTTTATACCACTTTTACATTGGGCAAAATTTCACAACTGCCACACCCCTTCTGCCCATTTCAATACCTTTTAACCAATCAATTGCCTTTTAATTCACAATTATTATTATCTTCTCCATCAACTTCTTCACAACATGCCAAGTTGTAGGGACACATTTTCCCTAACAATAAGACAACATATTCAACTCCAATTTGGGGAAAATTTGCCTCCAAATTTTTTTTTTTTTCTTTTTGAAAAGAAAAAACAAATTATGTTAACCTCGTCTATCAGACGGCCCTAAAGAGGTCTCATTAGGGGGCTCGTATGCCAAACCTCGAGCTACACAACTGAAAACCCTCAATAAATCTTGTCTTCCTAACTTACTAGCATAAACACCATATAACGCCATCATACCTATAGCAAACATAACCTCTGTTAAGGACATACATGCAAGTAATATCTTTGTGAACATGAAAATGCACAATACTGGGACAACATTGGTTAAAATGGTGCTATCAATGTTACATCGCGCCATAATTGGCTGAGAATAGACCAACCTGTCGGGTGGGCGGGAGCGTCTTTTTGACTTCCTTTGGGGAATATCTTCCTCTTCTTCAGAGGCATCTTCATGCTCCACCTGAAAGCTGGGGCTATCTAAGGCATCATCCTTAGGTACAACAACATCTGACTCGGTTTCTATAATATCTGAATCAACTTCAGAAATTATTTCTTCTCTATTTACATCTTCTATATTTACATGAGCATCACCGCTCTCCTCCTCTTGGATTACCTCTACCATATTTTCTGCATCCTTATCCTGAGCAGGGGGATCTCGTGGAACAAAATTTAAAGGGGTTTCAGGTACTCTCCTTCTAGGGTAACCCAAGTATCCTGACCAACCGACTAGCCCATCCCCATCTTCTTCCTCACTGTTTTCTACTTCTCTACTTCTAGTTGGGGGCAATCTTTACATTTGTCTACCTTGGGCTTTCTCGGCGGGGAGATCTTTCGGCTTGGGTTGGGAAGGAATCCACAAGGCAGTAATAAATTTCTGTGCAATGTTCTACTTGACTTACCACCCATTTCTGGTCTTTCCTCATAAACAGGGATATCAGGATTAGGTTGATTGGTCACAACATAAATGTCTCTTCCCCATTTATCTGCTAATTTATGCTTACCCTTGAAACCAAGGTTCTTAACTACATGTAGGACTCGATCTCCTATTATCGGCTTATTCTCTCTAACCTGGGATTCACTTTTACCCTGATTCCTCTCCTGCTTCTCGGAATTATGTGCAGAAGCGAGTCGGTATGCATTGTCCAACCTATTCCTAAGCCTCTGTATGTAGCTATCATTAGCACTGTTATTGTCCTTACCCGAGTCAAGACCCAAAATGACATCTATTGGTAATCTGGGGTGGCGACCAAACATCAAATAAAATGGGGAAAACCCAGTGGAACCATGTTTACTACAGTTGTACGCATGCATGAGAGATGGGACGTGGGCCTTCCAATTTTGCTTCTGATCTTCATCTAGGGTGCCCAACATACTTAGTAATGTCCTATTCATTCTTTCACAAATTCCATTACCTTGGGGGTGGTAAGGGGTGGTTCGACTCTTTTTGATTCCAGCTAGTTTGCATAGTTCTTGGATTGTCTTGGATTCAAAATTTCTCCCTTGATCTGAGTGGAGACGTTCGGGGAAACCATAGGGTATCAAAAAGTTGTCAAAGAGTGCCTTAGCTGTCGTCCGAGCTGTCTGATTCGGGGTTATGACTGCTTCCGCGTATTTGGTAAAATGGTCTGTTATTACCAAAATGTTGCTCTGACCACCCTTCCCATTTTCTACAGTCAAATAGTCCATGCAAACCAATTCCATAGGCCTTGTCGTCCGTATGCTTACTAAGGCGGCAGTCGTTTGTGGAGTTGGTACCCCTTTTCTACGTAAACACCTAGCACATGTTCCTACATAATGCTTCACATCCTTGGTCATGTGGACCCAATAGAAACTTCTTCTGATAGAATCTAAGGTTTTATTAACCCCTAAGTGACCGTTCTGGTTAAACATTTCTAAAGCAAAGCTATAGTACCTAGGAGGTAGGACTAATTGTTGAATCTCTTCTCCTGATATCATGCTCTTCCTATAGAGAATGCCATTTATAAGAGTCAGTTTCTCCCATTCCCTTAACAGCTTCTGAACAGCGGGACTTTCTTTTCTCCTTTGTCGAAGTGTGGGGCAATTTCCAGTTTCCCTAATTTGTATTACCCGTCTAAGTGTGGGATCTAGACGCTGTTCTTGGTACCAATCAGGGGGATCACCTTGAGGATGTGGGGAGTTGCCTACTTCTTCAGGGGAAGGTGGAAGATTAAGATTCCCATCATGCCCAATGATTTCAACATATGATGTGTCTGGAGCCCGTTTCTCAGTCATACCTTGCATTGTCGTGGTTACCACGGATGGAGTCACTGTTTCTTGCCTGTCATCAGGTAGATCTGACTGTGGGGGGTTTCGGGAGAGGAGGTCTGCATCTATATTCGTCTTACCTGTCTTGTAGTTGAGTGTAAGGTTATAGCTGGCCAATGCAGACAGCCATCGATGTCCTGTAGCATCCAGTTTGGCTGAGGTTAGCACATAAGTGAGTGGGTTACTGTCAGTGTATACCTGAACCTCTTGTCCATATAGAAAATCTCTGAACTTCTCAGTCACTGCCCACTTAAGTGCTAAGAACTCTAACTTGCGCGCGGGCCTGGGCGAGTACTGGGCCCTGGGAATTCCCTGCACTCCCTGGCAAAATGACCAACTTGCCCGCACCTATAGCATGGTCCTTTACCTTGTCTGTACCCTCGTGGTTGTCCTTCCCCCCTGGGGCACATGCTCCCTCGACACTCTAGCTCCTTTTTAAGCTCTCTCACCTCTGCCAATTCCTGTTGCAGTTGTTTTGTTAGGGATGGAGTAGATTCAGGGCTAGTTGGATGGTGCTGAATTTTGGAATGGGCACTCATGCCTTTAAATATCCCTCCCTTCGATAACTTCTTGTTCACTCGCTCTAGCAATCCGAACAAGTTTGTCAAATGTTCTGGTGGTCTCATAACGATGCCTAATCCCTTGCTTAACAGACTCATCCATCAACCCTCGCCAAAACACAACCCGGCAGGTCTCATCTCTGGCTGACGCCGCAATGCCTCCCCTACGCTCAGCGCGATCTATAAGCAATTGTAGCCTTGCACTATATGCTGTTATTGATTCATTAGCTGCTTGCTTGCTCGAGCACCTGCTGTAGGAGCACCGCGCCACTTTCAACAGTCCCATAGAATCCCTCTAAATTAACTTACCTACTAAATCATCAACCGTTGCCTCGGGACCTAAACTAATTACCATTTGACTCGCCTCGCCCTTCAAAGAACGCCTTACTAATCGTGCCAACATCTCTTCGGTATATGTTTCATCAGATTTCAAACATTCAATTTCATATTTCCAGGTTTCAAAGCTAACATCACCTTTTCCCTTTTCTCCACTAAAATTTGAAATCCTTTGACCTGGGTGTTGTAGAAAAAGTCCCACCTTTGGGCTCATGTTAGCATCGGGCTCATCCTTAATAACGGGTAAAGTAAGGGCAGCTATCGGAACGGGGGCAACCTGTACGGCCTTATGAATTTTGGGATTATCTATTTCCATTGCCTTCCCCGCTAGCTCGGCAGTGGGAAAAACAATAAATGCTGTACCAGTCCTTTCATTCGTAATTGTATCAATCCCTAAGGAAATTTGTATGGGTTCACCTTGGAAAAGGTCCCTAATATATTCCTCACCTGCTTCTGGGACTAGTCCCTTCAACATCACTACGTGGTCACCTCGAACACCTTCCATCTTGGTAAATTATATCAAATCCTAATAACCCAAATTCAACGAAGGGAAGTGAAATACTTATTCATACATCTTAATGACAAGGGTAGCACCCACAAATATACCGATACTTACAACAAAATAGTCTTATTCTCTGATGGAAGTAATTATGCACTGGTGTAAAGCAGAACAATGATTCTGGGCAAGTCACAGGAGGGGAGAGGCGGGAGGTAGGATGTGTGGGATAATGCTCCTGAAAACTGGCCAAAATACATTTTACAACGCATTTATGGTAGTGCGGAGTCGAGTGGGGAGTCAGGAGAAGCATGCATATGGGGATACCTAACAAGGTTGTATAAGATGCTATCAAATCATAATACGAAATTTGGACACAATAATCCAATGCTTCAACAAAGTTGTCTACATCCGTACTCGGTAAAATGTAGTACTGGGATATAATTGCTCTACAAGTTTGTGGGGGACTAGTAGGAATCCACACAGATAAATAATGTCTTCGAAAGGAACGTGCGTTTGAGACCGCCCGACAGGAAGGCCTAGAACACGTCTGTAAAAGAGTCTAAATGCTTTCTTGGGTTTTCTTATATTCTCTGGAAGGAGCACAATGCACTCTTCGTTTGAATTATGCGTATCTGTTCCCTGCCTAAAATCCTAACTGAATTAAAATATTCGGAATGTCTAGCCAATTGATTTACTTCTGCTGCAGTGAGAGAAATATGCAAATCTCCTGTATAGGGAGTCGTATCACCCACTGGAACATAACTAACAAAGAAATTTATTAACAATTACATAATTATAGCAATATTCAACCAAAAGAAGACTACTAATTACTTAATTACAAGGTAGAGCATTGTGCTGATAACGCAGAAGAGGGTCGTGAGTTCTGATGCTGCACACCCCAAGTGTTCAAAGGCGACGCCTGGGATGGGCCTACTTGGGCGACGTCCGGATAAATTAATTCAGGAACAGAAAATTTTACAAAGTTCTCGTCTGCTTTAGTCAAAAAGACATTCTTGTCAGAAGACAATTTTCTACTCCCTGGTAGAAAATCTCCAAAACCTTCAGATGTGTATGTTACTCTGCCGAAGAGGCCCTCCTTATTGCTTTTCCCGGACTCGACTCTCGACTCTCTTTTCGTATAACTCGGAGCCTCTTTTTATACCACTTTTCCATTGGGCAAAATTTCACAACTGCCACACCCCTTCTGCCCATTTCAATACCTTTTAACCAATCAATTGCCTTTATTCCTCCGATTGATTAAGATTTTGCACACCTTCCACTGCCCTAGCTAGTGGTAACCCCTTTGGTAATTTCTTATTATTTTAATAGTAATATACTCCCATTCAAATTTCATAACATTTTACTATTCGGAACTCCGGTGTTTACACTTGTCCCAGTTCCCGAATTATGTTTCTCTCTGACTAAAATTGGGTTTGTTATGGAAATTTGCCCTGGTATTCACCTTGTATTAATTGGGTTTTTATGGAAATTTGCCCGGGTATTCACCTTGTATCCTTTTTTTTCATATTCTTTAAATCACCTTTAGTTCACCTTCTTATTATCTCCTTCACAATTTATTTCCCTAACCCACTTTGTGAATTAAGCTATTGACTCTCAAAATTTTCAGGATTCTACATATGGAAATCATAAGCCCAAGAAAAAGCTAAGCCTGACTATTTTTTCTTAATTTGCCATTCTCAATTTATAGATTAAAATTTAATTTTGGCCCTCTATATGTATTATAACACTTACAAGTGGTAAATCATATATAATTAAATATCATAATTGATAGGTCGGGGCATTGTAATTTTCTCACATTTCTTTATGACATAAATCATATATGTTTTTAAGTTCTCTTTGTACTACAATTACACGTACTTGGATATACATGTGTATAGTACATGTACTGTACTACTTTTGCAAGGCTAACAAAAATGTCAGATGATGCTGCAATAGAGCATATTCCAAACTTAATAAAAAATCACAAAACAGAATTAAACTAATAGATGCATTTATAAAGAATTAGGCTTTGGGGTTTTTCCTATATTTGAGGAATATTGGTAAAGTGTGCTAAGATTCATGTAGTTGCATTGATTTACATGTACGTTTAATACTCCTTGTGGAATGATGTATTTTCTTAGAAAAAAATAACATCGTGAAGTTAGTTTGAGTGTTTTACCATCTGGATAAACTTGTAGGTTCAATCTCCGGTGGGTGCCAGTCAGAAAGGGACAGTCTGCACAACACATACCTTTGTAGGAAATAGATAGCCTCCACAGGGCAATGTTCTAGTCATTCTCCTGGAAACGACCAGGGCGTACTGATCAAAATGTTGAGAAAAAAAAAAGCTCTTAATGGAGCTTAGAACTCTTTTCAGGGCTTTTATCCCTTTGAAAGGATAAGTGATGTAATCCTTGAAAGTTTGCTTACAACTGCAAATTCAGTTGGGGTAATTTTTGGTGATTGGTCTGTAGATGGAACTCCGTGGTATTTGTCAATATCAATGCTCAATTACAGGTTGATTTTTGAGTGGGCTTTGCTGCATTTGTATTTGTAATTTGACAAGAAATCATGTATTAAATTGTATATTTTAAAAGAAATAAAGATATTTTATCAGATCTAAGAATAAGCTCTGTATCGTGAATGCTTGTATGTTTTATTTGGATAAGAAAACTCCATGGATGTATGTGTGTGTGCATGCTGTATATGGATAAAACACTAACACTTTATCTGGGAAAAAACCCCACTAAAATTGCTTGGGTTTGGTAAGCTTACTTTTAACTATTTTATACACTCAGTAATTTTAGAAACGGTGCATTTCTGTACCTTAAATCCTGTTTAATTTATTACTCATAAAGCATTGTAATACATGTATTGCAGCTGTCTAGATTAGATAGTTGCTTTCCAAGTTACCATAGATAACTAAGGCAATTGTTAAATCTGGTCTACCTCCAAATACATGCCCAAATATCAAGAGATTTATGAACTATGGCATTATGGCATTTAAGATCCTTTGATATTAAGTAAAGCATTCCTAATTTCCCAATCAATTATAAGACAAGAATATTGAAACTGCCACCAATGCCTCGATAATACAGTGTAGTTTTAGTAATAATATGTAGTTCAGTAAGGCAAAAAAAAAAAATTGTTGTATTGGCCTAACGGGTCACTGAAAAATAGGGTAGGTAGGTTGGGATTTTTTTTTTTTTTTTTTTTTTTTTACGACAGTATAATGCATAATACATGCAGCTAGTTCTGTCCGCAACACTTCCGGGTTTTTTTCGATCGCGATTGCGATCGCAAAGGCAGCACGATACACGATATCGATGGCCAAAAAAAACCAAAAAAACCTAGGGTCGGCGACATTTTTAGGGTCGGGCGGGGTACGCCAATACAACAATTTTTTTTTCTTTGCCTAATCAATGTGTACTTCAAAGAAAATGAGTGTGGTGTCAAGCCTCTTTTCCTTCCTGGTCTAGGGCTAGCTTGGCTATTTAAATTGAGTCTCCAGACTTCATCAGTACACAATAGGCTTTAGAGCTGGTTATGAGAAAGGTTTCTTTGAGGCTGTAGAATGTAAAAGATCCTTCATAAGGAGTTTTCACAATCTGCCTTGAATTCCATTGTGCTACAACAATAGAGTTGGCTCCATCAATAAGCGAGTTCGTAATTGGCCCATGAGCAACTTTTCCCAAATGACCTTTCCCTTTTTTCATTAGGATAGGCATCTTTTCAAAGAAAGATAATACGTAAGCTTGTCCGACTTAGCAACCTACAAAATTCAAACGCTATGAAAAAAGGACATCGTAGACCAGGTGACTAGAATAGCGCGTCAATGAACACTTGGGAAAGCGCATTGTTTGCAAGTTGGCTATCATTTGGCAGACTGTCAAATACCAACCATCAATGAACACTTTGTTGCTTTTCAGTGGATTTAATGAAAAGTATAATTAAATGAATATATGAATAATCATTACATCACAGTCGATGGTTATATCAGTGAATTTTAAACGAACATGCCAGTTTATCTCAAATGACCTTTATCTGCTCATGCGCAAATCCTAATTACGAACTCGCTATACCTCATGTTGACAAGGATCCTCATCCTCATCAAATTGCAACAGACTTTTCCCCCAAGTGAGACTACATGCACAGCCACGGGGAAATGCCTATGCATTGGTTGAGTATAACTGTCTTTCTGGTCTAACTTTCAAACCAACCAGGTTTGAATCTGAGAAGATCTTTTTGGGATGGTGATATAATACAAGTTGCCTGTTGCTCTGACATATTCTTTGGCAACAATTGCTTGCTGCTTTATTTTATCAAAGATGCAGGGTTAGGTTTTGGGTTGTAGTAGGAGCTTTACATGTACATGTAGGTATACTGGATAGTATTTGGTCCTGGGCCCTGTTTCATAAAACTTGTTATGAAAAACAAATACCCCATTTATATGACAAGTTTGCTCTTAGCCAATCAGATTCAAGGATTTCAGTAGCTTATACATGTAACAATTATTGTAACTTGTTATTGATAACAAGTGTTATGAAACAGGGTCCAGGTTTGAAGATTTGGTTAACGTAGGGTATCGACCATGGAGCAGCTGTCGCCGCTGGAGCATGTGTCGAACAACCATTGGTCCAAGGTCTGATTGATACTGTGTAAAACCAGAATCTTTTGCTAATTGTAAAATTTCTGTGTTGTTATTCACTAACTTTGTGGCATGAAACTGTCACAAATATGGATCACTTAATTGTGAAGTTGCAAAAGTCTCTGGTTTTCACAGTAAATGTCTAGAGAAATATGATTTCACTCACATGCTAACATTCCAGACTGGCTCAACTAGGCTTACGCTCATATACTATCAGTACAAAAAGAAAAGGGAACAACCAGTAATGATTCATTGGTAATTTATATTTGGAAATATATTCTTAAAATATACATATATGTACACACATGCATTTACAATGTAATTTTAACAATCATTTACGAGACAGTACATTTGCTTCTGGACGTGAGATACTGAGCAGCTTAAGATGGAATGCTATTATTTGTGGATATTTATAATCACAAGTAACACTGCAAATATGAGGAATGAAGAAATTAGGAGTAAATAATATTCCAAATTTTGGAATGCATTACATGTACATTTATATCTCAAAGAAACGGCAAACACAAGACATTTCTGAAAGTAAGTCAACGTTTTATTCTAGAAAAAATAGCTTCCATCTATAATTTGATCATACTATTTAATTCACATACTGAGTGTTCACACAGTCTGTTTTTTCATTATAGCTCTGGCAATGCAGAGATATAAACGGGTGCAATACCTAATCAAATTCAATGTTTGAGTTTGTAGTAAAACACTTAGTTTGCGCACTACAATAAAAGGTTTACAACAGAACTATAAATATCTGTTTTCTGCTTACTACGGATACGTATAAATTAACATCTATAATTTAAAATTGCTAGTTGTTGGAAAGGAATGTCTAATTATTTCAAAGAAAAATTTGAATTCTGTTGTGATCGCACACTAGAGCCTAATATTTTCCTGCTAAGCATATACACATGCTAAAGAAAAAGATAATAGCGGACCAACCGATATATATAACCACTGCAAAAATCATCACTAATACTAAATATCATTTACGTAATTTTTAACTAGTTTGTTTATGAACAAAATAAACCTCTTCACAATTATAGCAGCCAAACGGTGGGCAATAAACTTTGAGAAATTATACCATACACACAAGGACATAAAAATACAAGTTTAACAGCAGAAAAGCAGAGGATAGACCAATGACAATGAAATCACAATACCTTATAATCTTTGAAAACAACTTGGTGCTCATGTACTCTTGGCAATAGGTATTAAATATTACCTGGTACCTCAAAAAGTACTACATAATGCTTTATGTTCATATCTAAAACATATTTTTACTCCTTGCGATCATATATGAAAAAAACCCAAACCTGAATCACATGTAAGGCACACATGTTATGTATTGTCCATATTAAATCATTACATCACAGTCGATGCTTATCTCAGTGAATTTTAAACGAACATGCCAGTTTATCTCAAATGACCTTAATCTGCTCATGCGCAAATCCTAATTACGAACTCGCTTATACCTCATGTTTTCAAGGATCCTCGTCCTCGTCAAATTGCAACAGACTTTCCCCAAGTGAGACTACATGCACAGCCACAGGAAAATACCTGTGCATTGGTTGAGCATAACTCTCTTTCTGGTCTAACTTTCAAACCAACCAGGTTTGAATCTGAGAAGATCTTTTTGATGGTGATATATTACAAATTGTCTGTTGTTCTGACATATTCTTTGGCAACAATTGCTTGCTGCTTTATTTTATCAAAGATGCAGGGTTAGGTTTCGGGTTGTAGTAGGAGCTTTACATGTACATGCAGGTATACTGGATAGTATTTGGTCTTGGGCCCTGTTTCATAAAACTTGTTATGAAAAACAAATACCCCATTTGTAAACAAATCTTTCGGCATATTACTCCCAGTGTTAAAGATCGTATGCTCGATCTGTAATGAAAAACACAAGTCAGAAAAAATTGGAACCAGCGGGATTCGAACCTGTCATCTGCTGCTTCTTCGTTTACTAACCATTGTTCCACGGCGGACCGTTTGAATATTAATGAGTCAGAAAGAAGAGGATCTTGGGTATTTGATTCTAGTTCGTCGTGACTTGGCCGTGAACCAGAATAGCCTGGTGGTTAAGTCGCTGCCCGGCAAGCAGCAGATGACAGGTTCGAATCCCGCTGGTTCCAATTTTTTCTGACTTGTGTTTTTCATTACAGATCGAGCATACGATCTTTAACACTGGGAGTAATATGCCGAAAGATTTGTTTACAAATTAAAAAATTCCTCCCCAGTCAAGCTTCTTCGTTTACTAACCATTGTTCCACGGCGGACCGTTTGAATATTAATGAGTCAGAAAGAAGAGGATCTTGGGTATTTGATTCTAGTTCGTCGTGACTTGGCCGTGAACCAGAATAGCCTGGTGGTTAAGTCGCTGCCCGGCAAGCAGCAGATGACAGGTTCGAATCCCGCTGGTTCCAATTTTTTCTGACTTGTGTTTTTCATTACAGATCGAGCATACGATCTTTAACACTGGGAGTAATATGCCGAAAGATTTGTTTACAAATTAAAAAATTCCTCCCCAGTCAAGCTTCTTCGTTTACTAACCATTGTTCCACGGCGGACCGTTTGAATATTAATGAGTCAGAAAGAAGAGGATCTTGGGTATTTGATTCTAGTTCGTCGTGACTTGGCCGTGAACCAGAATAGCCTGGTGGTTAAGTCGCTGCCCGGCAAGCAGCAGATGACAGGTTCGAATCCCGCTGGTTCCAATTTTTTCTGACTTGTGTTTTTCATTACAGATCGAGCATACGATCTTTAACACTGGGAGTAATATGCCGAAAGATTTGTTTACAAATTAAAAAATTCCTCCCCAGTCAAGCTTCTTCGTTTACTAACCATTGTTCCACGGCGGACCGTTTGAATATTAATGAGTCAGAAAGAAGAGGATCTTGGGTATTTGATTCTAGTTCGTCGTGACTTGGCCGTGAACCAGAATAGCCTGGTGGTTAAGTCGCTGCCCGGCAAGCAGCAGATGACAGGTTCGAATCCCGCTGGTTCCAATTTTTTCTGACTTGTGTTTTTCATTACAGATCGAGCATACGATCTTTAACACTGGGAGTAATATGCCGAAAGATTTGTTTACAAATTAAAAAATTCCTCCCCAGTCAAGCTTCTTCGTTTAAATACCCCATTTATATGACAAGTTTGCTCTTAGCCAATCAGATTCAAGGATTTCAGTAGCTTATACATGTAACAATTATTGTAACTTGTTATTGATAACAAGTGTTATGAAACAGGGTCCAGGTTTGAAGATTTGGTTAACGTAGGGTATCGACCATGGAGCAGCTGTCGCCGCTGGAGCATGTGTCGAACAACCATTGGTCCAAGGTCTGATTGATACTGTGTAAAACCAGAATCTTTTGCTAATTGTAAAATTTCTGTGTTGTTATTCACTAACTTTGTGGCATGAAACTGTCACAAATATGGATCACTTAATTGTGAAGTTGCAAAAGTCTCTGGTTTTCACAGTAAATGTCTAGAGAAATATGATTTCACTCACATGCTAACATTCCAGACTGGCTTGACTAGGCTTACGCTCATATACTATCAGTACAAAAAGAAAAGGGAACAACCAGTAATGATTCATTGGTAATTTATATTTGGAAATATATTCTTAAAATATACATATATGTACACACATGCATTTACAATGTAATTTTAACAATCAATTACTAGTACATTTGCTTCTGGACGTGAGATACTGAGCAGCTTAAGATGGAATGCTATTATTTGTGGATATTTATAATCGGAAGTAACACTGCAAATATGAGGAATGAAGAAATTGGGAGTAAATAATATTCCACATTTTGGAATGCATTACATGTACATTTATATCTCAAAGAAACGGCAAACACAAGACATTTCTGAAAGTAAGTCAACGTTTTATTCTAGAAAAAATAGCTTCCATCTATAATTTGATCATACTATTTAATTCACATACTCAGTGTTCACACAGTCTGTTTTTCATAGCTCTTGCAATGCAGAGATATAAACGGGTGCAATACCTAATCAAATTCAATGTTTGAGTTTGTAGTAAAACACTTAGTTTGCGCACTACAATAAAAGGTTTACAACAGAACTATAAATATTCTCTGTTTTCTGCTCACTATGGATACATATAAATTAACATCTATAATTTAAAATTGCTAGTTGTTGGAAAGGAATGTCTAATTATTTAAAAGAAAAATTTGAATTCTGTTGTGATCGCACACTAGAGCCTAATATTTTCCTGCTAAGCATATACACATGCTAAAGAAAAAGACAATAGCAGACCAACCGATTATATATAACCACTGCAAAAAGCATCACTAATCTAAATATAATACGTAATTTTTAACTAGTTTGTTTATGAACAAAATAAACCTCTTCACAATTATAGCAGCCAAATGGTGGGCAATAAACTTTGAGAAATTATACCATACACACAAGGACATAAAAATACAAGTTTAACATATGCAGAAAAGCAAAGGATAGACCAATGACAATGAAATCACAATATCTTATAATCTTTGAAAACAACTTGGTGCTCATGTACTCTTGGTAATAGGTACCAAATATTATCTGGTACATCAAAAAGTACTACATAAATGCTTTACGTTCATATCTAAAACATATTTTTACTCCTTATTATTTGTGATAAGTGATATGTGAAAAAAACCCAAACCTGAATCACATGTAAGGCACACATGTATGTATCGTCCATATTAAACAATCCTTAGTTTCATGTAGTTGAAACTGTGAAACAATAATCACACCCACTTTGACTAGTACATTTGTGTTTGAATAAAACTTCTGAATTTCCTTCCAATTATATCCAAAATTTCCTAACTTCTCAGGTGGTATTAAATATGAAAGACTTGAGGGGCAAATAATGATTGCCCAAAGGTGATCTTGAAACTGTGCTATGCCAAGATATTAAATCAAGGAGAGTAGAGTATATGGCGCAAAATTCCTGAGGGGGTTTAGTTTTAACTGACCTGACAAGTACTCACTGTATTTTTGTGTGGGTCTAGTAAGGTAATTTCTTTACAGTATATCAGTTAGTCATATTGCATTTTATTCTTGGAATGTTTACCAATCACTGTGTATGCAGTGTGCCTTTTCACGAGAGTCTATTTGATGTGCATATCCTAGCTCTGTACACACAAAAAGAACTATTGACCAGGAGATATTTTTTAACTATTGACATGTATTCGTGACTTGGAAGTCTACCTACTAGTCCAATGTATGCTCTTACTTTGGACTATTCAGAGGCATAGAATCTTGATATGCAGTACATAACGGCACAATTAAGAAGGTCTACAAAATACAAATGAAGGCACTTTCAAACAAGGTTTGTCACCGATTCCTACACACTTCACTCACAAATAATTATACACACATAATGAAATAGCATGGAAAATGTGCACCGCATTTTAACAGGTCTTTCATAAAACATAAAACAATATTAGCATCTTTCTATAATTGTAAACCATACAAGCATGTATGAATATAGCTGTCCAATACTGGCTCTCTTTGAGAAAATCTGTGTCCTATATGAAGAAGGCACAACACTGTTGTATGTCTGTACACCTTTCTACCTCTCAAGAACATAAGTAAAATTTCCTAAGCAACTGCTTAATATAGTGACCTAGATGTTGACAAGTCATGGGAAATCCAAATTCAATTGCCAGTTGTTCTGAAGGAAAGCAGAAGAATCACAGAGGCAGATTAGTAAAAGTTTGAAATTGATCTCGATTAACCCATCATCCAAACATTTCAGTGGCCAGGACCCCCCATCCTTCAACTTCTCCAAAACAGTTCTTCTAGAAAACTGGTGTAATGGACCTTGCTATGCACTCGGAAGGCTACTACTAAAACATGGACCTTGGCTCTCAATAACTCCCCCTGATTCCCCCCTCTCCCTATAATCCTTCATGAATACTCTGGGGGTAATGGACCATGCTGTCACCTGTTGGAGAGCTTCTTCATGGTTCCTGCTCTCTTCTCAAACTCAAACAAATTTCTGGCTCTGGATGGTACCCTACCCCCCTTTGGATACCCCTTCGAATGCCTCTCCTATTTAATTTTTAATGAATACTCTGGTGTAATGGATCTTAAGCCCCGTCTTAACAGACCTTTCTGGAACTGAGTTGTCCAGACAATGTCCGGACAATGTTTTGTTACCCTTCCTGTTAAGATGCTCCACAAGGGGTGTTGTCTGGACATTGTCGCGACAACTTGGGCTTAAATTCTACCCTAGCCCGCCTAGGGTAACTTTCCGTAATTACCGCGACAACGTCCGGACAGCCCTCCTGTTAAGACGCTCTTGAGGTAATTTTCTCCCCAAATACCGGAAGCTGACAAGACGCATGCGCAATAGACCATTGCAGATACATGATTTCAGTACAGGCACTAGATCGCATTTCACGCGTTTGGTTTGAATCTCGCACGCAACCGGCAAGTGAGGTATACGTTGCTATGGAAACCTGCCAGGGGAAGGTTTTCAGCGTGTGTCTGTTAAGACGGTACGTGGGGCTCTCACCCATGTTTTTATTGCCTAATTGAGGAATGTTAGCCTAGATTTATTGTCAGGACGTTGTCGCGACATTGTCCGGACAAGGTCTGTTAAAACAGGGCTTTACTCTCATGCTCTGAGAGAGTTTCTTCATGCTCTCTGCAATCCTTTAAAGGTGTTACTCGGAGATGTACAAACAAATCAAAATGCAATAAATTTGGTATCAACGGAAAGGGGAAGATGCCCTAAAACATTCCATCAACATTCGAAATCCATAGGTTTTCATAAATTAATATTATTCTGTTTCAAATGTGTGCCAAAATATTCGCATATTTTCGCCCCGCGAGCAGTTTCTTTTTCAACCTTGGAAATGTGACGTAATACTCGGGACACGCTTGCTTCTAGCTAGCTCACGATCACATCAATACAGCGCGCGCACATAACGTTCACGGTTCGAGGTAAGCTACTGATTTCTTCCAATCTTTGAAAATCTTGTCAACAAAATGTCTGATTTTGGCCCTGATTAAGATGTTAGAACCTGGAATCACACCGTCATTCCATCAATCACTGGGTGAATCACTGCAGCAGCCACACACACATATACGATTCATACAGCTACAGTACAGTCAAGTCGTATACCGTAAGCTAGCTGTCCCTAGAATGACGTCATTTTTCTAGTGCAAGAATTCTCGCTTTCGCGGCTCATCTGAGACCCTGTCAGGGGTCTTGAAAAAAAGTCCTGGTAATCTTTTTGAACAAGCTTACATCTCTAAAATTTAATTTCATTGTATTCTTTGGGGGATTAGCTTTCCAAAAATGTATAATTTGTCCTATTTCTTATTTTATGGGACATTTCTCCGGTTATCTGCTTTAAATCTTTGACAACTTCTGGCTCTGCGTGGTGCTTTCTACTGCGGACTACCACACCTCTACCTCCACCCTAGCTACCCCACTCCCATCAAATTCGTCATGGCTACTCTGATGTAATGGACCTTGCTGCATGCTCTGCGAGAGTTTCTTCATGCTTTCTGTCATATGTTTTCAAACTCTGACCACTTCTGGCTCCGCATAGTGCTTTCTACAGCAGACGATGGCCCTCTACCCCCTTCTAACCTCCCTGCTCATGTAATCCTACACAAATGTTCTGGTGTTATGGGCCATGCTACAATGCTCTACAAATGTTTCTTTATGCTCTGTGCCATCTTCTTAAATTCAGACGAATTAGGGATCTGTACGCATGCTGCTTTCGCCTGCGGACTATAGTGACTCCTTTTTACCCCATTCAAATCCCCTCTTCCCCTATGAATCCTATATCTATTACTCTCCGAACCTCCCTCATCCCTCTCATCTAATCCTTCATGAATACTCTGGTGTGACAGACCTCACTGTCATGCTCTTGGAGAGTTTCTTCATGCTCTCTGCCATCTTCTCGAACTCTGACCACTTCTGACTCTGCATGGTGCTCTCGACAGCAGACTGTCTGGACGTCTCATCCAGCCTGATCTCTAGGGTATGGATGTGACTGTGAAGACGCATCACCTCATGCTCCTTCTCTGCAAGCTGATCAAGAAAGAGAACATATAACAAATACTGTATAAATGTTTCTTTAAATTTGTAAGGGAAAAAATGATTTTCTATCTTGGCTTATCAAATTAGTTTGGCATTTTGATGAATTATGCCTATTTCTATTCCTGGTTATATTCATAACATCTTATTGATTAGAATAGAAGTTAGAATATATCTTTCCTTGAGATTTACACCCGAAAGTAAATTTAAGAAATGTGAATTCAGTGAATTTCCAAGGTTCTATAAAGACTATGTGGACATATTCATAGTGAAGGGCACAAAAAATGTGACATGGAAACAAACTTTAATCTCAACCTGTGAATTAACAGTTTTTGTTTTTGTATCTCTAAAATAGACAAGTCAGTTAAAGGAAATATCAAAATCTGAGTCAGTGATAAATATTCATTTTCCCCTTTAACGTGTACTTTCAAAATAACTCTACACATACTCCCATAGAAAATTCAAAGCAGAACAGAACAACAGCTTCAGCAAAAGTAGTTTGTTCATCAAATAATATTTATATATTTGTGGTCTTAGATTTATTGCGGATATGCCAATAAAGAAGTTCCTACACGTACCTGTTTTTGAAGATCCGAGACATGATCGACCAGCAGCATCTTATCTCGTCTGAGCTGGGCATTTTCCTGCTCTACCCCGCCCTGCCTGCCTTCTAGCTCAGCTAGACGACTCTTGGTGGTGTTATGGCTCAGTGTGTTGTGGGTGTGTCTCTCGTCTTGCTTGGATAGCTGATTATATAAAATATTCAAAAACAAAATGCACAAGTAAATATTAAAGTTTAATTCTATTTTCATTTTATGATACTAGTTTGTCAGTTCACCAACATATTATTTCATCTTTCTTTTACACACACATACATCAATGCAGCCTTAAAAACGAAAACGTTAATTTCTGGTACAGGTGAAAAATCATTTATATTTTTTCTCATTCTTTTCATTCCCATATGCAGTAAAATCATAGTAGCAATGTCTCCTAAAGAGGACAGCTCTTGAAATGCCCTCATATTCCAAATAGAGTAAAAATTTGGACCAAATGCACATGCCACACGTGTCCAATGTACATGTAGTCCCACATATACCCTGATCTGTAATCAGTGTTTTTCAGAGTTTGTGATTTTCACCAAGATTGAGCCAATTTTGATGATTTCAAATCCTTAAAAATCCTTAAAAATAAACAATTGTTCCTATTTACTACATAAATTCACAGAACTTGTTTCTTTCAAAATACAATGACATGACCAGTACTCAACCTACTCATTAAGATCTATAATGCCAATGAAATATGTATAAAAAATATATACCACTATATACATTATCAATAAATCAGGAATATGAATGTGAAAAATGTATACCTACTTGTTTCATTAGATGTGCTCCTCTTTCTCTCTCCTGTTTGAGGGCTTCCCTAGCCTGATCTAGATCAAACTTGAGCTGCTTCTCTTTATCCCTGACTGTCACCAGCTCAGTGATGTGTGTGGAGTGACGGGTATCGCGAGACTCTCTTAACATCTTCTCCTGCAAAAATAAAATCAAAATTACCATTATATAGTTATCATTATCAATAATCTGGCATGTGCCTGAGAAGAAGAAAAGCAAAATCAATCATAACAACCACCAAGACCATGTCTGTCCTGGAATATGGCTTGTACTACGACATCTGCACCAAGCTTGGATTGAAACTCTCAAAATCCTTACTGAGTCATGCGAATGAACAATTACACCCTCCAAATAAATTGATGGCACCATAATTATTCCTTCTTCTCAATTTTGTTGGTAGGCGAGCAGCCAAACAGACAGCAACATACAAGCAACTGCTTAAGGTAAGTGTCTTGGAAGAGCTTTTTCTTAAAAGTAAAAGCAACACTGTAAGATTTGTCTGTTTTTTTGTCTAGTGCATAAAATCATCTGAAAATCCATACTAGAGTACCCTGTTCCAATGCAATTTTTCCCACTCCAAATGTTTGCATTTTCAACATTACTTCTTTAGCTGCTACTTCAAACACTGTCGTGGTACACATGTGTAGACATGAGTTTGATAATTGAAGATGATATATTGTTGGAAAGGAAAGAGAAATGACATATATTTACCCTGTCTAGTTGTTTCTGTAGTTCCAGTACCTGGGATCCCATCAAGGCATTCTCTTTCACAAGATTATTCACATCCTCAGACATCTAAAAATAAAAATCATTCAAATCGGTGAAAAGATAATAAACAGTATCGAAAAGGAAATTTAAATGGTTTAATGAATGCAAGCATGATGAAAAGATGTGTGTGAAAAGATATTGGTAACTGTGTTCATTTTGAATAAATACCAAGGAACAATGACGAAGATGATAACAAAACTTAAGATGAAGAGAAAATGAATTTACTTCGGTCCACTATCTATCAATTTGCTTATTCTTCTCAAATAAGTTATTGCATTTTTACACAACAGCATGAGTATGCAGAAATTAAGAATAATGACCGATACTGAAGGTACAAAATAATGTTGATCCCCCCAAAAAAATTTTTGTTAGAACTGTTACACCAGTTCCTCTTAATGACAAGAGTTGTGACATACCTTACTCTTTAGAAATCGATCTTGTTCTGCTTTCATCTCTGTCTCTTTCAGTTTCCTCTGCAATTGTCTGATCTCCTCCTATAAACATATATGTAATAAAGAGATATGACATTTAAAAACCGCTGTCTACTTCTGTCAGCAAACTGTTGAAATAAAAGGTGTTATTTTAAGAGAGATAGAGGAGAGGAGAAGAGGAGGAAGAGGAGAGGAGAAGAGGAGGAAGAGGAGAGGAGAAGAGGAGGAAGAGGAGAGGAGAGAGAAAAGAGAGAGAGGGGAGAGAGAGAGAGATGGACGGTGGAGGAGGGAGGAAGGGAATGAGGGAGGAGGAGGAAGGGAAAAGGTAGAGGGTGGGAGGAAGTGGGGTGGAGTGAAGGAAGGAGACAGAGAGAGAGAGAGAGGGTAAGAAAAAGAGGACAAATGGTGATTTTAAAAAACACTTGAAAAAAGTGATAATTACAAGAAATAAAGAATAATACTTGATGATGGAAACAATATGCCTCTTACAAAAGTTTTGTTGAAAAACTGGCAAAACAAACAAATAAAACTACCAAATCTGCGAGGGCTCTTACCCTAAATTCATCCACAGCTTGATCTTGAATGGAGGCTGTACTGGAGTAATACTTATCCTCTAATTCCTGTAGCTGGGTTTGGGTTTGCAACAATTCTGTTCTCTTTTCTTCCAGGGAAAGCTGAGTGGCTCTCAAAGTGTCTGACTTTTGTTGGACCTATAAAAGAAAAATAATAATATCATATATAGTACTTAATTGAGTACTTGAATGCCTTTTTAATTTTTTTTCCTTCAAACATGAATATTGATATACATGTGTGTTTGTGTGAAGGTACATATAGCTGAGACAAAATATCAACAGTGACTAATGACATTCTTAAGTTACATTTTTCTGCAGTAATTGATGCTGTGACTTTATCACAATACAATTTCTTTTTACTAAATATTTAGGTTTCATCTTTTTGACACTAGAGATACATTTGTAAATCTAAAGTTCCCTTTCTGAGTTGAACTATATAATCTTTCAATATGGCACGAAAAAGAGACATGATAACGAAGCTTTTCGACCTGCACTCATCAGGTTATCACGCAGGTATATAACAAATTACTTGAAATCAACTATATTATACTCGATGAACCCGGACGCAACCATCGAGTATAATATAGTTGATTTCAAGTAATTTGTTATATACCTGCGTGATAACCTGATGAGTGCAGGTCAAAAAGCTTCGTTATTATGTCTCTTTTTCGTGCCATATTGAAATTTTGTAGCACCAAGAAATTATTTGTATATAATCTTTCTTTTTAAACAAATTATCTTTTCTTGTAACAAACCCTTATCCCCCAACACCAGTGACATTCTCTCTTTCCCTCTATTCATAATTACATAGCAATTACTTTGCCATTCCTAATTTATTTTCTCCCCCTTTCTAAACCCCCGTTTATATCAGAAAATTTGAGTCTTCTTTTTGACTTTGACATTTCAACTCCTGCATTTTTGCATCAAAACATTCACCCATTTCTGTTTTTTTCATGTATGCCACTTTCCTTTGACTCTTCTCCATCTCTTGATCTCACTCCCTTTCCCTCTCCCAAACATGTCTGCATCCATATGAAACAAATATATATTCCAACTCACCTCTGCCTCCAACATTTGGATTTGATGCTCAGCACTGGACAGAGAGGAGGACCCCTTCTCTAACTCTCCCCTTGCCATGGATATCTGTTGTTCTCTGTCGTGAATCTCACGTTGTATCATCTCATTCTGTTTCTTCAGCTGTACCACCTCTTCCACCAGGAGTTTCTTTTCACGATGATGATTATCTAGTAAATATAATATTGTAATTATAATTTGAATATCATAATTCTATTGCTATAGAAGAGAATTAGAACTATGCTTGTTAACCCCTTCCATGCCAGCAGATTTTTCAGCAATTGTCAAACACAAAGTTTCAATAGTAAAATATTAACTTTCAATTTGTTGTTTTCTTGAGCAAACTGTGTAAAGTTACATTGCACAGGAATAAACATTATATTGAAGGCACAGGTTTCTGTATGAGGAAGAATTTGCAAGCCATTCTGAGCCTAAACAAAATGGGATTTGCCGCCCACGGCATGGTAGGCGTTAATAGTATACAAGTGAAAAGTAAGTGAGCTGTCACATAATGATAATGATAATAGTTAAGATTTTTCTGAGGATACAAATTACTGAATATTATTATCATTCTTGCTTCAACCGAGCTACCCTGATAAGATGAATTTCCTCCTGCCCATTTACCTCACCTGGGTGGAAAGTGGCAATTTAATAATCATGTCTTGCCATAGGAAATTAGTGCTATGGCCGGAACCATTTGACCCACAGTCCAGTGACGTATCAACTAGACCACAACTCTTTTTCATAGTCTGACGTTTTGGATGTCCAGAATGAAATTTGAGGAGGGGGGGGGGTGGGGTGTGCGTGCACCAAACCCATTCTTACCTGATAGCACCTTGAGCCTCCCATCAAGCCTGTCCTTCTCGGTACTGACCATGTCCAAGTTGGATTCTTTCCTCCTTACTTCAAGATGGAGGCTGTCCACATCGGATTGGAGCTCCTGAGCAACGTCAAAGTAATCAGAAATTGAATATTGTTGTTATCAACTTATGACTTTTTTTCAATGCTCCATTCTTGTCTTTTTTCTCACAAAAACCTTAAAACAATTAGCAAACTATCTACAGTGTGTTTCTAAAAAAGGAAACCCAACTTTCTCCAACAACATTTTGTCAAATAAACATTTAACTTGATTTATTGTAATTATATATCATAACATGAGAAATTTTATCCCCTTTCATATGCTACCACATTTGTGATGATAGAGCCTGGGATCCTTGAACTAAAATAATTTTAAACCAGTAATGTAAAAATGGATTTGCGGGATCTATTAACCTACGCAATGAATAACCACTCTGCTTTCTCAAGCACACACATGCTTGGACAGAAAAGGCGGTCATTTGGAAGGACTTTGGGGCTAATTTTGGACTCGCATCTCATCAAAGGTTGCATACATGAGACATGTCTTTATCACTTGTTTGGTTTCTTTGTATTGTACCTAATGGAATTACACTTTGCATTACTTCTGTGTGCAAACTAGTTTTGACATCACTCACTTTCATCCTTTCAAATATACTCATGCATGAAAATATCATTATATATTTGGTATCATATGATAGAGGATGAATTGAACTTTGACATGAATAATAAGAATCAACCTGGAAATAAATATTTTTTCTAGTAATTGATGAGAAAAGGTCGCTTTTTTAAAGAAACACACTGTATTTTTTAAATGTGAGCCTGTTCCAACAAATTTAAACTACACCTATTTGATTATTTAGCATGAAGAAAAATCTTGTAAAGTTTGCCTTTCCATTACTAGACATCCTACTCATGGGGTTGTAATTCCGATAGAAATAGTGATGTCATAATGGCACTGCTGAGAGTGATGGGATACCCAGTGACCTTGATAACCCCATGAAAGAACTACTTTAACAAGTAACTTTAGTTGCACATTCACCAAGATGAACAAAGTGTGTTATATCTTTCTAGGTCCAGCATTTAATTTATACATTTCAAGATCCACATATATGTCATTAATGATTATTTTAATTTGCAGGCATTATTCATATACTTATACTGACATATTTCTTAAGCATGAAAAGCAAGATTATTGTTTAAAGGGTAATTCATTACTGATATAAACAGGAAAATATTACATTTTTAGCCTAGATGTATTTCATACTGTACAAGCCTGTTTGTTAATTACAGATAAATGTTCATAAATTGACAAACAATAAACAATAAATAAAGTATAGCTATAAATGTATACCTATAGCTAGATATACATTTAAATCTCATTCTTTTTACAAGTCTTGCCAAGTTCGGCAGGCTGAAGACCCAGTTGCCAATTTGGACAAAGGCATACATATTTTACAGTAGTGATTATGCGGGCTATGCTACAAATGATTTTCCAATACCTTTAGTCGGTTGAGCATCTTACTAGCTTCTTGAGTCATCCTTGGTTGAAGTTCAGTAGCTTTCTTGGCTTGGTCTCGCGTAAAGGGAACAGTCAAGGTCACAACAAGATCACAGCCATTAAAAAAACTACATCTTTAATCCTGTTCATTGATATGGCCTCATTTTACATACTGCATACTACATGACCACTAACAAGGTGGCCTAAGACAAGCAAAACAATGCATACTTAACGTAACTGGCTACTTAAAGCAACCAACTGTATCTCATTACTATTAATTCAGTTGGTAAGAGTCAGCTTGCTTTAATCTTCAGTGGTTGAATTATGACCCCCTCCCCCCACTCACAAATATGCGAACCTCGCACTCCGTACCTTAAGAATTGTCTCCCATAGCAAGTGTGTAATCTCCAGCATATATGGGTGCTGTAAAGGAGCAAGATCACCGGCCAAAAACAGCCTGAAAATTTCACTTGATCAAGATGATAAAGATCCTATTGAAGAATCTGGAATGGAATCAGATATTCCATATCATCCTAAAATGTAGAAGGAAGTATTTTCTCACAATTTTACTGATTATATTTGTGTTTTTACCTCTTCATCTTATAAATCGTGACTGCCGCCAAAATCCCGACATACCGGTAGTGACGGTTCCATGAATGCCCTCCCCCTAAAAAGATTGACACGAGTAACAACAGTAGTTCTACAAGAGTAATCAAAGTTCAGGGCCGGGGTATACCTCGTTCTTTTCTTTTGGAAACAGTGGTAAATGATGCTAGTAAACTGAACCATATTATGGCACTTCAAAATTCTACACAACATCACACCATACCTTCTATCATAGAATATTATTACTATCTCTATATTTATACCTCATTAGGATACAAGTATGAAGCGGGTAATGTTTGTTCGAAGTTACCATGCATAAATAGCAGAACTATGAGAGAATAATTTGAGCGATGTGCAAATCATTCACAACTGTATACCCAAATATTATATATCTTACTTATATTCACAATAATGTCTTGACTGGTTCTTATATCATTAAAGGATATAGAAAATTGGCTTCCAGCTCCAGAAAGTAGATCTGTTGCTGCAGGTTCTTTATGTATTCTGCTTCTAGATTGTCATAGTCAGGTGCCTTGGTAGATTTCCTATAAGTTAAAAAAAAAATATATACTTCAGAATTCCTGTACTTGTAACATTATAGAAAATTTTTACTATTACATGTAGCTTACTCTCTTGTCATTCTCGGAGATCTAATAAAGTGTTTTCTGTGTTCATTTCTCCTGACCTTGCAAATAATTTTTTTTAGCTCTGTCTGAATAACATAATGAGTAAAACTACAATCACAACAATAAAAGCTGGATGACCTCAAATACAAACTCATGCAGATTTTTTTTTTGGGGGGGGGGGGGGGGTGGAGAGGGGAAGAGACAGGAATTTCAGAAAAAAAGGATACTGAACAAACAATATTAGTAGGAGAAGAAAAAAAGTTAAGAAAAACATTTTTCATGACAGGACTATTGTTTTGTTTTGTTTTATTGTTGTTTTTACGTAATGGACCACCACATTGCTCCAGCTGTATAACGTGACATCCTTTTTCATGATCAAATTCGGTAACTTTTACCTATTATTTGTAATTCAGACAATTTCATATTGCTTGTTTTGTAATGACCATCATATTAAGTTGGAAAGAAATTTGATCATCAAAAAAATCAATGGGGCATACATTGTTCCTGAGCCAGTTCCAAAATTGGCAGCAATGTTGGCGGATGATCGTTTTGTCAGACTACCCATGCTGCCACTTCGTCGTAGAGTCGAGCCTCCTGTACCTGTTCCTGAAAAACTGGGTCCTGTAGTCAAGAGAATAGGAATAATCAACAAGAGTTTTTCACCAATTCCAATACACTTTCTTTCTCTGTTTTAACATTGTATTAAATAAGCGCCAAGGGTGGGTTATATACCCAAGGGTTACTTAAATAAAGGAAAATACCGGACGACTTTGAGGTATGATCTGTGATGGAGTTTATTACCATGGCCAAGAGGGCGACGCCAGGTGGCGCTACTTCACTTCACATTTGTAGAATCATATCACACAATAACATACTGGCGTGACTGCCTAGTTCTTTCCCTTCTCTTCATGACATAACAATACACCGTATGATTTGCATAAAATCGGTTCACAAACTTAACGGCTACATAACCACAGGTGTAAAAACTCTGTAAACCAAAAAAAAATATATGCATAATATTTGGTCTCAGCATGACACATGAAACTACAACACTATTAAAGAAGAATAACCACGTCCATAAACATGCGGAAGGATACAAATATAATCTACTATAAACTCAATCGCCAAGGGTGGATTACATGTAAATACCCAAGGGTTACTTAAATAAAGGAAAATACCGGACGACTTTGAGGTATGATCTGCGATGGAGTTTATTACCATGGCCAAGAGGGCGACGCCAGGTGGCGCTACTTCACTTCATATTTGTAGAATCATATCACACAATAACAACATTATGGCGAGGAAGAAGGATAATTTCTGTGACTGTGGATTTGACACTTGTCTGATTTGTCATGCCTGGCTTGCTAGATGCCTGGTCCTCCAGACTAAAAGTTACACCCTATGAGATCAGACAATGTCGGTCTCGTGGTTTGTCGGTCTACTGTACTGGGATGACCCCAGTCCTCCATACTCCTCGTCATGCTTGTGGAATTTTAACTGGCATGACTGGATTTTTTTTCTGCTGCCTTTTTTTGGCTTTGAGTTTGACTTTTGAGCATGCGTTGGGTCAGGGACAGGTGGCAAATCATTCCATGCTTAGAACTTCGTCTTAGTCAGTTTGGACATTTGTCATTTAATAGATCTATAGTCATTTAACATCAAGTCATCAGTGCTAATTAATTGGTGTAAATTTTATGGTCTACAGGTCTAGGGCCTACTCTTCATAAATATCCGACATAGAAGAAGACCTCTGACAATGCGCCCCCCCCTCCCCTCCCCCACCTCCCCGCCCCCCGCCCCCACCTCCCCGCCCCCCGCCCCACCTCATCCTCACTTTTACTCGGATCACATGTCCACCACAGTCGAGACGCATTTTCATGTTTATTCAATCTGACTGTGGCGGTCCTGCATGGTATCCTGGAATCTGTACCTTTCTAACTAAAAGTTAGACCCACGGATCAACAAATAAAGTATAAGTGAAAAGAGCAATTTAGCAAGGCAACAATAGTCAAAATTGACTAGTTTGCCTATTTTAAAACAACAACAACTGACTCACACAGACATGACAATTGACATTGACAGACAGACACAGTGAGTGTTTGACTGGGTTATTTTTCAAATGACAACATGAATGACTTTTTATGAGCTCAAATGACACAATTATCTATCATTAGAATTATAGTTTGCTATAGTTTATACCTCTCGAAGACCTCGTTGGACTTTTGAATCTGGCCATACTTGAAATAGACGTCATATTTAGAGAGAATTACAAAAAATTAAAGCAGAAAAATGTTATTCTCCAGCTGAAAGCGTTACTGGCAACGCGAATCCAAGGAGGGGTCAAAGGTCAAAATTTGTGGGAGGGACTGATTTGCTCGATCACGGATTGGCGACGTCTAAGCTTGGAAAATGGCCTTTCTGCAGGTAATTCTGATTTTCTGATTAAATTTTACTTTTTGTTTAACTTTATGGTTCATCATGCCCAATAAACAGGGTTCTTTGTATGTGGAGAACGATATCTTTATGTTAATAAGATTTCACTTCAGTCCCATTCGTGTAAAATTGTGTAGGTTATCAGGGAATGTGTACGTATTGGTTTGTACACAAATTGGCTAGAGTGCCCAAGTCTGCGCAGTGCCCACATCAGCAAGCAATGGTCATATTGACCATTAGAATCATATACATGTGTGTATACTGGGTATTGGGGATACAGATGTAATTTTGTTTGAAATTGATGTTTTTGTGGGCAAACTGATACTTAAGTATCATTCTTTAGATTTTAAGTTATCAGTTCGTTAAGATACAAAATGTAGAAAGTTATAAAAACTTACATTTACAGCCCTCTTTTTGGTACTTGTTACCCACATCTCCATACGGATCACGACTGCTCTCAATAATGTTGCGCACTAGTGAGGCCGCTCTACATGGTTACGCACCGTAGATACGTACGCAGAATGTTACGCACACAAGCTATTCTACGAAGACCTGCAAGGGGCAAACTGACGACGTAAAAAAATAAAAAATATTACGTACGTACGTAGTAATTATTACGTACGTACGTAATATTTTTTCTTTTTTTACGTCGTCAGTTTGGCCCTTTCAGGTCTTCGTAGGAGATCGACGAACCCATCGCGCCGGTACTACTACGAGCGCTGAGGGCTCCCTTCATCATAATCGTGAAAAATACAAACTGGATGCTGACGGGACAGTCTCGATAGCAGTTATCGACAAAAAGGACCCAAAATTTCAGGAAACCCTCTTCAAAGGTCACAAAACAACCTGGTAAGTTTTAATCATCTATTATTCAATATAATTCTTTGGATGTAAGTAAAATGTAATATATTATATTCAATTAAATATAGCCAAAAATGCACAGTGATGCAGTTTAGGTATGGGATGTGTGTTGGCTGCGTTACTACACAGTCGGCAATGGCGTGTACCTATGAGTGGCAGTGCCCATGTCTGCGCACACGCGTAACTGCGCGATTAGTTTAGTTTAGTTTAGTTTATTTATTCATCTTTCTTTAACATTTTACATAAATACATTGCCTTTAGGTACATAGAAACACAACAATTTGTGATACAGAATTTTTCAAAAAGATACACAAGTATTAGTTCAAGTAAAGAAAGACGAGGAGACCTTGGTAAAAAGCAAAGCTTGTAGTAGTAAGCACTCACGGGTACATTACTGTAAAATAGTTGGTATTTTCTGTCGCATGTACTAAAGGTATGGGGGGAAAAATAAGATAAATATTTTAAATACTTGCTTTCAAATTCAGCCCGTAAAAATCTCACTCCTACCTCAAATGGCCGTTAGGAAGAACTTTTGATATTTACAGCAAAATCCAAAGTCAAAATCTTGTCCAAAACCGGAGAAATCCCCGCCGATTTGTTTCGCGATCGCGTGTTGTTTACAAACTGCCGATGTCTTAGACTAAAATCGGCCAATATAATTTTTGTCCACGAAGAAACTCGGGATCGCAAGGGCACATCGATCTTTACGATCGCGCACACAGAAAATCGGAACTTTTCCGTGTACGCTATAGGGACCGAATTTTTGAGGACAAAACTCTTTTGGGGAGATGTCAGCGCCCGCGGCGACCAGGAAATGTACACAATGACTCCGATAGCTCGTTTCGCGAGAATCAACAGAAAATTACGGATTTCATTTTTGTAAATATCTTTTCCAACATTGGTGAGTTGAATTTATTGTATTTCTTGGATATTTTGGGGTCGGTTTTTGAAAATTAAATGCCGATTTTGAGTGAATATTGGTGACTTTTGTGCAGTGGTGTTTTAAAAAGATGAGGTGTATGACTGCCTACATTATACACACGAAGTATAGGAATGTAGCTATGAGTGGTAGTAAGGTCTCCTCAGCACAGGTATTACGAAGTAGTTACATAGCAAAAGATAAATTATACTTAATTAATTCCTAATCTAGGTAAGTAAAACACAGAGGGTAAATACAAGTTGTAAAATAAGTCAAAAAAATATACAGTATATACATGAGGTGAGGGTATAGGGGAGGGCTTTACATAACAAGACGAGATAGTATGAGAGGGGAAAAAAGAGAAGGGGGAAAGATACATTCAAGAAGGAAAGGATACAGAAAACTGACGGGTACACCACACGACAAAAACAAGAAACAGAGGGATTAAAGGCAATATGTGGACAAGAAAAAAGAAAAAAAAAAAAAAAAAAAAAGAAATTTACATTTAAATGTTACAACCGTACCCTATGAGTCATGGTAATTATTTAAAAGATAACCCTTAAGTTTATGCTTAAATACAGATTGGCTAACAGAGTGCTTAATATTAGCGTCAAGGGAGTTCCAGAATCTAGGACCAGTGCAGAACAGTGTATTAAAAGTAAACGTTGTCCTTACATGGGGCAGATGATATGCAGAACTCCAGAAGCATTTCGTGTAGCATGGTGACGAACTTGGCTATTTGTTCTAAATATACTGGCCAGAGCCAGTGGCAGAACATCAGCATTCAAGTCAAACATGAGAGTCCCAAGTTGGAAATGATAAATATCTTCCAATTTTAAGATCCTATGGCTATGAAAAAGTGGGTTAGTATGCTCACGAAAATTTACATTACAAATAATCCTCAACGCTCTTTTTTGAATCAAATATATCTTTTCAAGATGAGTTTTAAGTGAATTACCCGATGCAAGGACACCGTAATTGAGATAAGGAAGGATTAATGTTGAATACATAATAAGAAGAATGTCCTGAGGAAATGAAGATTTCAGTTTATGAATGACACCGGTATTTTTAGATAACACTTTACAAAGATGATTGATATGTACTTTCCAACTTAGTTGCTCATCAATGTATAGGCCAAGGAATTTTGTGGATGTTACTCTATCGACTAAAGCATTATTGAAAGTTACATTTCCTGGAAGCACTTTAACTTTGTTACTGAAAAGCATGAAGTTTGTCTTTTGCAGGTTTAACGACAATTTATTTGCTTGAATCCACATGGTTATTTTACATAGCTCTGAATTGACTGTTTCTAAAAGAGTCTGAGGATTCTTATGCGAGTAATACAAACTAGAATCATCAGCAAATAAAATGAAAGACAATATATCAGACGAGAAGTGGAAATCATTAATATATATAATAAACAAGAGAGGGCCAAGAAGTGATCCCTGAGGAACGCCACATGTGACATTCCGTAGCCCCGAGTCAAAACCGTTCAAAGAAACAAATTGTGTTCTTTCAGCTAAATAACTCTTGAACCAGTCCAGCGCTGTCCCCCTGATACCATAATGTGCTAATTTGCCAAGTAAAATTTTATGATCGACCGTATCAAAAGCCTTGGAATAATCGAGAAATATACCAATTGTGTGCATCTTCTTATCTATGGCTTGCGAGATCTTATCAATAAAGTGCAGCAAGGCATGTGACGTGTGTTTTTCTCGAAACCCAAACTGAAAATGTGAAAAGATGTTACACTTTTTTAAAAATTTAACTGTTCTGACATAAATCATTTTCTCAAGTATCTTTGAAAAGGAGGTCAAGAGAGAAATAGGACGGTAATTGGACAACAATTGTGGATCCCCTTTCTTAAAAACAGGCACAACTTTTGCAATTTTCATGTCTGAGGGGACAACTCCATTTGACAAAGATAAATTAAAAATGTGAATTAGTGGTTGTACAACCGCTAAGACAATCAGCTGAAGCAAGTCATTGTTGACACTGTCATAGCCAGGGCTTTTACCTTTTTTCAGGGAGTTCACAATTGCAAGCAGCTCTTCTCTAAGTACTGGTGCAAGAAATAAACTGTTCTCATTTGGTTCTCTCAAAAAATTATCATATAACGTGGAGAAGGTTTACGGTTCACCATGTGTGTTGGTAGGAGGAAAGGGAAAAGGAAATTAGAGATGGATAGACGAGAAAGGATGACAAGAGAGAAAAGAAGAAATAATCTTTCGTGACAATGGGTGAAGTCCTGAAAAGGACTGTAGACCAGATGAGATGAGATGAGAAGACTTGGTTGATGATCGGTGGATGAGCAGCGATGGATAGAGTAGCGAAGGTTGAGTAGATGAGGCTTGAGTAGGAGGTTACTCGACGTTTCGGACAGGTTGACTGTCCGTTGACTGTCCGTCACCACTCCTGATGACGGACAGTCAACATGTCCGAAACGTCGAGTAACCTCCTACTCAAGCCTCATCTACTCAACCTTCGCTACTCTATCCATCGCTGCTCATCCACCGATCATCAACCAAGTCTTCTCATCTCATCTCATCTGGTCTACAGTCCTTTTCAGGACTTCACCCATTGTCACGAAAGATTATTTCTTCTTTTCTCTCTTGTCATCCTTTCTCGTCTATCCATCTCTAATTTCCTTTTCCCTTTCCTCCTACCAACACACATGGTGAACCGTAAACCTTCTCCACGTTATAAGCTCCACCATGCAAACCTTCAAAGATCATCAAATTATCATATGTTTGTTGACAGTTTGGCACTGCCTTTGACAGATTTGGACCAATACTACAAAAATATTCATTGAATTTCTCCACAATGACATTCTTATCTTCCACTACACGACCATCAATTTTGATGGTCTTTACATTGATTTTTTTCCCCTTTGAATTAAATACATTTTTTATCACTTTCCATGTTCCTTTAATATCATTACAAGTGGCTTGGAACTGGGAGAAAAAATAACCTTTCTTCGCAACACGTAGCACTGAAGTGAGAGTATTTCTATAATCAGTATATTTTTTTGGTGATAATTCTGACCCACTGATTTTATATGCATAATACAACTTATTTTTCTTATTAATTGACTTTAACAAAGCAGCATTAATCCATGGCATACGAGGAGTTTTCTTGCGATCTTTACCGTTACGCTTCACAATTGGTACATTATCATTATAAAATAACATGAATTTATTACAAAATGCATTAAAAGAATTATTAACATCATTTTCATGTAAGACCTCACTCCAGTCTGTTGCCATAAGAACTTCTCTAAACTTTGCAATGTTTTTAGGATTACTCTTACGAACATATTTATATTCATGATTGTAAGGGTTATTGCGTAAGTTCACCCTCGTAAAAATAGGAAAATGGTCAGAGATATCCGATACAATAATCCCTGAAGATGGAAATGGTTGCATATTGCAGAATATGTTGTCAATAAGAGTAGAGGAAGTTTCAGTAATTCTCGTTGGCTTGATAATTAATGGCATTAAAGAAAAAGACAACATCAAGTTTAAAAAAGCATCAATACGTTCGTTTTCATCACACTGGAGCAAGTTTGCATTGTAATCACCCAACAAAAATACTGTCTTATTAACAAGAATTGGGTTTAACAAAATTGTCTGTAGTTCATTTACTACAAGGTCAAGATTACTCTGCAGGGGCCTGTATACGACACCAAATATTACATTCTTTTTCCCTGGAATAAAACACTCCACAAAAATAGTCTCTAAATGGTCAGACATTACATTTCATTCACTCCGTACTCGATAATCTATTCCGTCTGGAATGTATAAGGCAACACCACCTCCTCTCTTATCAAGCCGGTGATTAGACTCTAAACTATAATCACGAATTGAATATAAACTAACATCACCATCACTTGAGAACCATGTCTCAGTGACTCCAATGACTGTAGAATTTACTTTGTCATTTCTCGTTAGGGCATTAAGAGAGTCAAAATTTTTATGCATACTTCTAATATTTAGGTGTAAAACAGTAAGTTGGTTTTCATGACCACTTTGATATTCATCAATGAATTGGTTTTCAGTATAATAGTTACAGACAATAGGAGAAACGTCATCAAGATCCACACCACCATTAAGGTCTAGTGTTGTAGCATTTCTTTCAAAAAAATTGATTGCTTCTTGCGCAATATTAGTCATTATTAATTTCAAATCCAAGCCCAAAAGTGATGTTTAACAGTATAGAATACATGTAATTTATGTTGCCAGCAAACATATAGACACATACACGGGGGTTAAATATATACATAGCACAACCGTGCACAGAAAAAACAATGAAAACATAATATAGAATGTCAAAAGATGACTTCATGAAGGCTAAAAAAATCATCAAGAGAAAGGAAAAAAAAAAAAACTAAATGAAAAAGTCACAGAATCAACAACAGAGAAAAATAACAAAAGCAATAATTATGAAAGTTACACAAACAACGAAAAACAAAACAAAACACGCATCGAACACAAACATTTCATATTTATCATAGCAATAGGTATTCATGCAAAAAACGAGTCAAAATATTGAAATAGGTCTTATTTCATGCATTTCATTCACAAGCCTCAAAATGTTGCTGTTCACGTCAAAACTCCCGAACTGCGTGTAAAATGAATGAGTGCGCAGACATGGGCACCATTGGTTTTTTCAATGTTGAAATGACACGGCCGCCGTTTCTTGCCGTAAATGGCATTGTTCTTACTCTAATTTTGAGGACAATTTTTGCAAACTTACTCTTTAGAATATCAAGAATAATATAACATTAAGCTTTAGAGGAATATTAAAAAATATTTGTGTGAATTTCAGGTCAAATCCTTAGGTGCGCAGACATAGGGCTCCCCATCATACACAAATTTGAGAATGAGATCACATCAGCAAGATTGACCATTAGGATCATATACATGTGTGTATACTGGGTATTGGGGATACAGATGTAATTTTGTTTGAAATTGAGGTTTTTGTGGGCAAACTGATACTTAAGTATCACTCTTTAGATTTTACGTTATAAGTTCGTGTTCGTTAAGATACAAAACATGACAAAATGTAGAAAGTTATAAAAACTTACATTTACAGCCTTGTTTTTCGTACTTGTTACCCACACCTCCATACGGATGACGACTGCTCTCAATATGTTGCGCACTAGTGAGGCCGCTCTACATGGTTACGCACCATAGATACGTACGCAGAATGTTACGCACACAAGCTATTCTACGAAGACCTGCAAGGGGCAAACTGACGACGTAAAAAAATAAAAAATATTACGTACGTACGTAGTAATTATTACGTACGTACGTAATATTTTTTCTTTTTTTACGTCGTCAGTTTGGCCCTTTCAGGTCTTCGTAGGAGATCGACGAACCCATCGCGCCGGTACTACTACGAGCGCTGAGGGCTCCCTTCATCATAATCGTGAAAAATACAAACTGGATGCTGACGGGACAGTCTCGATAGGAGTTATCGACAAAAAGTACCCAAAATTTCAGGAAACCCTCTTCAAAGGTCACAAAACAAACTGCTAAGTTTTAATCATCTATTATTCAACATAAGTATTTAGATTTAAGTAAACTGCAATATATGAGTTTCACTTAAATATAGCCAAAAATGCACAGTGATGCAGTTTAGGTATGGGATGTGTGTTGGCTGCATTCCTACACAGTTGGCAATGGCGTGTACCTATGAGTGAATGAGATGAGACTTATGTCATGAGGATAGAATTAAGTTAAATATGGAATGTCTTATTCATGGTGTGTGTTGTTGTTGTTGGTTGGTTTGATGGTGATTTCCATTGGTGATTAGATGATTTTCGCCAGGGCCCAGGCAGTATGAGAGGGCGTTGTATCGAATGAATAAAAAAGTTAAATAAAAGAAAAAAAACAAAAAAATCGGCAGTTGTGATGAGGATTTTCTTACCTTGTAGTTCGTATATACAAGTTAATAAAAACCTGATCTCACCTGCCGATTTTTAAATGTTTTTTTCCTTTTTTATTCATTCGATTTTTACAATTTTAGTAGACTGGTAGAGCCTGGAAGGTAACCCCTTCAGCATGTTTAGCAAACTCTAAAGTAGACCGAAAAATCAGTCTATTTCGTTCGGGGATATGCTCCGCTGAGACTACGTCTGGCTTCGCGGAATCCCTCTCCTAAATAGACCGAAGTCTGCCCCAGCCACTCCCGCCCGGTCCATCGCTATGTGCTTTCCTATGGTGCTACAATTTTCGGCTCATCGCGGACGAGCTATACACCCTTGTGCATTACTTTTGCTTTGACCAAAGTTTGATTAAAATATTATAAATACCACATCACATAAAATCACCAGCTCTACTCATACTTACATGAAAATAAAAAAAACTTGCAATCGGAGAATTATACGTACGTTTTCAATAATTCTTTGGCGAAAAAATGCGATAGAAATGTCACAAACGATCTTTTCTCAGTGCTGGTCTCTCGAAAACCCGATTGCCAATCACCATTGCGCACGCGCAGTAGTGCTTCTACATGAGAGAAAAGATCGTTCGCGATCGTCCGCGATATAATATTCTCGCCTTTTTTTCATCGGAAAATATTCAAATCGTAAAATTCATCCCCCTTCACGCAAATTTATGATATTTTATTGCATTTTAAGTAAGGTTTGTGAGATTTTCTTACGTGGTATTTGTAATATTTTTACCGAAATACGATGAAACAACAAATTTATTTATTTATTAGCTTTGACTGCGTTTGAGTCAGGAGCTCCACAGCTAAGCTGGGACCTACGTACGCGTACGCGCGCGTGTGCGTTCACTACATTAGTATTCCGTTTGCCTCAATTCATTTGCTATAACCCCGCTGCATATGACAACATGTCACAATGAGGTTAATTTTGGATTAAATTTGGATTATTTCAAAATTCAGGTGAGCGTACTATATTTAGTATACATTAGTTTTACTATATAAGTTAATTTATGTCGATCTACGACTTCTAATTAGTAATAAACGTGTAGGGTGAGATACCTCATACTTTTGGCCATAGACCTAGTGGTTAAGGCCTGCGGAGAGGTACTCGACTACGGTGACTATGGGAGGCTTCCGTCTATCTTGGAGGAGAGCCTCGAAAGTCAAAAATTGTTATAAAACTCCTCCAAACAGACAGATTTTTCTGTCTAACTCTGAAGGTGGTTTGCATGGCTCACAGTATGTGGGAATGGGTGATATTCAGATCTAGATTTCTGTGAGATATCCTTCTCCACACACCATTTATGCATCTTCTGTACAGCTCCGTGGACCAGTACCAGATTGATAAGCCACTGAGCTCGTAGAGATAGATTGGACCCAGGTTCAAAACTGAGTCATGTCTATCGAGTATCAGATGGTGACGTTAAACTTAAAGGTCAGTCCCCAGACTTAAATAGTCATACCTATCTGATTGATACACTTAAGTAAAAGCCAGTTACACACTCAATCGTTGTGAACTATTGAAATCAAACCTACTGTAAACACAGTGATCCGAAAATGAGATTAGAAGAAGTATCGCCAGTCTCGCTCTTGCACATCTTCTCTCTTAACGGCTGTTTCACTGTTTTTATGGTACCTACGAGCAAATTTACGATATTAGGGTTGTTGTTGTTTTTGTTGTTGTTGATCTTCTTCTTCTTCTTCTTCTTCTTCTTCTTTTTCTTCTTTTCATAACATCTTTTTCTTAACTTTTCATAATTTCTTGTTCTTTTTCTTTTCTCTTATGCTTCTCATCTTTATTCTTTTATTACACTTCTTTATTATTAAATTCATTCTGCTTAAATTCATCATGTGTAATTCCTTTTCATTTCTTCTACTTCATCCGGCCTTTCCTAGTTCCTTTTTATATTTTGTTTCTCTATTCTTTTTCTTTCAGTTTTGGTATTTACTTTTTCTCCATCTTTATTTTCCTCTTCTGACTTGTTACTTTGTTTCTTCTGTCAGTACTTGTCGCTAACTTCTTCATGTATATTTTTAAAATCTTTGTCTTTTCAGTGGAGGAGATTCAACTTCTTTGACAAGGAGATAGTGAAGTATCCAGATAGCACTGAGATCTTTGCAAAGTTAAAGGTAAAAATATGAAGTAGTTGATCAGAAGTAATGTGGCAGGTGTGAGTGTGAGTGTAAATAAAACATTGAACATACACCTTTCAACTTCAAAGTTTACAAACTATTATTAGAAATAAATTTCAATAGAGCATAAAATGTTTTCACATGCATGCAGTACATGTACAGTATAAGTTTCATGAAGTAAAATCTAGCTATATCTCAAGCTATATACTCCATGGGCAAGGAATGCATTACAATGCTCTTCTTTCAATTTGCACTTGTCCTTTTAAAATCTTGTTCATTGCACTTTTAAAAATGTCTCCCAGGGCTCCATCGAGGTTATATTGGATCATCTGAGTTTCCTAGTACTTGCAATATATAATCCCATATGTTTGATATCCATTATTTATTTGCATGTATTATAAATTAAGGAAATTACTATAAATTAGTAAAAATGTTACTCCTAATTATTGTCTGTTCCATTGCGTCTATGAAGTACAATTTGTGCATGCACACCCATAAATCTCTCTTTTCATAGGACATTGACATCACAGCATGTGCAAGTGGGCGTGGCCAGGTAACCCTGGGTGACTCGGAAGGCAATCTCTTGTTCTTAGACCGGAACCTGGAACTGGATGGTTTCAAGGCCTACGAGCTGAGAGTCACCCACATACACCAGCTCAAGCAACATAATATCATCTTCACTATAGGGGTAAGAATAAGACAAGGAGAAATAGAGGGGATAGGGGAGTGAAGGAGGAGAAGGAGAAAGGGGCAGATAAAGAGGGAGAGGGAGAGGGAGAGAGAGAGAGAGAGAGAGAGAGAGAGAAAGAGAGAGAGAGAGAGAGAGAGAAGATGGAAAAAACAAAGAAAAAGAAAAAAAGAGAGTGAGAAAGGTAGTGAGATGATAGGGAGAGATAGAGAAAGGGGAGAGAGAGAGAGAGAGAGAGAGAGAGAGAGGAGAGATGGTGATAAAGATGAAAAGAGAAGGGTAGAGAGAAAGGGGGATCGGAGGGAGGGGTTAATGAGAGCAGTGATGATAACATGTGTAGTGTTGGAGGAGGAGAAGTCATACAATTTAATGTGAGAAGAGGTTACATAAGTTGAATAAAATGTATTTATATGTAGTAGTTTGGTTCAATGTTACTGTTTTGATATCAGCCGAAGAATGTACACAAGATTTTAATGTGTGATGATAATAACAGACACAGAGATGAACATATAGTTCTATAGTAAAGTAAGTGAATATAATCAGTGATGTTTTTACAGGTTGGGAGGAGATTTGGGGATGAAATTAATCACATTTATTTCTTTTTTTACATTTTGTGTGCATTTTCTTTACAATTTTAGCAAGATGAAGCTGGCATTAACCCTGTTATCAAAGTCTGGAATCTGGACAAGGTACAGTATCAGATATCATTTTGTATTTTCAAAGATAAATTAATCATTTTATCTGTTGAAAATTATCATTATGAATCACTCCAGTTTTCATTTCTGTGCATTGTTATCAAATTAGAAAGAATGGAGTAACTGAAAATGTGTATTTGTTTGCAAAGTGTTCTCTACTTTAATTATTTGATAAATGTTTTAACTTGTTTGTGCTTTGGGATGTCATGCTTTTTTTTACAATTTGTTCGTAAAGATTGTTTGAGGATTTGAATCAAATCATCAAATATACCCTAAAGCCAAAATATTACTCCTTTTGCAACATTTCCTTTTTGACCCTTCCCCTCATTGTACGCCGCCTGCACACGCAGATACATAATGAATACATCATATCTAAGATTTATTTTCATCTGTAATTTATTTATTTATGATATGCTAAAGATTGAACTATCAGTAAGCAGTTGTTTGTATCATAAATTAAAGATGGAAGGATATTTGCCAGCAGGTGATGGCATGAACAATAAACTTCAATTGCAAACTGTTTTCTTTTGTTTACAATGTAGCGTGACAAGTCCAACAATCCATCATGCAGCAGGATAACCCGGGCATTGCCGGGGAGCAACGCAACGGCCAATGTGACGGCCATCGCGGTCAGCGAGAACCTCAACATGATGGCTATAGGGTTTCAAGATGGAACTGTGACGCTTTTCAAGGGTGATGTTACCAGGGATCGGTAAGCATGAAGGAGGAGGAGGCAGAGGAGGAGGAGGATGGGGAAGGGGGTAATAGTGATGATGATGGTGATGGTGATAAGGATGAGGAGAAGGATGATGGTAATGATGATGATGGTGATGGTGATAATGATGAGGAGGAGAAGGATAGGAGAAGGATAGGAGGAGGAGGATGATATTGGTGATGATGATGGTGATGATGAAGATGATGGTAATGGTGATGATGATGATGATGGTAATAATGATGATAATGATGATGATGAGGTAATGATGATGATGAAGTAATGATGATGATGAGGAGGAGAAGGATGATAGTGATAGTGATTATGATGATAGTGGTGGTGATTAAGATGATGATGATGATGATGGTAGTGGTAGTGGTTATTTCATGTTGATGATAATCGTGATGGTATGGTGGTTGTAATGATGCTAATGACCACGATCATTTTATTACTGATACTATCCTAAATATGTTTTCACCTTCATTTGTATTCAAAGTATTTCCTTCTTATCTTCCTTCTAACATGTATTAAAAAGATGTATTCAAAAGTTGGAGGTACATTTGCATTGATAATTGACATGATACTTTACATGTAAGGGGGGGGGGGGACATGTTTATCAAACACCTTTGGTCTGAAACATCCCTCTCAATACTTCTGTTCCATCTTTTCTATCCATTCAATTTAACAGACACAGCAAGTCACCCAAGGTTGTGCACAAGGGTCGTTCACAGGTCACGGGTCTGGCATTCAGACACACACAGCGCAGTAATGTTCTCTTCATCTCTACCGAAAATTCTGTCATAGCGTGTCACATCGGCACCAAGGATGTCCGTACAGTGAGTACCGCTTTTTTTGACCGTGTTGATGATAGTGTGTTGATGATGGTAGTAGTGATTGTGTTGGTGGTGGTGGTGGTGTGATGGTGGTGTTAATAATGATGGTGACTATGATTGGGATTTTAATATTGGTATTATTCCTTTGTCATATTGTAATCAAGAATATCTATTATAAAATAAGTTTTAAAAATTTAGTTTCAGAGTAGATAATGGTTACATCTACTTACTCATGGGCTCAATGAATATGATTTAAGACATGAATGGGTACCTTTCCAAAGTATCGGATGTCACAAACTTGAAGTAGTTTGGAATTGCAAAAAACAGAGAAAATTGTGCTCTAGTTGTCACCTAATTATTTTCAAAATACAACAGAATTCTTTGCAAATTATGTTCAAATCTGTTAAATTTAAAATTCAAACACTTAAAGATGAATATTTTATACCCGTGTTAATTCAACAGTACAACTTATACTAACATGACAATACTGAGCATTGTTGTAGCAATTAAGCATCTATACTTTTAATGCTGTTCTGTACCTTAGGAGTCCTTTTCTTTGCCTTTGTCCTAGTTTTCAACAATTAAACTGATTTTGATTTTGATTTGTTTTATTTCCCTGTAGGAAACCCTTGACCACCATGGCTGCTCACCTCATTGTGCTGTTATTAGTGATACGACACAAGACAACCAGTTTGTCATTGGCAGAAATGATGTAAGTGAAAAAATGTGTCGGTGACTTACGATTTCTACATGTTTTCTGTTATTGAGCACTATTAAAGTTTAATAATTGTGTCGAATTTTCCCTAGAAGTATTTCTATTTCCAGAGTGATCAAGAGAGGCATTATTGCGTGATAAAACTGGAAGTTTCATGCAGAGATCCATTTTAAAGCTTTCGTAGATTTCATAGATTTCATGTCATCTTGAAATTATTAGGAGAAGCATTGATATTGTATAGATTAAACATCAAAGCCATATTCAGTGTATTTTTAAAACAATTTAAAGGGACACGCCACCAAGCGGCCGTGGGGAAAGTTAAAATTGTTAAAATTATGTAAAATTATGTAAGCCATGTTTACTTGTACACAAAGTTTGTGCGTCGAACGTGTCCATTGGACTACGGTAATGCAATTACAAATCTCGCACGACAGCTCAAGCTCAAGCCGAGTGTGCATGTTGTGCAGCGACCAGTCTGTCCAAAGTTTGCGCCCCGCCGGGCTATGGCATCAGCAGGTAACAAAGTTTAACACAGTGCCTTGTCACAGCATAAAAGCATCCACAATCTGCAGTTAAATCTCTCTTTGATTTTCTCTTATCAAACAAATGGGGTGTTGCTTGCTGTTGCAAGAAAGTTGCAATCAATTGCAAATTGTAAAGCAAATTAGAACAACCATCCTTAATGGTTCAGGGTCTGCCCATTCAAGAAGATGCGCTTGCAACAATGATTGTGATTGGTCAGTACCGATCAGTTGCAACTTGCAATCAATCGCAACTTTCTGCAACACCCCAAAAGACACAAAAAAATGTGATTTGTTTTTAGGCGGTGTACTTCTACCAGCCAGATGGGCGTGGCCCATGCCTGGCCTTTGAGGGGCGCAAGACCATACTCCATTGGTTCAGAGGATACTTGGTGGTGGTTACCAAGGATAGCAAGACTATACCAAGACAGATAGCTGGGTGAGAAATAGATAGATAGATAAATGAATAGAATACTAGATAGATAAATAGATAGATGGATGGATGGATAGATAGATAGATAGATAGATAGATAGGTAGGTAGATAGATAGATAGATAGATAGATAGGTATGTAGGTAGGTAGCCTGCTAGATAGAGAGTATAGATACAAGTACCGGTAGATAGATAGATAGATAGATAGATAGATGGGTAGATAGATGGGTAGATAGATAGATAGATAGATAGATAAATAGATAGATAAATAGATAGATAGATAAATAGATAGATAAATAGATAGATGGGCAGATAGATAGATAGATAAATAGATAGATGATAAAAATTCTGCAAGAGAGATAATGTATCTATTGCCATTGTGCTTGTTATTGAGTATTAATGAGACTTAATCATGACTCTACTTGCTACGGGAGCTTAATCCTGCAAAAGTTCTGCTATTATATTGAGGCTCCTCACATTTTACATTTTGATTATTCCCTGTTTATCTTTGTATCATACAGAGAAGGCATTGCCCGAATGATGGATACAGTGACAGTGTATGACATCCAGAATAAGTTCATTGGTAAGATCAGTGTCAGAAATTTACAATATTTACTATTTCTGTCACATTTAATGCTGGCTCACTCCTATTATACATGTACTACAAATGCATAGAAATGTATGTTATGCAGAGTTGACGTTAATCAGGATAAATATTGCTTTTCAGCTTTCCTCTACCAGATTTTATTGAGCAAGTTGTCAAATCAAAGAGACTATGATAGGCATAAGGTGTGTACCTATGACTAAATCTGTACTTACTGATTACAACAATACTTAAGGTTGAATTTGGGTTTTGGGGTGGTTTTTTTTTTAATTCACACTTTATATTCTATACCCAGGAGAGAAGAGGGATAAGGAAATACGATGATAATAGTTGTAATGATGGGTGAGCCTTTTTCTGTATTAGGTTTTGGTGGTGAACGGTTCAGGTGAGTATTAGTCTTTGGTGTCTTATGATTGTCTTTCATCCAGCCTACTCTGTGCCAGTCCCAGAAGTACTGGACATCATTCAGGAGTGGGGCTCCCTCTATGTGCTCGGTGGAGACAGGAAAGTAAGTACATATACATGTTCAATCTGTTGTCAGTGGTCTTATTGTTGAAGTCTGATCATAGTAAAAAGCTTGTCCTCTTTTCCCCAAGGGCATTGCATCATATGCTCTAACCCCATATCATGTTCAGATTTAGAATTTGTGAATTAATGATACATCAGTATGAACAGGACGGACAGAGAGAATGGACAAAATATACAACTCCTCATTTTATCCTCCGCATTTGCTCTGGTAGACAAAAGAACATTCCTTCACTATTATGTAAAATGAGTAGAACAGGTGAATATTCATGTTACACCTGTTCTACATACTTTTACATGATAGCAGTGAAGGAATGTTCTTTTGTCTACCAGAACCATTTCGTCTACTCTTTTTGTCCATCATTTTCATTATAGTGCTTGCAGTTGTCAACTATGTCCAAACAGCAGATCTACATGTATACATCTTTTACTGAGTTGACATGCAGGGGAGCGTTTCATCAAGCATTTTGTCAGTGATTTTTTCTGACAACTGTTATAAGCTACTGAAATCCTTGCATCTGATTGGCTGAGAGCAAAGTTGTCAGTAAAAATCACTGACAAAACGCTTGATGAAACGCTCCCCTGACCTAAATATACATTGTACATGAATACTGTGAAACCAGACACTTTTGAATTTTCACAAATTGTAAAAGATAGCCTTTACGGTAAGAAACGTGCATGAATTGCACAAAAATCAGTGTTGTATCAGTTGTGATTCAATTACTTTGTTGACATTAAACATTGGCTACTCTGAACCTTGCGCAAGATTCATGAAAGTCTCATGCTCGAAAATTTTCTGGTTTTACATAATATGTGCTTTGTTACATGAAGTTCAAAAGCAAGCTTTCAAATTTCACCCCAAATACTTTTTTCTCGAGCTGTATTGAGGCATACATATACATAGTCAAACTCCTTAGGCTATGAGTTAAGCTACATGTATGTTTAACTATAGATTGAATTATAGCATTTTTTTTTTTGCCATTTGTTTCAAGTTGGGTTTTTTTCTTCTTCTTCTCGTTCCTTTGCAGCTTTATCAACTGCAAGAGAAAGACACTCAAACCAAACTTGAGATGTTGTTCAAGAAGAACCTCTATGTCATGGCCATCAAGTAAGTATTCTACAGTGGTTTCAGGAAGGGAAATCAGATGTTTATTGTTTGTATTAAATGGCAATATGAAAATTCTTCAAGTGGGTCACACCTTGCCCAAACCTAAACCATGGTCTGGACAAATGACTTACTTTGGGTAAAAGGTCAATTGATAAGTTGAATTTTAAAAAATAAAAGACATTTTTGAACTTTGACCTTTTCCCCCTTATTTTTGCCAGAGCAAACAAATATTTTTGTGATGACTTATTTCAGTCTTTTGGGCCATTCATACTAAGTGGTTTAGATCATGGTTTAGGCTCAAATCACCACACAACTAATACACATGTTTAAATACCAAATGTCATTACAAATTAAAAGCTTTAATATCAAATTTCCAAACAAATTACACATTTTCGTACCACATTTCACATTTTAATACCAAGTGTCCTTTAATGCAAATATGTTTTATATTTATGTGCAGCCTTGCCAAAAGCCAGCATTATGACTATGATGGACTGATCGATATCTTCACTCAGTACGGAGACCATTTGTACAGCAAGGGTGATCATGATGGGGCAATAGCACAGTACAAGAAGACCATAGGGAGGCTCGAACCATCATACGTCATCAGGAAGGTTAGAAGATGGGTGGTGGTGGTAGTGGTGGTTTCGATAATAATAATACTCAGTTCTTGTATAGCTCATATCACATATTATATCAATGTCTCTATGCACTTCCAAAGAGCTTTGGATTATTACCCGGGTTCAGCCTAGTAGCCCTAATGAAGGCGAAAGGCTTCAAGGAAGTAATTCCTACCGGTATCCATTTACCGCACCTGGATCAAGCTTGGCGTATGTAGATTAGTGCCTTGCTAAAGGACGATAGTGCAGTGGCAGGGATTCTGTACCTTGTGCGCCGTAGTCTAGTCACTTGTCCACTAGACCAAAACACTTCTATTTATGATGGTGGCAAACGTTACATTGATGATGGAATGATGATGATGGTGATAATGATGGTGGTGATGATGGTGATGGCAGCAATGGTGGTGGTGGTGGTGGCAATGGTGACAGTGATGATAATGTTGATGGTGATGGTAATAGTGTTGGTGGTGGTGATGGCGATGGTGGTGGCAATGGTGGTGATGGTGGTGATGGTGGTGATGATGATTATGTTGATGGTGATGATGATGGTGATAGTGTTGGTGGTGGCAATGGTGGTGGTGGTGGTGCCAATGATGATAATGTTGGTGGTGGCGATGGTTGTGGTGGCAATGGTGACAGTGATGATAATGTTGATGGTGATAGTGTTGGTGGTGGTGGTGGTGGTGGTGGTGGTGGTGATGGTGGTTATGGTGGTGGTGATGATGATGAGCAAGGGTGATCACGATAGAGCCATAGCACAATACAAGAAGACCATCGGGAGACTGGAACCGTATGTCATCAGGAAGATGAGAGGATGTGTGGTGGTGGGGTGGTGATTATGATGGTGATGGTGATAGTGATGATGTGATACGATATGACATGATGATACTGGGGATTATGATAATGGCGGATGAGGGTCGTGGTAAGGATGATGTTTTTAATGATGATGATGGTGATGGTGATGAAAATGATGTTGATGGTTATGGTGATGATGATGTTGATGATAGTGATAATGATGATGACGCTGTTGATTTGTGATCATGGTGTAGTAGGTTGAAATGGTAATGGTGATGCTCATGTTACATGAGGAGCAATTTTTGTTGGAGAAGCATGCATAATATTTCAGGACATTGATAAGTTTTGATATCCATGTGCTCCGTTAAATTATCCTTTTACTAATCAAAAGACTACATCTCTTCCACCCTAATCCAGTTCTTGGATGCTCAGCGGATACATAACCTGACAGCCTACTTGCAAGAGCTTCATAAGCAGTCCATAGCAAACGAGGATCACACTACACTCCTACTCAACTGCTACACCAAACTCAAGGATACAAACAAACTAGATGAGTTTATCATGGTAATTTCATTAAGAATATATTTCCACTTACAGCACTTAGTTATATACAAGTAGTAGAGAGACATTTTATATCTTGCTTTGATCCAAATGGTTACTGATTGCTGTTTGTCTTTTATCTACACTGAAATGTTATGGAGTGTGTCTGCAGTTCTAAGCCATTTTCATATAGTTGGCAAACATTCACCGTGTGATCCAATTTGTGCTGTCTTTCAGTGTAGGCAGGAAAGTGTCTTTATATTCATATTGATTCTTTCCATTAATATTGGTAAATTCCTTTTATGGATTTAGTTCCAGGGTGTGATTATCTGATCATATTCGAATGGTTTGCCTCTTTAAAGCTGGTCAATACTACCCTTCACTGTGTGCCAAACATTTGAGTATGTAATGCAAATGTAATTTTGTCTCTTCTCATTGTTTGCTTTTTGTCAGGTTTTTTTTTTACTGTGTAAACATGTGTAGTTATTGAAATTTATGTCTTCTTACGTTATAGGAAAATTGCACTAATTACATTCATTTTTATGTGAATCCCTCATAGGCATAGCAATTAGTTTCTTGATTTGTTGTACTTGTTCTCTTTTTCAAATTTTTACCTTCTCTTTCTAGACAAAGGACAAAGATGTAGACTTTGATGTGGAAACAGCAATGAAGGTAAGTTTGTTAAGTGGTTATCTGGGAAACCAGCTTTCTGTTGCATACTTTTTTTTTTACATACTCCTGCCTCTTTCCTGCCTGTTTCCATGTGCATTGCGTCATAGCTCGCAAACACAAGACTTTGTGAAATTACCAGGGCATTACTATTTGTGTGCACAAATCTCACATGCAGCAGCAGCAGCAGCTAAACCCAATGTTCCATCTGGAACTTGCTGCGAGAGACTCGTAAAACTTTCTGTCATCTTTCCAGATTCAGCATTTATGATTAATGACTTTCCTTACAGGCAGTACTATTGTAGTGGATGGATGGTGAGCGCATTACGTAAGGCCTGTCGGTCGTAAAAGTGAAGTCCACTCTCGATGATTGACAACACCTGTTAACCCTTTTGACCACATTATGTGGTTTGGCTCAAGAACTTTTAATTCAGAGCTCTAAAAAAATATACCAGATGCCATGAGTAGAAAGAGCAAAAATTTCTGCACACTCAGTGTCCTTTTTTGTTGCATGACCATATTGCGTTTGACGCCAGGAATTTTAAAAAGGAACATGTTGAGAGGTTAAAAATCATTGTTTTTTATCAAAATTGGCAATTTTTTTAACCTTTCAACAAATTCCTAATCATGTATATTGTTTTCAAAGACAGTACACCTTATTAGAACCATGTAGCACTGAAAGAAAAAATGTTGCCAATTTGAAGAAGAAAATGTGATCAATTTAGCCCTTAATAATTCCTGTCCTGAAAGGGTTAAGGGGTAAATAGTCAAACAGTGTCACATTCCCCATGGGAACTACATGTATTACTGAAAAGTCAACACATGAAGTTGCATGTTGCAATACCTATTCATATACTGGGTGGCACAGTAATCGCTATCTCACTGAATGCTACATGTACTCTTGATCTTGGTTTGCCTCAGGTGTGCCGGCAAGCTGGTTACTTCAAGCATGCCCTCTTCCTTGCCGAGAAGCACAAGCAGCATGACTGGTATCTCAAGGTACAGCTAGAAGACATCAAGGACTACCAGAAGGCTCTCAATTACATCACAACTTTGGAATTCTATGAGGTAGGACTGAGACCATCTGGTAGAATTTTTTTTGTCTCTGAAATCAGAAATAATTGTATCATTACTTTGGAAATCAATGAGGTATGATAGAAACTGAATTGTTGATTTCGCGTGGTTGATTATCATGGTGATTGGATGGTTTACACAGGCCATGTCACCTATTCTTGTCATGTTTCTTCAATAGATGACACTTTGATAGTGTTGTGACCCTTGCAGCGACATGGTTGATAATACCAGCTAGAATTTAAATCAGTGTTTAGACTATAAAGAATTTGTCTATATTACTATGAAAAAAAGTATATTGTTCAAAAGTTGCGATTGGTTCCATAACACACTATTTACATAAAATGTGTTTCCTAAATCCTGCCTATTATACAATGTCAGTAATAGCTTTTGATAACAATAATATCTGCTAATATGGACTTTACTGTTTTGAATTATTCATTTTCATTACAGCTGGGGGATGAATTATACAATATTTTGACATCTGTTTTATACATACTTCATGGAATTCATTGCTTATGATTCAGTATGATTCGAAATACTACAAAAAGTGGATATACATACAAATTAAGCTTTAGATAGTGGCTTTATCTGAGTGGTTGCTTCTCCTGTCTTCCTTGCTTTCTTGTCCTCACGCCCTCTGCTGTACCCAGGCGATGGACAACATCAAGAAATATGGCAAGATCCTCATGACTGAGGTCCCCAAAGAAGCCACTGATTTCCTAAAGGTGTTGTGCACAGACTACAAACCTGCTGACAGTAAGTAATTTGACATTACACTGTGTTATATTGGTCAAGGCTCTTGACTCTTTAATATAGGAGAGATCCTGATTTCAATCCTCACTCAGTCCTTACACCTTGTCCATGGATGTAAGCATCGAGCGAGGATCAAACCCATGACCTCTCGACAAGGTGTTTTACCCCCATTTTTCTTTCTTGACTCGGGTGTTAAATGGGTACCTAGCAATGTTGGGGGTAATAATAATTGCAGGGCCTGCAAGAAGAGCAGTATTAATACTGTGGCTACCCAGGGTAAATAAGACCCAGTTATTATTATTGCACTACATTATATTTTTTATTATAATACAAAATCTCATGAAAGAATTTTACAATTTACGATGTAAAATTTACAACTTACAATTGACAATTTACATGTTCAAAAGGAAATAAAATATCACATTCATACGGCTAGAGTAGCAATTGACCCAGTCAAATGCCATGTGTTGAAAAATATGTGATTTTTCAACAATATACAGTGTATAAGATTTTCTGTAATACATGTTTGTTTTGATGTATTTTACCCCACTGCTAATAGAAAACTTGTAAGCTTGGAAGTAAGTCACCAGGGGAACTACAGTTTTAAGTCCTTTCTGAGAGACTTGGTAATGAGGAATAATGCCTTACCAAAGGGTACTTATCTAGCACATCAACTTGGTTTTGAACGAGACCCTTTATTAGATCATTTATTGCTAGAAATCATCAGAATAAAGTAATTGGCATAAGGCACTGTAATGATTTCAGGTCCATCTTGTCATCAATGGTATCAACAAATGGCATATTTTATCAGTATAGTTATGATATGACTTATACTGATATGACTAGTACTAACTAGGCCCAATCGGATTTGAATATTTATCTTAATACTTTACAGCACAAGAATCCATGAAATCATCTGATAGTGAACATTCCAATGGTAATCTGCTTATACATACAGTATAGCACAGAAAGACTGCATGGTGTTCTTTCTTTTTTTTTTTCTAACACTGGTCAAGAAAAATTGGCATGATTATTCACTGCAGACAGACCTTGTGATGATGCCCCAGAGTTTTGTCTTCTGCTTGAGTGATGCTTGAGTGATGCTTGACTGATGCTTGAGTGATGCTTGAGTGATGCTTGAGTGATGCTTGACTGATGCTTGAGTGATATTCTTTAGATGGATCTTCACGCTACTGGCCTGCAACAAATTTCTAGATTAGATAAAGAGGAAGGCATGATTATTCACTGCAGACAGACTTCCATTAATGCCTGTGATTATTTTCATTATTTTTTTCCTCTCTTGTATGATGCTTGAGTGATATTCTTTAAATACATCTAAGAATATCATCCTCCAATAAAAGTTGGATTAGTTTGATAGTCAACAACAACAACAAATCCTGCTTGCAGAACTGACGTGGACTAGTTGCATTTTTAGCTCACCTGAGCCTAAGGCTCGAGTGAGCTATTGCGATGGAAATTTGTCCGGCGTCCGTCGTGCGTCGTGCGTTAACTTTTTACATGTTCATCTTCTTCTGCAAAACCCATGATCGGAATTCAACCAAACTTGGTAGGAATCGTCCTTAGTTGCTAAAATGGTACATGGAGGGCCCCCAATTGTAAAAGCTATGTAAATTTCAAACATCTTCTTCTCCAGAACCAGGCATAGCTCAGACTTGGTATTGTGTATGGAGATACCTCTATAGATGAAGAATGAATGTTTTTCATGAAATTTCTCTGAGTGGCCCTATAGGGGCCCTGTGGGGGTAACATACTGGAGGGGGGGGGGGGGCGCTGCCAGGCAAAATGTACATTCTGATCTTCTCCAAAACACATGATCGCAATTCAACCAAACTTGGTAGGAATCATCCTTAGGGGTAGGGGATCCAAAGTTGCTAAAATGGTACATGTGGCCCCCAGGGGGGCCCATGGGGGGCCCAGGGGGAGGGCCCCAAGTGTAAAAGCTATGTAAATTTCAAACATCTTCTTCTCCAGAACCAGGAATAGCTCAGACTTGGTATTGTGTATGGAGATACCTCTATAGACGAAAAAAGGAAAGTTGTTCATGACATTCTCAGCGTGGCCCCATAGGGGTCCTGCGAGGGCGAGGTTAATATGCAGGAGGGGAAATGTACATTCTTTGCATGATTTGTTGTATGATTCAACCACACTTGGTGGGAATCATCCTTAGATGTAGGAGATTCAAATAATACATGACATTGTAGACCATGGGGTGGGGGGTTTGGGGAATTATGTTAATTTCTAACATCATCTCATGTACATCCTCCTAGTTGTTTCAATTTCTAACATATCTCCTGGTGGTGCTAGAGAGAACATGCACCAGATGTGAATTGATCCACCTCAGGTGAGCGTCGTGCCCCCTGGGGCTCTTGTTATAGGTAAAATAGAAACTGTATACATGTGCATCCTGACTGAATATTGTGTCATCAGTGCATATGTTTTATTAAGCACTACAGGTCACTATTGTTTACTATAAAAGTAATAAACTATAAGAGGATGCAAAGAATCCTTGGCACAGAGAGAATGCAGATATTGTATTGAAAATTTTACCACAATAGGCTAATTGAAGCTATCACCACTTTTTCCCCTTTCCTCCTCCAAACATGATAGGGCCTCTCGTAGACCCCTCCACCCTGTCAGGGGGGATGCCCCCTCCCATCCAGAGGGCCTCGGTGGAGGAATTCATCCATATCTTTGTCAACAACTCGGCGCAGCTCATGGAGTTCCTGGAGCATATGATCAAGGTAAGAATCTTCCAGCAGACAGAACAAGACCAATATTTTGGACCAAGATAGAATTAGGTTTCTAGAATGATACCTTACAATCCATTTTTAATGAGAATTATGATATTATTCTCGTATTTGCATTTTGCACATAAAATATTAAACAATAACTCTATGCACGAAGGAAATTATTACCCTACATGCAGCTTTAGCTCTTGCAGGAGTTATCATAAACAGAGAAGTCTTCCCATGTACCCATTTGCTAAACATTGGTTGAAGGAAATACCTGTATGAAAAGTTTTTTTAAGGACATATCCATCTGGAATTTATCGGTTAATTTCCTAATATGACTGTCAAATAGATCTGAAAGTATACCACAGAGCTCCAATGGTGCATTTACAAGTATACATGATATGAATTGAAATGTTATTTGTGTATTGGACTAGTAATTTAGTCATTATACATCTAGAGGTGTCATAGTCATGTGGTTTAAAGCCTTGACCAGAGATGCAAAGGTAGTGGGTTCAAACCCGTGCAAGGTATTAATGTCCTTTAACAAGATATTAGCCTACATTTGCCACTCTCCACCCAGGAGTAGTCAATGGGTACTTGGTATGAAGGCATTTGTTGAATGCTTTGAGTACCAAAATCGGTAGCCTAACCAAAAAAATTGGGGTAATATTGGAGCGCCTTGAGCACCTTGTGTGGTGGATATGAGTGCTATAAAAGTATCCCGTAATATTATTACCATAATGCATTTCCCTTTTCTTCATTGCTTTCTTGCTTTCTCGATCAGGTCCAGACAGAATCTTCCAGTCAGATCTACAACACTCTGCTGGAGCTCTACCTTCATGATATGGCTCACGAAACAGAACGACGCCCTCGCTTGGAGCTTGAGAGGAAGGCCATGGCATTGCTACAGACTGGAGAAGTGAGATATCCATATGATTATAATTTTTAGCAGACAGACGGGTTGGGATTGGGGGATGTGTTGCATTTTTTTCATGATGATGATAATATCAGAAAGCATTCTGTTTGACCCACATGCTCATACAAATGTAATATCCGCAACAAAACAGACACTGTATTGCGAAACAGAGATCCAGAACCTTTGTTTTACAATTATCCATCACGATAATCAAAACGAAGATACCAGTTTTGGTACCGTATTCATATTTCATTTAATTAGTGAAATGACACAAATGTATCCTTGTTGATTCTCTCACTTCATCATATTTGACTGACTTCATTATATTTCTCTGACAACAGACCAGATATGACATAGACCAAGCCCTGGTACTCTGTCAGATGCACAGCTTCCAAAAAGGAATACTTTACCTCTATGAAAAAGCTCAACTGTAAGTGACTGTTTCCATCATTTATTCTTGTCTTATACTGATTTAATAGGAACTTTGTTTGCCTTTCTCTCCCTTTCTCTATCTCCGTCACCTTTTCTTTTTCGTTCTCTCTATCTCTCTCTCACTCTTACTGCCTCTCTTTTACTCTCACTATCTTTCTCTCTTTCCTTCCCTCCCACCCCCCCCCCAACTCCCTCACATTCTTACTCCCACTGTCTCTAAAATTTTGAAATAGAGATTTTTTATTCCAAAAATCTTCTCATATATATGTGGAGATGTATCTTAATATGAAGAAATAAAAGAACTTCATTATGACATGTATGGCATTGAGTTGAACCTTTAACATGTTAATCTCCTTTATGTTACAGCTATCAACAGATACTCCATTTTCATATGGAACATGACAGCTATGACCAAATCATCGAGGACTGCAAGAGATATGGGTAAGAAAACATGTTCAAATAAAAAGCTCATTGAAAAAAATTCAAAGTATTAGTTATCAAGAGGCGATCCTTCTAAGATGTCATGAGAATGCATGTTTTTTTTTTTATTATTTTCTTAATTTTTGAAACATATTTTCATTTTGAAGGGAGGGAAAGCTATGATATTTCATTTGTGATTGTGCAATTTTAAACAAGTTCAAAATGGGGCACAGACTGTAGGGAAAAAGTATCAATATTATCTCCGAAGATTGTTCCTATGCATGTCGCTCCTATGAGTTCTAAGTAACAATACAGTGAATAATTGACACCTTGTCCCGATTCTGCTAAGTTCTTTAATAAAGTGCCCAGTGCTTCATTAAAAGATTTACAGAGCTCTAATAAGAGCATGTAGCTCTTTAAAGATACAAAGAATTGAAAATTAGATTAGAAAAAGCTCTAAGCAGGGATTATCAGCCAGTTTAATGATTCTTACATACATGTATGGTATGCTTTTCAACGAATAAACACGTTGTCAACCCTACAGAATTCTTTCACAAGATTATGGAATGTGTATCACTTGAACATTCCCATGACTCAAATTTTAACATGTTGCCTTTGTTTTACCTACCCCAGGAACCAAGATCCTAATCTGTGGGTACAGGCCCTCTCCTATTTTGCCGCCAAGGAAGAGAACTGCAAACCGTTCATTGTAGAAGTCCTGTCCCAAATTGACCGTAGGAATCTGCTGCCCCCTTTGCTGGTGATCCAGACACTGGCCCACAATTCCACAGCCACACTCTCTGTCATTAAGGTATGTATAAGATCAATGCTGTATGGTCACTTTAAGGAGTACAGTACTTCTTTTGCAGCAAACACATATAAAGCTAGAAGATGAACGCAACTGCAATGTACATTAATTGGTACATTTGTGTAGAAACCAAAATCTCGCTCAAGAATATTGGTGATATATGATATATTTTTTAAATAGATTTGGATGAAGAATCTTTCTTCTTCTGTGAAAAGAAAAGAAATAAGTACATGTTGTATTTTATAAGATTACACTATATAAGGCAACAGTTTTTACAATTTTTTTCTGCAAATTTCATGAAAAAATGGCTCATGCAGTTGATAATCCATAGCCAAAATATTTATTAGCACAGATATACAAGGTAAAGGAGAAAACAAAAATGCTTGTGCCTGAGTATATACTGTACTATGAACTGCTTATAATATAATTTTAATGAATTGAAATTTTGATGGTAATACCCTTCGTTTGGCCCCTGATTCCTAGGATTACATTGTAAGACGACTGCAACAGGAGAATGATCAGATTGCTGAAGATGAGAGGCTGATCAAACAATACAGGGAAGAGACGAAGAAGATGAAGAGTCAGATTGAAGAGATGAAAACAAGGTTAGATTCAAGCTCCCTCAAACCCCCTCAAGCCCCCTCAAGCCCCCTCATGTTTTTTATCCACTAAGAATATCACAAATGCAGAAATGATAGTGCAATAGATTGCAATGAATATTATTTGATTTTTGTTTGATACCTGTACATAATGCATGTAGATTGGAAGAGGTTCATCGTGGTGAAGAATAATTGAAGAGAGTTAATCAGTTGTCTCACGATGTGCAAACGTAAACGTAGGTCCTCGTTTACGTTTGCACATCGTGAGACAACTGATTAACTCTCTTCAATTATAATGCATGTACTTTTAAAATCTTCTTCTTTCGTGATAAATAATGATCCCTGATAGTGATAAAGCTACATGTATATATATACATGTAGTGCATGATAAACATTATCAAGATAAAGAAAGAAAATGGTACATGTTTACTACAATTCCAAACTCTTTATTTTTATCTGTCTTTATCTGTCTCTCTGTCTGTCTGTCTGTCTCTGTCTGTGTGTGTGTGTGCGTCTCTCTTTCTCTTTCACTCTGTACAGTGCCAAGATGTTTCAGGTGTCTAAGTGCAGTGTGTGCAATCATCCCTTGGAGCTGCCTTCTGTTCATTTCCTCTGTCAACACTCCTACCATCAGCAGTAAGTACTTCAATATCAGGGGAGCGTTTCATCAAGCGTTTTGTCGGTGATTTTTTACCGACAACTGTTATAAGCTACTGAAATCCTTCCATCTGATTGGCTGAGAGCAAATTTGTCAGTAAAAATCACTGACAAAGCGCTTGATGAAATGCTCACCAGTTAACTCTTACTGTGCCAAGGGGTTTAGCTCTCTTCAAAATTTCACCCAAATGTGATCAATGCTTACTTTTCAAATGTCTGCACTTCATTATTAAACCATCTATCATTTCACAAAATATTATGTACAAAACTTGTATGAAATTTATTACCATTTCTTATAATTTACCAAACATTATTACTTTACCCAGCTTTATGCATAAGAATTATTGAAAATTACATTTGAGTTTCTTTTCTGTCCATTATTTTTTGGTTTCTCATTTGTTTACTATTGTTTAAGTTGAAATAAGGTAATATCTTTTTTAAAATCTAGAATTTTCTCTGAAAATTTCTATGGTAGCATGTAATTATAATCATATATTTAGAATGCTTGATTCATGCTCAAAGTTTTGATATACATTGACCACCATATACCTTTCCTGGGGTCGAGCAATTGGTGAATGAAAATGACAAGTCTGTCTGTCACATATACGTGACATAAGCACTGAAAGAGTTAATCTCTTGATTTGGAAAAAAATAACAAAAAAAAAAATGCCTGGAAAAAAGAAATAAAAGATGTAAGGTGTGCAAAACATGTACACATATGCCTTTATTCATCATGCTCTGACTGCTTCCAGCCATACCTTTCCCAGGAGTTCCTAGGTTTCCCAACATTTCTGAAGGTTTGCATTGTTTGGTCTATGACTTGGTGTGAAATCTTCAGGACATGAGTTGCAGTCTTCATCACATCCTATACTTCTGCAGGGCCAAAGGTGTAAGAGCAAATCAGATACCTCCTTGAACAGTTTCACAGTGTCCTTACCAAAATAATGATTAAAAACACACCCTTTATGTTACAGTTGCTTTGAAAGTTATGCTGAGAATGAGCAAGAATGTCCTGCCTGTCTACCTGAGAATCGGAAGGTACTGGATATCATCAAGGCACAAGAACAGAGCAAAGACCTCCATGAACAGTTTCATCGACAGGTAAGAGAATATGCAGGGTTTTATGTCATCATTCCCAATACAGTACTTAGTTCTAGCAATGTGTGATTCAGTAGTTACTCTTTGCTTTGGCCAGGGCACAAATCTTAATGTTTTGTATCCAACAATAAGAAATGAAAGGGACATACATTGTGGTTTTGTAGGAAAATATCAAATGATTCAGGATTCCTCCTGATTGAAAATTCAGCCAACAGTATTTTGTCTAGAGGCAATAGTGTAATCATATCTAGTAACCATGCAACCAGCCAGCTATTAAGAATAAGTGTTTCAGTTTCAAATTCAAGTGAATATATATCAATGTAATCAGAATTATATGTATTGCAAAAGTTATTTGTGTGATTGCAAAATGTGGATTTCCATTAAATTTTAAAGTCCTGTCAGATACATGTACATTTATTGATAAATGATGGACCATACCTCATGCAAAATCTTATTTTGTCTAATTCTTTTATTTGCTCTTTAGCTGGAGAAATCAGCAGATGGCTTTTCTGTTGTGGCCGATTATTTTGGGAGAGGAGTTTTCAACAAGGTAAATGGGTATTTCATTTAGTTGGATCGATCACCATCATGCAATGTTTTGATCAGAATGATGAGCAATTTTTGCATTGTGAGACCTTTATGAGTTACATTTTTGTAACTTTCTAACAATAGATATCTGTTCAGTTGACTGTTAACTTTGGATTTTGTGTTGTGAATTATAATTTTTTTGAAAAATTTGTTTTTACTTGGCTGTCAAATTGTAAATGTGATGTTGTCAGGGTTCCCAGCTATCCTGGAAATGAGAGGAAACCTGGAAAATAAGTCCCCCTTTTCCCCAGTCAGGGAAAAGACATTGAATTTGAGAGAAAAAAATTATTTAAAATCGGGGAAATATGAGGGAACATCATTGGCCTCAAAAGAAAGTAGTAAGTCTCTTGTACTTTGTCATATGTCCAAACAGCAAATTCACCTGCATGTGTATAATTGGTTATGCTGGGTTTTGAGTGTGTAAAATGGTTCCTTTTCTCTCTGTAAAGACCACTGCGCGCTCTATTATCCATATGCGATCTGATTTTTGAAGCAATCACTATTGCATTGAATATGGGAAGTTATATCAACATTATCTTCCAGTTTGAGGATTCTGTATACGTAATGATGTGAATGCTAGATATGGAAAATTTAGGGCATTACTAGCCTTCTAGTCAGAGAAAAGGCCAAATCGGCTTTAAATCGTAGACAATCGCACGAATGGTCTGAGGTCACTACGATTGGTAGCAAATTTTGCTTTTACTTTTACAAGGAGGCTTGCTATATCTCAAAATTACTATCTTATTCTTCATATGAATATTCAGAATCTCGATCACTAAGATTTTTCAGGATTGAACGTCCATATCTTGTTATTGCAAATTCATCCCAAATCGGATCGCAGTCAGATCGTGTACCGGTAGTGTTGGGTCGGCTTAATGATCCTAGAATTTTAAAACTCCTTCAGGCAAAAAATCAGTGAAAAATCGAGGGAATTCTTCTGTCATGAAATGGTGGGAACCCTGTTTAATTGGATGTTACCTTGTGAATACTGTGTTGTGCATTATACATGGTGCAACTTTATTTGTAATAATTGTCTTATACTTGACTGTCAAATGGTGAATGTTGTTTTGTGCTGTGCATTTTGTCCTTTTGTGTAGATTAATATACTCTTATGCTTCTAGTGACAGACATACATGTACATGTAGCAACTTCAATAGATATGATTCAAGACATTTAAGGCACTATATAAAGTCATACAATGGACCCATTTTGCTGTAAATTACCTTCTTGAATATGAATTTAGTCTTAAATTTTTGGAATACATGTAGCCTAGGGAGAGAAAGGAGTCATGTTGTTTCGGGGGTAAAAAGTGTGTATGTTAAAAAAAAGCCACGAAAATACATGTAATTTCCCAAAGTTATCTGTTATGGGTGGGTTTGTTTTTTTTAAATACCAAAATAAAATTCACCATCCCTTAAAAGCATTATTGATTTGAAAATACGAGGTTTATGGGTTGTTGTTTTTTCTTAGCGCTTCTACAAAAAGGAACCTGTACAGTACACTATACTTGTACCTTGATTAAAGGAGAATTAACCCCAGAATATAAATGTAATTATGTTCAAAGGTGTAATTATTTTAATATTTTTAGAATATATGTATATATTTGTTGAATATTTCAAATCTTAAATGGGATTTTGTATCAGGAAGAAAGACAATTTTGCATTTGGATTAAAAAATATCTTTATATACACATCAAGAAAATGGCACCCCCAGGTATCACTAGCAGACGATAAATTTTGCTCAGAAAATCTTGATTTATACCCATCTCGTATATTCTAATGCAAAACTACGTAGGACAACAAGAAGGAATAGATTACATCTTTGAATATAAGCACATTTATATTTTGAGGTTAATTCCCCTTTAAGGATCCCTCCCTCCCAAACTGTGCTTTACTGTTGTGATGTGTTGATGTAGACCTCATAGCCTACATGTATATGTAGTCTTCTCATCTTTCTGTCTCTAACCATTTTATTCGTCTTTCAACTTATGTCATCGTCAGTTGATTGTTTCAACCTCACTTTCTGCATCCATTTCCGACAACTCTCTATCCGATACCGTTCCCACTCGGACATTGACTTCTCGTCTCGACGACCTTTCCTTCTAAAAGCATGAAACCAAACGGTTGCCTGCTGATGCATTTTGTCTTTAGTTTGCATTTTTGTAAGTGTCGAGATTCATCTCATGGTAAAGCACAGTTTTGGCAAGGGTCATAAATTTAATGTCCTGTTTCATTTGAAGTAGTGGAAGTGAAGAAAAAGAGATTTGAAGAAATAAAATATTTTTTTTAATGTCAATATAACAACATCTATTTACTCTTTATTTTTCATAAGGATTACCTTTTGACAAATTTGTATTTTTTCATGAAATGTTACATATACTGATTCCTAAATTTGCATGTACATCTATTTATGTTATTACAAAGTGGGCAAATTTCCTGCTTCATGATATGGCCTTGACCAAAATCGTGTTTTACCTTCAGGCCTCCTGTTTAGTGTTAGAATTAAGCAGAAGTCTTGATTGCATGTGGGCTTAGAAAATGGGGGAAAAAAGGATGACTAACAAATGTGACAAATACAGGCCTTGATTGGTCTGTCTTGAATGTAATGCAGTGGCTTGATCTCTGATTAATGAAAGGTAGGCTCATTGATTGCACATGTTTTCTGATTGCCTTGAAGTTCATGCATGTGTCAGAAAATATTCACTAGCGATATGGCAGACACAGAGAATGAAAACAGGAATGAAGAAATTTAAACCAGCCTAACTAGGTGGATGTTTGTATAGAAATTTGCATATGGATGGTAAAGTTTTGCGCATATGAATGATCAAGTGTTACTTAGATTTAAAAGGTAATTTCACTGCTTGTGTAAAACAAATATTTTCTTAGATGTTGACAGTGGATTGATTCATTACATGTAGATATTCTAACAAGCACTTTCATTTCTGGATAGGTCACCCTTCTGACTGACTCGTTTAGTAGTCTATCCACATCTGCGACCCCTGGTCCAAGGTCACAACCTAATCAGCCATCGAGACTGCCAACCAAATCAGCTCAACCAGTAAGGTCCACAGCCAATCCACCCCGCCCCACCCCGAGTGCAATGTCCAGTACCCCTAGACCCCAGGGAGGGATGCCCACCCAACAGCCGGTCAAGAGTCAGCTTACCAGGGCCCCTCCTGCATCCATGCCTAGCTCTCGTCAGCAGGCACCCCCACAGCGACCGTCAACGCCCCCAACAAGGAGAACCCCACCCCCATCCCAGCAACCTCCCCCGAGCAGGTCCATGCCACCTCCGACGCAAGCGAGCAGACCCAGCAGACCAGCCGATCCTCCCAAGCGGGTGCAAGTCCCACCCCAGCAGAGCCAAGCTCGAAGCACCCCGCCCGCCTCTGATTACAACCCATTCAATGAACCCCCATCCAAACCAGCATCCCAGCAGGGGCGGGGCACAGCTGCCCCTGTGGCACCAGCAAGGCGGGGCCAAGCTGGAGGTAAAGGATCAGGCACATCATCACCAGCAGAGTACAATCCATTCACCAACCCCAATTTCCAACCCAGTAAAGGATCCCCTTCATCATCAGCAGGAGGACAACAAGCTGCCCCTAAGAGGCCACTCACCCCTCCTAATCCGTTTGATGTTGCTGGAAATAATCCCTTTGAAGATGATATGAATGATGAGGACAAGAATAACCCTTTCTTCAACTGAAATTTGTCGATGTTTAATACTACAGCTGTATTTCAGTTGTGGTGCCTGTATTATTAGAGCATCAACCTGCATACCGGTCCCGGTCCTTCAACTACTTCCTATATAGGTATAAATTAGGATTATGTCTTCTGTTATAAATGATTAAACCTGTTTGCCATACAGATATACAATTACTTCTTCAATCTTGAATTTTCTTTACATCTGTCTCTTAGTAGCATCTAATGGCAAAAAATGCTGAACTAAAATGTTGATTTCGTCCAGAGTTTTGTCGTTAAAGTGTTTTTCTTTCAACAGAACATGATGGCAAAGACTTCCAAGGTATCAACTCAAGACCAATTTCAAGACCCTATTGTATGGCTTATTGAAATCGTTTATGTCATGTCCATGTTACAGTAATATGTCTTTGTAATATTCGCACATTTCAATATGCGATGCACAAGGCTATTGAAAATGCCTGAGATTGATATCTTGGAAGTCTTTATGATCATAATAATAATAATAATAAAAATGGATTTATACAGCGCATCGTAAACTATACAGTATCTCTATGCACAACAATGTAAATACAACTAATCACAGAAGACAATCTTGTGGTTCAATTACAATGCAAATAAAACAAATGACAACATTTACAATTTCATGGTTCTTTATTATGATGATAAAAGCATAGCAAAATCGAAGAATGAAATCAGGTAATTTCTTAAACTTATTGTTTGATGTCACTTGAGATTATTATGTTAATTGTTGAGGCTGTATAAACTGAAGCACCAATATGCAAGTGTAATTGATAAACATGCACACTTTCATAATAATAATAATAATAATAATCTGCATTTATATGGCGCCTTTCCAGTTAGTAACTGCTGAAAGCGCTTTTACAGTGTATTATTACCCCGGTTATTGGATCCTATTACGATTCTGCACTTATAGTTATTTGCATTATGTCTTCTCTTAATCATGATTTACCGTACAGTAATCGGTATATCAATTTTGAAGGTCCGTGTTAACTTCTGTGTAGCATCAAATGGCCCAAAATGCCACTTCTACTTCCACTGGATTCTACGGACCTGGTTGGTTGAACCATCTTAAAAACGAAAAGTGGTCCAAAGCGAAAAATCAAGAAGAATACCATCCAATATTCAAAGTGCTCACTGACCCTTTCACTACGGTATGTAATTTTCGAAGTCTTATTGCATAATAGGAGCCAAATAAGACCAAAGATTATTTATTTCTTTGAATTTGTTTGTCTGAGGTATTTGTTGTTATTGTTTTTATGTTCTGCAGCGAGGGAGTGGTAGGTAGATGATGAGATTTTAATAGCCAGTTAGCTTGTAGATGATGATTATTGCTAACTTGGCATTGAATATAATTTGTTTCTCTTGTTGATAAAACGTATCAATGTACCTAAACAGATATACAGACTATGAAGTAGTTAATAAAACAATTTATGGAAGAGGAAGCATTAAAGCCCATGTACAATATTGGCTATTCCCCCAAATCAGGGCCCTGTTTCATAATATTTGTTATCGATGACAAGTTGCAATAACTGTTAAAAGCTACTGAAATCCTTGCATCTGATTGGCTGAGAGCAAATTTGTCGGTAAAAATCACAGACAAGACACTTGGTGAAACGCCCCCCAGTTTGCACAGTTTCTTTGACAGGAGTAACAAAAATGCTGACAAATCGAAGTGACTATCATTTTCATTTTCTTCTTCCAAAAGTGAATCTCGTAATGTATCTGGGATGACAAGCAAAGATAAATGTGATTGTTACTTTACTGTATATGGGCTTTAAAGCTGTGGTATGTTCATGTCATGTAATTTTATATTTTTTTTTATTATCGAGATATATATATATATATAACTTGTGATGTAACAAGGTGGTCAAAATGTTAACTATTCTATCCTTGGCAACATTACTATTTCAGGATCTTTGATCTTGTCAATTTAGATACATTCAGCCAAGAGGCAGTAAATGCTTTAAAAAAATTAAATGAGATTAGAGCACTGTGCTTCATATTGTATCTTTTAACACTCACATGGGTAAGTATGCAGAGGGGCCATCGCTGTGTGCAGCTTCTTTTTTATTTTTAATGCTCTTGATATGCACATAAAAGTTTTGCTTCGTGTTGGTTTTAATAAAGCTGCTTTAATACCATACTCCGTTTGAATAGGGCCATAGGAGTGATATTTTCAGGATTGGAGAATGTATTCTGCAGATGGCAAGGACTTTAATATATTGTGATATTTCAAACTCTCTCTTGATTTCACTTTTGTTTGAGAAGCCTTCTTGAATGGAAAAGGAATGGAAAAGGAATGGAAAAGAAAGGAGTCCTTGCAATCCAATCACTGTGGTTGAGACTTACGTGTCAATTGTGTAGAACAAGTGATATCTTGTAAACAAAGTGATAATAACAAAATATATAATAAAGAAATTCCACAAGGTTAGGGTGTTCCTGGCATCATTAATAATAGATGGCTTTATATTTTGTTTTCAGTTAATAAGATTTTTTTTTTTTCCTCATACAATCTATTAAGACCCTCATCTTGTAATCATTTGTATATCATTTGTCTATCTTTTTTTTATTTTAAGTCAATGAAAATAATATGTTTATGCAGAGTATAGAAGATAAATTATAAATCAATTTCTTCTTGCCTTAATAATCATATTCTAGAACAGAAAGTTTATGTATGTTGGTAATTTGATAATATAAACAAGTTATAAACCAATCATACAGGTACGGTAAATGTGGGAGGGATAAGCATCATTTGTTATGCTATGAAAATAGATACGTTTTCTTTCTTTATAAACACGTGTACCTATATTTTAATTCTGCCATTGGAAGTGAATGGTATGGTAAAAAGAAAATATTGAGATTTCTTTTAAGGAATGTGTTGTCAAAGAGTTTTAACAATGTGCTTGCATATCAAGATGTAATATTGATATCATGATGAATATATGTATGATTTAATGTACAAAGTACAAGAAGTTAGTCTTGGTTCAGCGATGGATCTTGAATATGATATTAATATGTTATGGAATAAATGTAATTCGTGACTTTATATCACAAAACGTAAACCAATGTCTCAGCCGAGAATATAATTCTTAAATACTGTACAGAGAAAGAGAGACACGGAGAGATAGAGGAGAGGAGATATAGAGGGGGAGAGAGGGATATATATATAGAGAGAGAGAGAAAGAGTGATTAAAGAAAGAGAGGGGGAAAGGGGAAGATGGAAATAAAGAAAGAAGGAAGAGGAGAGATGGAGAGGGGAAGAAAACGAAAAGAATGTAGGTAGATACCAAAGGAAAATAATTCATGAATGAAATATTAATAGAAAAAAAAATCGCCTTAATCTGTTAAAGTGAACAAAACTCTTTAGAATTTTGGGTAAGCGAGGGCGAGGGAAAGAGAGAGTGAAAAAATGATAGAAACTTCTGACGAAAGAAGGCACTTTTGGAAAAGAATAATCTGCCTTACTAAGATCTGGACTCTGAGAAGACAACGATTCAAGTGGTATATAATAAACTGGAGGGGAAAATTAACAAAAACCAATATAGAGTCAGACCTCTGAAGGCTTTTTAACAGGCCTCTTCCAGCCTATTCACTTCATCAGTCATATGAAAATAAAACAACAAAAAAAGTATGTAAAATACAATGTATAAATGGAAATACTGTTAATGCTCGTGTCCTAAAAGTTATAATTTAGCAGTTTACAGCGTGTGAATATTTGAACGCCAGTCACGCGTGGCAGTGCAAATCCCCCACGAAAGAAAGGAACAAAATCCATAATCGCTTTCGTAAGAGAGCATGCATTATTCTGAATATAACTGGTGCTGTCCAAATCCTCAAACTATTGATGATTTACCAAGCGTGCGATCGAAAATTCCTGAACCCGTTTGAACTAATAATACATATTTCAACGACTAGACAATATATTATGAACGCACGTCGAGTATCCCGCAGTGTCAACAAGATAATATATTGTTGAAACTTCATGTTTGTTGCTGCTAATTCACATTCATAGGACATATTTTATGTATATGTCAATAAATTTGTTGGATATGGTTTCGTTGACAAGTTTATACCTTATTGCCTGTTGATGATTGGATGATACTTTGCTTAAAAGTTACAACACGGAAAGGCGGATATATTGCGTTTCATGTGTTAACATTGATTCTACAAAATAATATTTAGAAGGTAATTTGGAAAGGTGATCTTCGGCATCAGTGCTTGTTAAAGCGAGTCAATACAGTACGAAATGTCAGACAAGTTTAGAATTGATAAGGAATCAGTTATTACTGTGTGAAAAATAGACATCATTACGTGAACACCATTATGTCATCACTGGACTGCGTAATCGGGGCTTTCTCCAGTCTGGGAGTGCAGACGACATTGGTCGGGTTACTTGGCGCCCTTTTAACCCTCTGGTATATTGGATCCAGACGACATCAGACGAAATCAAACCTCCCTCCCGGGCCCGTAGGGCTACCTCTCATTGGGTTCCTGCCTTTTCTGAAGCTACCGCCGTTCAAAGGTCAAGTTATGATTATCGAAATAGTACCAAATGTTTGCTTTGCGGGGTAAATTGTCTATTTAAAGTTATATCTCAGTACGATTATTTTTCTTTTGGAAAATTAATGTATTCATTGTCGCTCAGACAATGGTTTTCCTGTCCACCTCTCAGGGGTGTCGATCCGTGTTCATGATCGTGGGGGGGGGGGGGGGGGGAATGACCGGCGAGGGAGCGCAGCCAGTGGCGTATCTATAGGGATTATGGAACCCGGGGCAAAAATGAATTCCCCCCCCCCCGTACCCAAACCTATCTAAGTTGGCTAGGGAGCAAAGCGACCGAGCAGCAAATTTTTCAATTTATAGCCCTAAAAAAAGCAATATCTTGTGCATTTTACCGAGGATAATTTGTAATTGACCACCGCTATTGAGCGGAAGAGAAGCTCGAATTTTATACATTGATAATATAAGTGGTTTTCTATTCACTCACTTTTATAATCGGGAGCAAAACTAACGAAAATCCTATAAAGGCTTGAGAAAGAGTCGAGAAATTCAGCAAGGCTACCTAAGGTGAGATTTCTTTCAAAAGTTGAACCTTTGTAAATGCTGTTTTATACACTTTATCCTATATTGGGGGGGGGGGGGGGGGCGCAATATTTAGCAGGAGTCATATGAACTTACATGATATAGTGAGCAATGCAATTACATCTTTATTTTTTTCAAATTTAACCTTTTAAGCTATTTAGGAACTATATAGGCCTACTGGGGGCGCGAAATTACGAGATCCTGAAGAAAATAATTATGCGAGGGAACAAAGCGACCGAGCTTTGAAATTTTTTAATGCATTTCAAACCTTCAAAAACGAGATTTCTATATAGTGCATTTACCCTGCGGATTTCGGATCCGCTCGCTCGTCATAAGAACCGCTATTCATTTAACACGCGTTATGAATAGTGGTCCTTATGAATGAAGGAGATAATTTGTCTATGGTTTGCTCGCTATTCAGAAGGACCGCTATTCAGACAAAACCGCTTTTCATTTAGTCACGCGTTATGGATAGCAATCCTTATGAATAAGTGGTCCTTATGACTAGCGAGGTTACCCCGCGGATTTTGGGGCGCATAATCCGTATAAAGATTATGATTTTTCTTCATTTCCCCATCTTTTTTTCTCTCCTTTTGCGTTTTATTTCGCCCCCTCCAAGTGCCGCCTGGGGCACGTGCCCCCTGCCCCTCCCCTAGATACACCACTGAAAGAAGCAACCGAGCGTGGGAGGGTGTTGGAGGGGGTATCCCCCTCCCACACCTTAGACTTCTGTCTATAAAACTTGCATTTTAGAGCATCCCAAAATGTTTTTTTTAATGAAAAGAAGGAATGCACGGAGATAACGCAAATTGACGGAACCCCTCAATTGAGAATAACAATGCGAGCGAACGATTTTTCTTCGATATTTTCGCATTGAAATTATGGCATTTCTTATTGCTTACTTCTAATCATTAAAGAATGTGATGGTATTTCAAGATCAATATTTACTGAGTATGGATAATTATTAGTTTTAAGTTAATGTATAATAATTGTTATTCATTTTATCCAAAAATATGGGGGGAGGGGTGATAATACAGGCTATCCCCCACCTCAATTTTTTTTTTTTTTTTTTTTTTTTTGGGGGGGGGGGATCGACACCCATCGACACCCATGGTACCTCTACCTCTCGTCTCCTCTCTCTCTCTCTCTCTCTCTCTTTCACGCCTCGTTTTCCCTCTCTCTTAATACTCTCTCTCTCTCTCCCCCTCCCTCCCCACCCCTTTCTCCGTCATAATCCATGATTGAATAGTCGAGAACGATTTCCTTTTGACTGGTCAGTATAATGCTGCAATATATAGTCAGACAAATCATTGTGGGGTAATCGCAAAAATGACGTGCAAAGATAAAATTTACTGATAGGGCCTAAATAAATTTGGAAGGCACAGTAGAATATCGCTATTACAAACTCCTTGGGACCAGGAAAATTTACCTTGTTTAAAAAACAAACATTTTATATCAGGATTAAAGAGAGAGAGAGAGAGAGAGAATGCTAATAAGTGGGACCGCAAAAGTACCATGAGAGTTTAATTCGTTACAACAGTGCTCTTTGTATCGAGGTTCCACTGCCTATGAAAAGCTTGAAGTCGAATTTCATAAATCCTTTTTTGGTATCTTCACAGGCTTTGCTTATTTGGCAACGCGATACGGTGGTCTAATCAGTCTTCGACTGGGCACCAAACTGACCGTAGTCCTGAACGATGTCGATTCCGTCAAGCAATCCCTGGTCAAAGAGGCCGATGTGTTCACGGACAGGAACGTTCCCATTGAGTACTCTCTGGCTCTCCCACTTGAAGGTAAGAATTTATGAGAGAGTGTCAAGGGAAAGAAATAGCGGGTTTAGGGGGGACTGCCAACACCAACCCGTGCCCCCCCCCCCCGCCTCCTTGAAACCCAACTGGCACACCTTATAAAGTACGCAAGTTATTAAAAAGAAAATTGGCACGAGTGCCTTCCCTTTTTCAAAATCCTGGATCGGCCCCTGATCGAAAGAAAGAATATCCACTGTCACTGACTGTAAGAAGAGAGAAAGAGAGAGAGAGAGAGAGAGAGAGGGGGGGGGGGGGGTTATCTGATGTATATGACGAGATGACAGACGGAAAGATGACAGACACACAGACAGACAGACGGCTGTATAGGAAGGGTAACTAGAGAGAAAGAGAGAGAGAGAAAGAGAGAGGGGAGAGAAACAAGATAAACTGCATGGGTCTACTAGATGGAGATATGAAATACAGAGAGAGAGAGAGAGAGAGCGCGAGAGAGGGATACAGGACGTGAGATCGAGAAAGCGAATAACCTTAACGACAGAGCGAAATGATGATAAAGTCCTGTTTTTTTAATAATGATAGGAACTCAACCTAGAAAGGAATTACAGTGGTAGAGAGAAAATACCGGTGACAAATTATAACATAACCCGTGTTAGCATGTCATTATATTTTTCAGGTAGCCTAGCGTTTGCCAGCGGTGATAAATGGAGAGAACTGAGGACGTTTGTCGCAAAAGCATTCAGACAATTCGAAGTTGAGAAAGAAAAGTTAGAGTCGGTGATCGTTAGAGAATCAGAGCGACTTTGCAAAGCTTTTCAGGATGAAGCGAAGAAAAGGTGTTTTTTACTTGAAACATAGCTTTTAGAATAGAATAATTATCTATAGCTCCAAATCTCCGGTTAATTGTCTCAATAATATGGTGAAATTAATACAAAAAAATAAACGTGGATGAAAATGAAGATAATTACTCATTGGGCAAATGTTCAATATATTATGAATAAAGTTCAAATTAAAGAAATCATAAAGAAAGAGAAAAAAAAATTTTTCGAGGAAGATAATCATGAAAATGAGAACCTGCAGAGGAATTGGGTCTTAGTGCCGGCAGGTATAGACGGAAATTGAATTAAACTATTTGAATGCCTATAACATAATGCTGAAAAGTAAGCAAAATGGTAAAAGATTTCTGTAATAACATCCCCACCATCCACATTTTGCCCCCTCCCAGCTCTCTCTCTCTCTCTCTCTCTCTCTCTCTCTCTCTCTTTCTTTCTCTCTCTATCACATTATTTCACTCCCTTTGCTATCTATATTTCTTTTGGTCTTTCTCCCCCTCTCTCTCTCTTTCTTTCTTCTCTAGATCTACTTGCCTCCACCCACACGATTTCTCTTGCTCTGCTATTGACTAGTTTCTCAATATGATTATCTCAACAGCTCTTCAGATAGTCAGAAGTTTGACCCGCATCACATCATCAACAACGCTGTCTCCAACATCGTCTGTAGCATCTGCTTTGGTCAGTCCTACGAGTATTCTGATCCAGAGTTCCATCATATCCTTACCGTTGTAGGTTCGTACTTGCTTCGTTTCCATTCTTCCTCTTATTTCGCTATTTTTCCACCCTCATATCATATATCGTAAGCCTAACTTTCCTTTGTCGTATTATTCGTTTAACTGATACATAATTCTTGGAGTCTAGATGTGGCTCGTTTTATCCTCAACATATCCCTCCTTTTAAGAGGGTATATAGTGATACCCTCTCAAAATCTGAGCCCTTATTACTATTATCATTTACAATTGGTGTGGGAACTTATTAGCAAATTACTTTGCCTTTCTGAAGCAAGATTTGTTAGCATCACAAAACCCCTTTAAAAGCATCACAAAACCCCTTTAAAAGTAATTGTATCTTGAACTATCTTCTTAATCTTCACATTGACTAATTGTAAAACCTTTAAATGACACCCTTCACCCTTTCACATCAGGTAATTCTTTCCGGAGTCTGTCACCGTCTGGACTGCTTCTGGTGTGCAGGTATTTCTACTACACCCCTCTCTACCGCGAAGTCCGACACAATCTCGCCGTCCTCCAGGACTTCATCCGCGGCATCGTCCAACGTCATCAGGAGACCTTCGACCCCGACAACATGCGGGACATCATCGACATGTACCTGGTCGAAGTGAGACAGATGAAGGAGGACGGGGTTGATACGTATCTCAAGGTACAGAACTCATGTTTCCTTTCTTCGTCTTGGTGTACGAGGCGGGGGATGAGGAGGGGGGGGGGGGCTGAGGCGGCAGCCTCGATGATTCTTAAAGTTCTGATATTCGGGCAACCAGGCTCATTATTCGGGCACCGAGATGTCCCAATATCCTAATATTCTGGCAACGATGAGGTGCCCGAATATATTCAAAAATAACATCGAGATGCCAGCACGAATATCCATATATTTGGGCAAATGAGGTGCCCGAACATGTATTTTTGATAACTTACCAACTGTAAGTTGTACTTCATGACGAAATAACATCTTTACAGTGATTTCTGCTTGGTGAATTAACTCTTGCAGGAGGAAAATATATGGCGGGGTGTCTTCGACATCTTCCTCGCTGCTTCAGAGTCAATGACGTCAGCGTTACGATGGATCCTTCTCTATCTCATAGCCCATCCTGAACTACAGAGTAAAGTAAGAAATGATGTCGATTCAGGATTCTGTGAAGGGGGTACAATGCCGAAAAATCTGACAAGTAAAACAAAAAAAATAGAAAAGAAAATGTATATATTCTGTGCCACAATGGGTTTTAAAATGAGAAGCACGGGCTGGCTACGCTTCCTTTCCACCAGTGTGAAAAGAAAAGTTAAGGCCCTGCAGCTTCGCGCAACTCGCAGCAACTCTGAATAGTTCGCACAAATTAAAGGAATTAATAAGTAAAAACTACCCCCAGCGAGCAGCGCCCATGTATTTCGCCACTCAGAATTTCAAAGTATGATGACATGGATGAGTAAGGTTTAGATGCCTAGTTTGGATCCCGGGTGTCAGTCTCGCCTTCTCGGCACATCTCGGGAGGCAACTCATGACAGCTAGCTTTGGCGGCTCGGTTTATGACTCATAATAAATAAAATTTCAGTACGGTTGTTTCCAGAGTTTAAAGAAAAATTAAAATGAATAAAATTAAGAAAGAAGTAAAGGTGTCTATAAGCTTTTAATTTTTGTAAATGTTCAAAGTCTTAATACGTCCTGCCCTTCTCTTCATTTTCTTCGTTTTGACGAAGATTCGGGCTGACATTCTGCAAGTCGTCGGACCGTCTCGTCACCCTACCATCAAAGACCGGGACGAGCTCCCACTCCTCGAAGCGACGTGCATGGAAGTCCTCCGCCTTCGACCACCAGCTCCAATGGGTGGTCCTCGGCAGGCCAAGCGGGACGTAGATGTCAAAGGTCATGTCATACCGGAAGGGACGCTAGTTCTGACCAACGTCTGGTACATTCATCAGAGCGCCAAGAATTGGCGGGACCCGGAGCGGTTTGATCCAAGTCGGTTCTTGAGCGAGGATGGTAGAGAGGTGGTGAAGAATCCGGCTTTCATGCCTTACGGAGCAGGTAAGATCGATCAGGAATGTTGCACCTGCCGGATTTCGGGGTACAACCGACCTCCGTACCCCTTTAATAACCAATATGGCATACATTAGGTATGCAAATTAAGAATGATTGCCCCCCACCCCGCATTAACTTTGGCGCAAAAGACTTCTGAAACATCTGATAAACTTTTTTCCGTTTGTGCTTGTCTGATAAATTCTGAATTGTGCCTCCTTTCCTGAGAATAAAACCCTGTATCCACTCCTGGTTGTAAATCCACCCCTTCCAACATATTGAGGCATCAAATGATGATGAAATAAAAATCGCTTTTCTTTCTATATTAGTGATACCAAATATCCCGAACAAATAATGGCATGCAAGCTCTTACGAAGCCATATGGCTTAGTAAATTAAAGTCAACGCGGATTAACTTTTGCGTCTTTCAGTCATTTTTGGTCTTCTTGAGAAAGATGTAATTTTATATCAATGATTAATGACTAAAAAACACACTATCAAGTACATGTACATGACTTTCGATGTATAAGCTGTCTGGTAACCAATGTACCAAGACAAGGCTAGCAAGGTTGTTTACCTTACCGCTTTAGTCTGTATACGGTTTATTCACACTTTTCAAGTTTCTTCCTGTTGTTATATTGGCCGGCCTTCTATAATCTCATTTTCTTTACATTGTTTAGGTCGACGTCTCTGCGTGGGGGACCGCATAGCCCGGATGCAGATGTTTTTGTTTCTGACCACCCTGATCCGAAAGTTTGAATTCTCGTTGCCGGATGGTGCCGTTCCGGATTTTAGTGTGGATGGCGGTAATTTCACCCTATCCGCGGTTCCATTTGACATAGTCGTGACAGAAACGCAGAAACCGATGCAGACCCAAGAATATTAAGAATTTAAAGAATACGGAGAACAATTATGTAATTATCATATTACCGGATGGTGCCCGTGCGGATTTCAGAGTTTCAATTCAATTCAAATTATTCAACTCAAATTAACATTTATTTTCTTCCATCGTTTGTGGACATTGTGTTCACATAGTACTAATATAAAGTAACATATTTAGCATCAAATAACTTTTAAATACAAGGAAGAAGGCGCGAATCCCCGTAAGCTGACACTGTCTTGTAAAGGGAACGCCTGAAACTGACACAAGTACAATATAAGTAGAAGAAAAGAAGGGAGGGACAGACAAAGAGAGGAAGAGAAAAGGATCTAGGGAACTAGGAGGAAAGAGGTAGGGAGAGAAGTGTAACAGAGTCCCGCCCCCCCCCCCCCCAAGGCCGTACGCAGAAATTTTTTCCTGGGGGGCAAGATGATCGCTTTCAAAAGAACCCATAACTTGAAGTCTAAAACCCGATTTAAAAAAAGTATGCCCCCCCCCCCCACTCGGAGGTCGAAGGGACCGTTGCGTGTTCCCAAAATCTCCGGTAAAGGGGTATTTTTGGGGCGACACAATCCGGCCCGTGAATTGTAAAAAAAGGGGTGTTTTTTATCTTTCACCCGGAGATTTCATTAAAAAAGGGGGTGTTTTTCTTTCTCTCTCTCTCTCTCTTCGACACCTGAAAAATTGATCAAATCCCAGGATCAAATTCCTGAAATTCCCGCTAGTTTTGATAGCTCATTCAGCCAAGATTATATCATTTTGAAAAGTAGAAAAAAAACCCATCTCTTCCAAGGTATTGTAATGACAGCTTACTTGGGAGGGGGGTTGGTGTCTGTCCTGAGATATGGGGTTGGAATGAGAGCTCACCTGAGATAGGGGCCTACATTGAGCAGTGCTCTGAATTTAGGGGGGTCTCCGAGGCAGGAAAAGCCCGCGCAAAGCCCGCGATATGGGGGTTCAGAAATTTTGGCAGCCCTGAGATAGGGGGTGCTTTCAAAGGGAGGGAACAAGCATACGCGTACCCTAAATAATATTGGGTGGGGGGGGGGGGGGGGGGGCGGGAACAAAGTAGCAGTTGATGGCGTCGTATAGCACGCATGTATATCCGTATACACTGGCAGGATTTAAGATAATTGACATAGTCGTCACAGAAGTGCAGAACCCGGTTGCAGAAACATTAAGAAGATGACTAATTATTAAAAGAATGTTTGGAGCATTGTTTGTACGATTATAACACCCAGTAACGGGAGGAGTCACATTATTAAATGAACGAAACACTCAAAATAAGGTACAAAAGAAAAATATTATGAGTAAAGTGAGGAGAGAGAGAGAGAGAGAGGGGGGGGGGGGGGGGCGGAGAAAGTAAATAGGCATATAAACACGTCATTATGATCTAATAATAATAATAATAATACCTGGCATTTATAAAGCGCCTTTCCCAAGTACTGGCTCAAAGCGCTAGATATATATTATTACCCCGGTCATTGGATTCTACAGTGAAATCGTTGAATAAAGTATTATAGTAACACATTAAATAGATTGATTGACTATGTTTCAGTTACAAATTAGGCCTAGACGCCTGAAAAGAAATCTACACGTGTAGAGAGATAGCAAAAGCCGAATAGAGAGCGTTTGGTTTAGAGAGAGAGAGAGAGAGAGAGAGAGAGATAGGCAAAGTGATTGGTATAGATAAGAGGGAAAGGTTAAGATAACGAATATAATATGACAACCCACCAAAATTAATGGAGTTGGCCTATCAGAGAGAGAGAGAGGGGGGTGGGGGGGGGGGGGGGGGGGGAACGTTATGGTAATGATAATCATAACATGTCTTGTTTAATTAACAAGGGTAGCTTCATTGGTATATATTGAATATTGTTCTCATTGAGGGCCCTATAGCTGTAATCATATTTCCTTCTATACGGGTAACCATTAACTTCACAGAGATGGAGTGCCAATTAACAGAAAATAGTTAAGTGGCAGAGATACTATTTTCTATCTGAAAGCTAGATCTCTTATCATGACCAAAGTGGGGACGACAGGCAAGGAATCGAACATGCACCCCCCCAAAAAAAAGGGGGGGGGGGTAACATTTTTCATAAATTTGCAGTGCACTGGGAGCGCATACGCGAGTGATCTATGAAATTTTTCCTTTTCATAGTTTCGAAACTTTATTTTTTATTTTTCTGGATTCCGGGGGCGATCCCTCTGTTCTCCAGGGAAATAGGCGTCGTCCCCGGGTTTCGCCCACCAGTCAGTAGTAATGTTGTAGGACACATGCTTTGGCGACATGGGTGTCGATCCGGGGGGGGGGGGTGGGGGTATATATCCCCAAAACAAATTTGAGGTGGGGGTGGCCTGTATTATCACCCCCACTATATTTGGATGAAATAAATAATAATTATGATACATTAACTTCAAGTTAATAATTATCCAAACTCGTTATGTTTGATCTTGAACTACCATCACATTCTTTGATGATTAGAAGTAAGGAAATAATAAAAGTGCCATAATGCGAAAATATCGAAGAAAATTCGTTTGCTCGCATTGTTATTCTCAATTGAGGGGTTCCGTCCATTAGTGTAGACCCGTGCATTCGTTCTTTTCATTAAAAAAAAGCAGTTTGGGATGCTCTAAAATGAAAGTTTTATAGACAGATTTTTGAAAACGTCCCTGTTCCACACCCTCCCCTCTCAGTCGCTTCGCTCAGTGGCGTATCTAGGGGGCAGGGGGTACGTGCCCTGGGCGGCACTTGGAGGGGGCGTAATAAACGCAAAAAAGAGAAAGAAAAAAGAGGGAGAAATGAAGAATCCGCAGGGTAAATGCACTAGAAATCTAGTTTTTGAAGGTTTGAAATGCGAAAATTTTCCAAAGCTCGGTCGCTTTGCTCCCTCGCATAATTATTTTCTTTCAAGATCTCGTAATTTCGCGCCCCCAGTAGGCCTATATAGTTCTTAAATAGCTTAAACTCCTTATAGGGTTCAAAATTTAAAAAAAAAATAAAGATGTAATTGCTTAATTTGCTCGCTATATCATGTAAGTTTCATATGACTCCTGCTAAATATTGCGCCCCCATGCATATAGGATAAAGTGTATATAAACAGCATTTGTAAAGGGTCAACTTTTGAATGAAATCTCAACTTTAGGTAGCCTTGCTGATTTTTTTCAAGCCTATGTAGAGTTTTCGTTAGTTTTGCTCCCGATTGTAGAAGTGAATGAATAGAAAACCGTTTATCAATGTATCAAATTCGAGCTTCTCTCTCGCTCAAGTATTTTCATCACAACACGACCTACAGCGCGTAGGGACCGAACGGAAAAGTTTTCTGTTTGGAAAAAAGTTTTCTGTTCCGAACCCTGATTCCAGACGACCGGTAAAGAGTTTGAGAGGGGTTTGAACACTGAACAAATTAACCTCACTCTCTTTTGCAGGAAAATGGACTTGCATCCTCACTTTCAAAGAAAAATCATACTTTAATTTATTATTATTATATTTACATATGTATTATATTTTAATGGGGGTATCCGCAGGCCTACAGCTTTCTGGAGCGATTTTAAGAATTATTTTCCCGAGGAAGGGGCGCAATAAGCCCCTTAAATGGCAAGATATAGACAAAAAAGTTATCCACTAATTATTCTGAGGCTTATACCAGGGAAATTTCCTTGCTTATACTACAGCAATTTTACTGGGGTGGGATGACATGTGCCTCCTGTGCCCCTGATCCACCATGCACTGGAACTTACTTTAGTACATGTATTGTATGTAGTTGTGATAAGGCGACTGTCTCATTTAAAGGGCCTTTGAAGGCTGCTTGCATTTTTTATTTGTTATTGATTGATATTTCATCAGGGTAGCCCAATCAACAAAAGTTGATCTTCCATGGGGCCCTGAAAATACAAAAACTATATACAATTAAAATGATTTGAAATACAATCAGAGGAATATACATATATCAAATAAGCAATAACATAAGTAATTATAAACGAATTCAATAAAATTAAACCCAAATTAAACCACAATAAACAATCAGTGTCAATAATCATAACTATTAAACGTGCTGATGTGAGTAAGGATAAACAATAAAGAATGAGAAACAGAGAAAGGAAATTGAGAAAAAAAGATTAAAAATTAGGCATGGAGAAAGAGAGAGAGAGAGAGAGGGGGTAATGGAAGAAGAAGAAGAAGAAGAAGAGAAGAAGAAGAGAGAGAGAGAGTAAAAAAAACAACCTTGGGAGCAGATTTTTTTTATCATCACTTTATTGGAGAAATTCTCAATAAAGGAAAATAGAAGGTACATGAATGTACATAGATGACAAATACATAAGTTTACAGTAACAAAAACAAAGAAATAGAGAGAAATATGAAAAGCCCAGGACAAGAACCTATTATGGTTCTAAGCAGGGCAGTACATTAAAAAGGGAAGTTAAATCGATTGCAAAAGCTGTACTGTTTTTGAAAATGTCAAATCGGTGGATGTCACTTTGCCACAGCTAAAAAACAAAACCAAAGAATACTTTGTAAACGGAAGATCACAAGAATGGCAAAACCATATCCAAAATTTAGCAGTACAGGGAAAATTTTTCGAACTGGCAGCTCTTGAATCAAAGTGGACTGGAAGAGCATCATATCAAGTTCAAGTTTGTTTGTCTTTCAAATCATTGTACATGTACAATTGTGAAATAACAAAACATGAAGTTTATATATAGGCACGACAAATAAACAATGCAAAATTTTTATACTGTAAATAGTTGAAAAGAAAGACGAGGAGACCTTGGTGAAAGCAATGCTTGTAAAATCTTCCACATAAAGTCGCCCGTTTTCTAATGAATGCGCTTTCGGAAACGCTGAACACAAACGCTAACTTATAATGGGGTGTTGCAAGAAAGTTGCGATAGATTGCAAGTTGCAACTGATCGGTACTGACCAATCAAAATCATTGTTGCAAGCGCATCTTCTTGAATGGGCAGACCCTGAATCATTCAGAATGGTTGTTCTAATTTGCTTTACAATTTGCAATTGATTGCAACTTTCTTGCAACACCCCAGTCAGATGGGGCAAAATGATATCTCATAAATGCAAGAAATGCAATAATATGGAAACTCTTCACCATGTGTTAAATGCATGTTCAGTCGCATTTGAAGAAGGAAGATATACATGGCGTCACGATAACATTCTATTGTATATTGTGGAGACAATTCAAGACGGAGTTAAGCAAATTAATTAAACAATTCAAATTAATGTTTATTCCAAACAGTGACAACTTAACTCAGATTCAGAAACTGTTTCTTCAAGGAAAATTTAAAATTGTTTAAATTACTTGTTTGCTTGATATTTATAGGCAAATTATTCCACTGAGTTGCATTATTGCATTCTTATAATACTCTGTATGACATTTACCAATTTTGAGGTCATGATTAGCACATTGTCGAGTGTTAATATTATGTTTCGTTGAGACTTCTTTAAAAACACTTTTGTAAAAATCAGAAGACAAATCATTAAGACATTTAAAAACAAATATACATCTAAAATATTTAACCCGTTCCGTAAAAGGCATCCATTTCAGGCGAGCAAATAGTCCATTAGATGGAGTATATATATTACAATTTAATATTATTCTGGCAGCTTTCTTTTGTAATTTCGTTATCTTTTCTACATGACTTAAAGATCTATTCCCCCCAATTTCACAACAGCAATCAATTTGTGACTGAATAAGGCATGTATATAATAATTTCATTGAAGTTTCATCAACCGATATGGTTTCACTCGCCTGAGCATGGCAAGACCTGCAAATACTTTTCTACATAAATAATCTACATGTCATTAGACCATAATAGATTATCATCGATAAAAAAATACCAATTAAGACAATTAAAGCTCGTCCATTGTAATACATGGATCTTCATACTTTATAGAAATGGAATCATTTTTGCAAATAATTAATCTTTGTTTACTCCCGATAATCATAAACTTTGTTTTATCGACATTCAGATACAGCTTATTACAATTTATCCATCTACCAATAGCATTAAAATCACTCTGAAGTTTGGTGTGTACTTCTAAAAAGGTGGTTCCACTTACAAAAAGGGTAGTGTCATCAGCGTACATTACAATATTACCATGTTTCAAAACATCTAACATATCATCAATATATATATACACTAAAAAAAGCAAAGGACCTAAAATAGACCCTTGTGGAACACCAATAGAAAAACTTCGATCACTATAGATTTAGCATTCTTTATTGCAACATATTTCTTATAAGAATCAAACCATGCTAAGGACAAATTACTCAAACCTATTTTCTTTAATTTATTCAATAATATTGCAGTATTAACGGTATCAAAAGCGCGTCGTAAATCGATAAAGAGAGCTCCTGCAATAAGGCCTTTATCTATACAGTATAACCAACTATCCGTTAAAGACCCAAGAGCCACGCATGTTAATGCCCTGGACGGAATCCGATCTGTGAATACTTAAAATAGCTTTGTTTACTAAATAATCATACAAATGCTGATGAGCAGTCTTTTCAATTATCTTTACGTACAGCAGGTAAAATGGAAATATGTCGAAAATTACCAACAAAATTGTTATCACCTTTTTTAAATAATGGAAATGTTTTGCATACTTCCAATCATCAGGGTAAACCCCCGTTGTAAAAGACATATTAATTAACTTTGAAATAAAAAGGTACCATGAGAGCTAGCTTTAGATTTTAGTAAACAGGTTAAATTAATATCAGATCCTGTTGCTTTTTTCCATCTAAATTTGATATTAATTTCTCAACAAATTCTTCTTCAATAGAAACAGAATTAGAAGCACAGCATATAATAGTATACCCTTCGTCGGCTTCTTTTGCATTCATCTCTTGCTGAAAATTGGCATTTATTCGAATGAAATATTCATTGTTTGAGTGCTGGGCCAAATGGCCTGGCGATGAAACTTTTTGTTGGGAATTAAGTCAGGCACCGCTCGCGAGACCTATAGGCTATAGTTATCTCTGGGCCAAAAAAATAAACGCAACTTGAATTTCAGCCAATCAGGATCGCGTATTTTGGACTTTCGTTAAATTTTTGAGTGCCTAATTAGTATGTATATCTATATGCATCTCTTTTATGCAAGAGGGCCCACTGTTGTTTTTCCCCTTTCAAATCAATCATTCAAAGACACCGTAGCGCGCTCCGCGCCATGCGCCAAGTTTCCCCCAAAACAAAAACAAGAAGGATCTGAGAGAGAACATCGTGAACATGGAGTCAAATGCAGAATTAATGCTAAAAGCAGAGGACTGCGAGATTTTTGGATGGATTTTTGATTATGCAGCTTGGATGGCGTGGGATGAGTTCCAACAAAATCACACCGTTGATTCCAGAACAGAAAGATCGTTTATGACAGGTACGTATCTATTATTAATTAATAATATTATTGCCCGACCAGACGCCGCGCTTCTCATGCTTCTATCTATGTTTATGCCATATCAGCATATCATGGCATATGGGGCGCCTAAACTCCAGGGAGCTCCAACCACTGCCAACGCTGCGTACCGCGTTGGACATGTTGGAGCTCCGCTACAATTTACAAATAACCACTCATATGAGTCATAGCTACATTCCTATACTTCGTGTGTATAATGTAGGCAGTCAGACAACTCAACTTTTTAAAACACCACTGCACAAATGTCACAAACATTCACTCAAAATCGGCGTTTAATTTACAAAAACCGACCACAAAATATCCAAGAAATAACAGTAAATTCAACTCACCGATGTTGGAAAAGGTATTTCCAAAAATCAAATCCGTAATTTACTGTTGATTCTCGCGAAACGAGCTATCGGAGTCAATGTGTACATTTCCTGGTCGCCGCGGGCGCTGACATCTCCCCAAACCTGCCAAAAGAGTTTTGTCCTTAAAAATTCGGTCCCTGTGGCTGTGGCATACAAGGAAAAGTCCTGATTTTCTGTGTGCGCGATCGTAAAGATCGAAGTGCGCTTGCGATCCCGAGTTTCTTCGTGGACAATTGGCCGATTTTAGTCTAAGACATCGGCAGTATGTAAACAACACGCGATCGCGAAACAAATCGGCGGGGATTTCTCCGGTTTTGGACAAGATTTTGACTTTGGATTTTGCTGAAAATGTAAAAAGTTCTTCCTAACGGCCATTTGAGGTACTAGGAGTGAGATTTTTAAGGGCTGAATTTGAAAGCAAGTATTTAAAATATTTATCTTATTTTTCCCCCATACCTTTACTACACGCGACAGAAAATACCAACTATTTTTGCATGTTGTATTCGTCAGTGGTCAATATGACCACTATTTGTGGTGTGCAAATAACCAAAGTCATGAAAGTCAACCTCGCCCATTAGTATGGCTAGTTGCATCGCATAATTTCGGCCGGTAAGATACAAAATTGTACTTACATTTCAGAGAATTACTGTAACTATCTACTACAGTTTCTAGGACTCGGAGGCTCTGAAATGTCTGACTTTGATTTTACGATTTAACGATTATTTCGATGAAAAAAAAATGGAATTTCCTCGCCAGGAGCCGATCTTTCCCAGTAGTCATGGTAGTACTGTACCGTCGATTCAAATGACTCGGGTGCGTAATGTGTAGGCCTACACAGAGCTGTACCGTATAATGTCGCTGACTCGATCACACAGTCATGACAGTGCGATCGAGTCCTATGAACTGATGAATCGACGATGTAGTACGGGGAAATATCGGCTAGGCGAGGAAATTCCATTTTTTTTCATCGAAATAATCCTTAAATCGTAAAAATCAAAGAGCATCCTAGATAGTTACAGTAATTCTCTTGAAATGTAAGTACAATGTACAAACATGACAAATTTCTATCTTACCTGCTGAAATTAAGCAATGCGACTAGCCATACTAATGGGCGAGGTCGACTTTGGACGTTTTATCTAATGCTTTTAGGTTGTTAGTGCTGTGAAGGGAGCTCCAACGCGCAGCGTTGGAGCTCCCTGGAGTTATGGGGCGCCAAGTGTTCGCTTGTTACGTCTGTCCAAGTTTACACAATTTCGCATGAAATTCACTTTGCTTTTTTACAAAATTCAATTCCGTACACAAAATTCTTTTTGACCCATGCAAAATAGATTCGTTGTGACGAAATCTTCTTTCGGTGGTACGTCATGTAATTGTGTGCACAAAATTAATTTCATCACCACGAAATACACTTTAGCGGTATGAAATGTATATTGCGTACACAACATTCATTTCGTACCATACGAAATGACGTTCGTTGCAACGAAAGCCATTTCGTTTTGTTCTTAACGCCATTCCGTACACGAAATATATTTTGTACCATACGAAATGGCTTTCGTTGAACGAAATCCATTTTGTGTGGTACCTAACGCAATTCCGTACACAAAATTTATTTCGTGCGCTACTTAGCGCAATTCTGTACAAGAAATGTATTTCATGATACTCCCAAATCCATTTTGTCTGTGTCTGTCAAGTAAGGGATATAAGAAGGTCGCTGATTGACTGCCGTGTTGATCGTGCTTTGCTATGACCACGTGCCACTGATCTGTATGGAAAGAATTCTCTCCGTATATCGTGCCACGTGTATCTTGGACTGGGATCCTACATCAAACTCGGATGCAAATCGACTCACCACCGAGTTGTCTCGGCATCCCTTAACTTTAACCATGAGGAGAGAGCGACAAGAATTGCGTTGTGGCACTATTTGCTTTGTAAAGGGGTACTCCAGGCTGAAAATTATGTCATTTGAATAGACAGAGTAAAATCAAACAAGCAAAACACTAAAAAAATTATCAAAATCGGACAACGAAGTTATGACATTTTAAACTTTTTTGCATTATTTTGGTGAAACAGTTCTGTGAGGAACGAGGGACCCGATGACATCATACCCCCACTTGTACCTTTGTAATTTATTATATAAAATTATAATTATTCAAAATTTCTCCTCCAAGAATGTAAAAATTGGACTGAATGCTGATTTAACGTGTAAGATCGTCACTTTTGCTGAGACTGATATTATTACAAGGAAGACAGGTTATACGTATGATAAAATGAAATAATTATGATTCCATATAATAAAATAAGAAAAAGGCAAGTGGGGACGTGACATGATCAGCCCACTCATTGCATATTCATGACGATATGCATAGAACTGTTTTATCGAAATAATGCAAAACTTTAAAATTCAATATCTTTGTTATTCGTAATCGGATTTTGATGAAACTTTCAGTGTTTTGCTTGTTTAATTTTACTTTTTTTATTCAGTATTTATCATTTTCAGCCTGGAGTACCCCTTAACTTCTCAAATGTTCATTGAAGTTTTTATGGTAAATGATAGCAATGATATGTCACAAAACAAGTTTGCCGTTTTTTTTTTTAATACTGATAATATAGACATATTGTAGGATTCTTTCAAATTTATAAAAATGTTCATAAGTGGCCTCGGTGATGGCCGGGTGATGGTTCTGGGTGGATGAGTCCCAGTCAGCCTTCTCTCTGCTCTCCTCCGCCGCTTAACCCAAATCCTAAATCCTACTCTACAGTAACTCTAAACGATATAGCGCTAGAAAAACCTATCCTGAGGCTTAACCCTAAACTCTGAACTTATGGAATCATTGTTTGCTGCACCAACATGACCAACTGGCATTTACTTTAACTTTATCTCTAACCAAGAAAAAGCAATCGTACGAAAACTAATATTCATTAAATTATTAATTACTAACAAAAAAATAATAAGCTAAACTTACCATATGTTAATAACTGAATAATGTGAATTCCAACCTCGAAATAAATTTCGTGCACGGAATTGCGTTAAGTATCACACATATAATGGATTTCGTTCAACGTGGCCACGAAATCAATTCCGCGCACGAAATTTATTTTGTGCATCTGTGAACCTTGGCAGCACTGTATGAGCATCCTCTGGAAAGTGCTCAAGAAGATTTTCTCTCCTATCTGCATCTAGACTCTACATTCGCTGACTAGGTGACAAACAGTTTCTACAGGTGCATGACAAGCGGGGCAGCTCGGGGCAGATCTTGCACAGACGGGTCATTGTGAGATAAGTGCTAGTTAGAAGTTGAGCTTTGATGGCAAGATGTAGGTGTGCAGGATGAATGATGGAGGGGAAGACATGGCTAGGAAGTGCTAAGTCTGTGTCATGAAACAGAAGGAGGGAAGACTGAAGTGAGGTTTCCTTAGAGAAGAGAGTGCCTTACTTTCCACTGACTGTGTTGCTGTTTTCTTCCAAATGTGTGGGCAAGCCTGTTGCATGAGGTCTGACAGAGGAGGAAGGTTGTATTTCTTCTTCAGATCTTTCATTACTTTCACAGTTGGAATGGTAGGCTTTAGGCAGACAGCACTTGAAAACAGCCTATGCTCGATCCTGTGTGGGGGCAGAGAGAGGATCTTTCCCAAGAGACGAAGATGCAGAGGTTGATGGAGTCAGATATGGAGGGAAGACCAGTCAGCAAGGGCACTGCCTCGTGTGCGGCTGACCTTTGGAAACCAAGAGGCTTTTTGAGTACCTGGCTCTGCATCTTGTTCAAAGCCTTCTTTTCTCTCTCTGTTAGGTTTAGAGTCTTAACCCCATACAGCATTCTGGGGACACAGAATGTTTTCCACATTGATGAGATGAAAGGCGAGAGTCCTCTTTGGTAGGCACCGGTACCCGTGAGGCTGTAGAGGGCCCTGTTATTATTCTGGAAGATCTCATGAGTGTGATTTGATCTTCCGGAAGACCGCAAGATACCAAGGTGTGGGTGAGAGGTCTCAACCAGGATAGTGTCTGTTCCAAAGTGCCACTGAATGTTCGCAGTTACGTCCTGGATTGAAGATGACAACTGCACTCTTTGGGGGCTTGATGGTGTAGTGCCACTGTTTAGTGTACATGTAGACAATATCAAGCATGCCCTGTAGATCTTCATGGCAGTTTGCATGGAGGACTACATCGTCAGCAAGTACGAGAGTTCCTGTGTATCTGCAGAATACTCTGCACCCAACACCACTATTCCTTAATTTTTGTATAAGTCCATCAATGTAGATAGGTAAAGCAGTGGCGAAAGAATTCCGCCTTGACGTACGCCTTGCTGTATGGGAGGATGAGGGATCTTGTTTTCCCACCAGTGAAAAGCACATGCTCTGCTGAGATCTGATCTGCGCCAGCTGCCTTGTTCTTCTTCAGCTGTCCTATGACTTTGTCCAAATCCTTCCTCGTGAACTGGCCTTTAATCCTCGAGGAAGCCGTTGTTTCAGCGAGCTCCACCACTGTCTCATTGATGGTGGATTGGTACTCATGGTCAGGGTTGGGTATGGCTAGCACCTTGAAGTAGTCTTCAAATCCTTGAATGACAGAATTACCTGTGTAGCTTCTGCCCTTGTAGATGATTGTGTCTACGGGAGTGACATCTGCCTGTGGTCTCCTTTCTTTGATCAGCTTGTAGTAAAGTCTATCATCCCCTTTCTTGGCTTTCTCAATTTGGAGAAGCCTGTTACTCTCTAGTGTATGCCTTTCTTTCCTGAGTTGCTTACGAAACAGCTTCTTGTCTGATTTGTATTGCTTCCATGGGAGGTTTGCTGGTGTTCTCTTTTTACCATCTTGCTTCCACTTCTTCCAAGAGGCCTTCATGGACTTGTCCATAGCATCCACTGTACAGTTGTATTCCGTTCAGGCTTTTGGTGTTTTCGCTTATTACTGGAGGTGTGGGGGAGATTCCTCATGCTAAGGTTTAGCATAGCTCTGGTCAGTGTTTCCAGTATCTGTTCTGCTTGTTTTCCTGTTAAAGTGTCTTCAGCTGGTAAGTTTGTCAGTAAACTTTCGCAGATATCATCGATTGGTCTTGAGTATACTGCCTGTATTTCACTCGGAGTTGCCTGGTTCCATTTGATATGGATGCGTTTGTACTTGAAGCTGGATGTGTTTAGGTCCTTTTGTCCCACCTCCTTCTGTGCCTGGGAGTAGGTGCTGAAATAGGCCTGGATTGTCAAGTGATCCGATGTGTTGATGGGGTCGTCAGGAACCACCATATAATTCGAGAATAACATGGCATCAGCGGATCTAGTGATGATGTGGTCGATGTTTGATTTCCTTGAACCATCGTCACTCATGTAGGTGTAGTCGGTCTGTTTCTCATAAATGGTCATCAGGCTAAGCAAGTTGTTCTCTGTTAGATATTGGAGCAGTAACTGCGCTTTCCGATACCACGTAGGTGGCGGTCCTGTGAGGTCTGCATTGAAGTCCCTGTGATTATGATTTGGGAGCTGGAGTACAGCTTGAGTAGGGAAGATACTTCTGCCAGAATATCAGCGTATTCTGTGTGGTCTGCTGCGCTGCAACCACATTCACAATTAATGCTCCACTACTAGATGACTTGTCACGTATATGTGCACACACTACTCTGTTTGAAATGGAATCTACAAAGTTACAGTCTGCTTGGAGGCAGCAATGCAGGAAAAGGGCTACACAACCTTTTCCACGCTGTGTAAATGAGGGACAAGACAATCCATTATAAGCCTGAGTCATATCGAATATTTCATAAACCGGGATTCGACGGCTTTGATTCGATCGAATACCGGTGCATCGATAAATGATGGGCGGTGAAAACAGAGTTGCACACAGTTGCACGCAGTGCATGCACCATGCACCGGTGACCGGTCCCCTGGCATCGCGGGCATATGTATGGGCTCTCGCTGCTCGAAATTAACAATGGCTAGTAAAAATCACAGCGGACGAGCCAAAATCTTAAGTTTCTAGTCCGTATGGCTAGCCAAAATATCACTAGTGTCGCACGAAGTGATGCTCATTGTCGACACACCCGACAATGATTCAAATTCAAAGAATTAATAATCTTACTTTGTCTTTGGAGAGCTGAATGGAACACGTTTGTTCGATGCCAAAAAAAAAAAACAATACGAAATAAACTTTTCGTCGCTCAATATAGACTCGACTTCATTCAGCTTCAGAGATCATTCAGAAGTAATTGCCAATTTGATGAGAGTGTGATATTAGTTATTGCGAATTAAGTAGGAACACTCGTACTCATGCCCGTATTTATCATGTTCAATTATACAATTGTCAAATTGACAATGCAGAGAGAGTGCAAGAAAATTATCGTAAACTTCAGTTCGTAACGACAACGATTTTTCCATAGAGAAAGCACAGGTAAAGCGCGACGTCCTCCGCGAGCGAATTAGCGAAAGACGAAAGTTAGCCAACAGTTTGAACTTTAAAGTCGCCTTCACGTTCTCTGCTAGAATATATGCTGTACGTTACGGAGTTTCTTTTTTTATTTGATTTTTTCATGGTGGCTACGGTAGTAAAAAATCTGGCGGACTACAAATCGATGCACCGAATTTGCCAAAACGTATTCGGGATTCGATGTCTTCGATCGAACACCGGCTAACCAATCGATTCGACTCAGGCTTAATCCATTATCAAAAGATTTAACATAGACAAAATGATTCTCACTTTATAGCAGAGCTAGTTTGCTTTCTGCACAGTTCTGTAACCAATGTTACCAGGATATCTATTGTTTCCAAGAGCTTAAAAAGATAAAACTGGTGAGGATGGATTATGGGAGTTGGAGTCGGGATACTGGTGAAGTGATGGTCTTGGCTCAGGAGAAGTGCATGATGAAGGATGACATGTAGGTGGCTGGGCGTTTTGTCAGATCTAACCACTGAATTTGATGTGTCTGACAATAAGTACAATTCTGCTGAGTAGTAAATTGTTCACAACAAGAGATTACACATTAACATTGAATTTAAAGATTAAATTGATGTAATCTTTATTACTGTATCAAATTTCTTTCTTCCATATAAGTATCAATCAATATCACATGTAAAATGATCATTTACATAATCAAGGTACACTGTAAAGAGTCAAATAATTAATACATAATTAATACATTGTTCAAAACTTTTGAATTATCACTGATTCCAGACTTGTAATGGTTTACCATACCATGAGGGTTTTTCCAGGTTAGATTCCAAAATATTCAAATATTTTGAAGAAAAAAAAAAATCCACTTGCCTTATCAGCAAGTCAATAATGATATCTTATCTACATGTAAATAACCACGAGTAAGGAAATTCCTTTACTAGCATTCCATTATTCACATCATTTATGAAATCATTAATAACATGAGCGCTGAAAAGACTAAACCAACAATTTATGATAAACAGCATGGATTAAAAGTAGACTCGTAACACTACTAAACAATTTTACATAACTACAATGCCCGGGATTAAGTTCTAACCATCTGTCCAAGTATTTTTCTATCCTACATGCAAATTGGATGTATGATTCCCCATGTTGGATTCTAGCATGCCTAAACTTTAATCTGTATGATCCTTCCTACTGTAAATCATAACCCAATAGTAAGGCTGTCTTAACTAGCATAATCCCTAGCCTGTGCAGTAGTAAGTCGAGAAATAATCTGGAGAGCTTTCCCAGTCAATAGGGCAGACAAAGCTAGCGCCCATTCCTCAGTATCCCATCCCACACTAGATGCATGTCTCTCAAAACGACACAAGTAACTATCAATATCGTCCTTCCCATCTTGGTAATGTGGGAGAGGGGGAATACTAATCTTATGTGCTGCTCGCAAGTTACCTATCGAATCATTCTCCCTTTTAAGCTGTTCCAGCCTGGACAAGTAACTTTGCTTCCATATTCTTAGATTCACTTTCAGCTGCTCTAGCTGCTGCTCTCTCATCTCTTGCTTTATATGCTTTCAGTTCACTCCCACTTAAGCCAAAGGCTTTTCCTTGTTCAAGAAATCCCTTTCCATGCTGACATTAAATAGCGCACTTACCAATATCTAATCTGGTTGTGGCAAAAGCTAATGTCCCGAGGCATAGGCCGTAGAGAAGACTCCTCGAAACTCCAATCAGTCCTTGTAGTACTGCTAACTACAACATAGGAAAGATTATGCAAAAATGACAAACATAAATAGTCATTACATGAACATCGGAACAAATAACTACCAATTATAACTGCACTTATTAGCTCACCTGAGCCTAAGGCTCGAGTGAGCTATTGCGATGGAAATTTGTCCGTCGTCCGTCGTCCGTTAACTTTTTACATTTTCATCTTCTTCTCCAAAACCCATGATCGGAATTCGACCAAACTTGGTAGGAATCATCCTTAGGGGTAGGGGACCCAAAGTTGCTAAAATGGTACATGTGGCCCCCAGGGGGGCCCAGGGGGAGGGCCCCCAATTGTAAAAGCTATGTAAATTTCAAACATCTTCTTCTCCAGAACCAGGCATAGCTCAGACTTGGTATTGTGTATGGAGATACCTCTATAGATGAAGAATGAATGTTGTTCATGAAATTTCTCTGAGTGGCCCTATAGGGGCCCTGTGGGGGTAACATACTGGAGGGGGGGGGGGGGGGGCGCTGGCAGGCAAAATGTACATTCTGATCTTCTCCAAAACACATGATCGGAATTCAACCAAACTTGGTAGGAATCATCCTTAGGGGTAGGGGACCCAAAGTTGCTAAAATGGTACATGTGGCCCCCAGGGGGGCCCAGGGGGAGGGCCCCCAATTGTAAAAGCTATGTAAATTTCAAACATCTTCTTCTCCAGAACCAGGCATAGCTCAGACTTGGTATTGTGTATGGAGATACCTCTATAGATGAAGAATGAATGTTGTTCATGAAATTTCTCTCTGAGTGGCCCTATAGGGGCCCTGTGGGGGTAACATACTGGAGGGGGGGGGGCGCTGCCAGGCAAAATTTTCATTCTAATCTTCTTCTCCAAAACACATGATCGGAATTCAACCAAACTTGGTAGGAATCATCCTTAGGGGTAGGGGACCCAAAGTTGCTAAAATGGTACATGTGGCCCCCAGGGGGGGGGGGGGGGGGCACGGGGAGGGCCCCCAATTGTAAAAGCTATGTAAATTTCAAACATTTTCTTCTCCAGAACCAGGCATAGCTCAGACTTGGTATTGTGTATGGAGATACCTCTATAGATGAAGAATGAATGTTGTTCATGACATTCTCAGGGTGGCCCCATAGGGTTCCTGCGAGGGCGAGGTTATTATGCAGGAGGGGAAATGTACATTCTTTGCATGATTTGTTGTATGATTCAACCACACTTGGTGGGAATCATCCTTAGATGTAGGAGATTCAAATAATACATGACATTGTAGACCATGGGGTTGGGAGGGGGGGGGGGGGGAATTATGTTAATTTCTAACATCATCTCATGTTTCAATTTCTAACATATCTCCTGGTGGTGCTAGAGAGAACATGCACCAGATATGAATTGATCCACCTCAGGTGAGCGTCGTGCCCCCTGGGGCTCTTGTCAAATGAAGGTCCCTTCGTGGTCCCCAGTATACTGAGTTTTCCTTTACAATTTATTGTCGTGTTTTTTGTAATCGCAGGTGCAGGGTTATCGTATTTTGCATAATCCTTACTGCGCTTGTCTCTCGATCTCCCGAGTAACAAGCGTATATTATAATGCGCCATCGATCGACGCGTTGTTGCCCTAGCCCATGTTTATTTCAACATAGCCTGCTGTTGCAGAGCCGTAGACCGCGACGTGTATGAGCTGGAGGGTCCGACTCGACTGCAATCATATCATTTATATTCAAGTGTGCTCTCTTTGAAAATTTGTTTTTCAAAAACTATTTAAGGACGAAATGACATGGATTTTTAAATTGTATGAATAAGACGCTTATGGCCAACTTTGGGCATCTACACGGTCTCTTATTAAAGATCACACATGTCTACAAAAGTACAACTGTAATGTAACATTAAACAATGGATAAGTGCAATCTACCATCTTTGAACCTCCCCCTTTTCATTTGTATGATATTTCCCATTTTTCTTCTCAATGTTCCCCAAATTACCCCCAGTTTTCCTCCTCCCATAATCATCAAAATTTTTGTTATTACAAAAAGGTAAAAACTCACCAGTTTTCTGGGTTAGACTTCACTGACTGAGATTACATGAACAAACAGCTTCATCATATATATACATATATCAGGGCCTACATATACTACATATACATATACTAGCCTACATATTCAGTTGCTTATATTTGAAACTGATTTTTACAAGAATAAATAGAAATAAGATTTTATTCAAAATAATGCAATGTTATTTCATAACCATTATTTTAAAAAATAAGTTTTAAAAACCCACATTTGTGGAGCTAAATCAAAATAAGATAGCAGATGGAAGAATTTGACAATGCAAAAACACTTAGAAAAAAAAACACTGATTAAAAGAAATAAAAACTCAGCTTGAGTCATAACTACCTGAGAGAAACAGTTGTGATGTACGGACGCACGCTCATTCACAGGTCAGATTCATCAAGCCCTGAAAACCATTCGGATGAGAGCTCCATAAATTGACCTTCGAGCGTGAACTTGTACAGGTGTCACAACTATTTCTCGCGAATGGCTATGACTCAAAATCTTATTCGATCATGATATCTATATCGAATTGGCCATTGTGGATGCGCCATTTTGATTCTCGAGATGGTGGTAGCGAGAACCAGTCCTGGCTACAGTAAACACGCGGAGCAAGAAAAAGCTGAACAAAAATACCATTTTGTGCATTTGGAATTTCAAGTCAAGTAATATTAAACAAGCGAATAAAGCCAAAGGACGATTCCTCCAAAACTTTGAGTAATGGTGAGTAAATGCAACTTATTTCTCAATATCATATATAAAATCACAATTCGCGATTTTCAATATCTGGGTGCAGAAACACTCACAACACTGAAGATCCTCGAGACAATGTTTTGGTGAGTGAACTTCAAACTTTTCCCTGTTCTTGTAGTGACTTCACACAATGTTTTAATTCAGGCTACACATCCTGTCTCGGGTACAGACTTTCAAGAGTGGTTCTGAACCATGAGTGGCAGAAACATTAGACTGACAGAGTGCAGCTTTGAAAGTGAATGAAACTCTCACTCTCACTGCTCCACTACTAGTCTCAGTCTCATGAATGAGTTTGAGAATTTGGGTGGTCAGTGCTCACATATTGATTTGTAATTTGTAGGAAGTCACTCACAGGGGTCAACTCAGTTTTTTTTCCATCAAATTTCATTGGTCTATGCTCTACAGAGGTTCAATCCTACAAATTTAAAAATTGGCAAATTTGACCAAAATTCATGTTGGCAGATTTACACTCTCCCACCAGCAAATTATTGCATAGTAATGAAAATCTTAATCTACATGTCGTAATACTTCCAGGAGTGATGGAGTACACCCCCGGGGTTGACAAGGAGCGGATCCACCATGTGGAATTCATCCATCTGCTTTGCCTGCTCGCTGATGGAGAGAAGACCAATCTCAGCTACACCAAGGGGGAGGAGGAGCATCGGACACCCCTGGAGATCGCCCTTGACAACGTGGATAAACTTGAAGTGACTCTGGAGAAGAAGAGTCCAATGAGGAAGAGCATCGCTGAGATGAGAAGGCTTATCAAGATCCAGGCAAGAATATCTTATCTTCCCTTTTTTGTAGCATTTCACTGGGCTTGATACAAGAGAAACTTCATTATGTATTTATATTGTTTTGTTTGTCATTCATTTATTTATCAATTTATTTATTCATTTTATTTTTGAACAGGGTAGTCTTATTTAACATATCTAGTCTAATCATGTAAGTCTAGGCAATTCAGTAATTCATTCTTGAGCACCCAAGGCGTGATATAATCCATCATCATCATTTTCACTTATTGTCTATTTTCCCCCACACATATGTGGAACATTATATTTCTTCCATGGATCATTTTATAGTACATGCACATGTGATTACAGTCTCTGGCATCAACACTTACAAAGTTTGACAGTCTGAAATCTATAAAGGCCAGTGTATAATCCATGAACACTGTATTGTAGGAACTATTGTATTTTTACCCTTTTTGTTACCAAAGTGAATAATAGATTTGATTGTGATATATTTGTCTTTTATAAATTTGGGCAGGCTGTTCTTGCATTGGTGAGGGCTGGTGAGACACAGACAGCTAAGGATATTCTTGCTGCATTCTGGCCCAAGCAGATTAAACGATCAGGGGAAGATAAGGTAACACAAACAATGTAGACTTAAATGCTTGTAAGATTAGTATCAAGGATATTATGTTTTGGCAATATGTCATAACATTTGATGCATCTCCAGTGTACATGTTTTATAGTTCTGGTTGTTCTGCATATTCTTATCTTTCTGATACTGCAGAATGTATGGAATTATAATATTAGAAAGAGTACATTGAAAAATCAATTAAAAATGGGCTATGCTGCTTCATGTCTATTCAGATAAAAGATAGGGTGGGATGGGGGGCTTTTAAGTTTTTAACAAAACAGCTCACTGACCAATATTATGCGGTCAAACAAAACTTGGGAGTAAATTGTCATTTGCAATGACTAAAGCCCACCGCACACACTATATGATCGATCTACGATCCAATTTGGAAATAAATCGCACTATAAAAAAATATTTAGTTTAACAAGTGAAAGCTACCTGATTCAGGTTCTGAACGATAATATGAATACTCAACATAGGAATTTGGTGCGATGTCAGCCTTATATCTGGAATAGGGGCCAAATGAGTTTCAAATCGTAGACAATCGAAGGACTGCTCCGACGTCACTACGATTTAGAATCGATTTGGCCTTTTCCTCCGAAGGCTCGTACTACGTCGTAATTACGATTTTACTATCTCTATAATTATTCAGAACCTCAATAAAACATATTTTATGTATTTAACTGTTTATATCTCAAATTTAAATTTTCTTTCAAAATTGGATCGTAGACCTTTTGTATATGTGCGGTGGGCTTAAAAGAGATTATAAGCTTACTGTGACAATTGGTTTACATCCTGTTTCTTCCCTATTCTTAATTAAGATAGATGCAGGAAGTGGATTAATCCACGAGATATTACATGTTTATTGTACTGACTTTTTGCATTTGTTCAAAACTGATTTTTATTGTTCGCCCATAACAAAAATTATGAAAATCAACAGAACAGAAACATTTTTGTCTCAGAAGGATTACACCTACAGTAAACTTTTTCTGCAAGTTTTTTCTACACAAAATATTGTAGGCCAATAATTGTTTTGCTTAAAACTCCAACTTTCTTTCAAGCATTATAAGTACAAGCAGTCTCATTTTCTTTTTGGAAATTTTAATGTCGTATTGTACCCTTGAACACGTGGTGAAACTGACAATAGCCTTTCAATTTGCAGGAGGCCGTGACTACCCTGACTGACATGGTATCGGGTAAGAAGAACAAGGCATTTGATGCAGCACACAGTCATCGGAAGTTCTGCCAGGCATTGATTCCAACCCTGAGGCAGATTCATGACCAGTTCAAACGACCATTCCTCGTGGAGGTAATTTCAGATCCTTTCTTGCTTTGAAACATAAACAATTGAAATTGAATCGACTCTTTTGATGTTGCAAATGAGTAAGCTAGATCTGATGTTGGCTTTGTGATTTTCTGGTATTGAAGACTATAAAGTGTTACCAATCATTTGCCACGAAAGATTAGTGAGACATAAACGCCGCAGTGCAAGAAAACGGAAAGTTTTGTTCAAACAAGACACAGTGCACTTCCCCAAGGATAACTTTCCCAGCAAAATAAAACCATTTCACATGTAAATCAACAGCAAGTGAGGGTAAAGATAAGGTAGTAGTGTGCAAGAAAGGCCCTTAATTATTAAAGCATACTTCCTATCTGCATGTTGAAAGATCCAGAATTCTTTTTCAGGATGTTTTTTTGTTACGTACCCAAGTGATTGATTTTTCTTGAATGACACACAAGATGCTTTCATCAAATTATTTCAAACAAGTTTTTAACATATTGGTAACATAATAAATTTAAGCTAATTATTCTTACAAAAACAGTAATAATCTACATTAACACATAACAATTCTGAATTTTTCTAAAGGTCTAAATGATCAGCTTTGCCTTTTCAAATTGACACCAGTTTTTGTTTTTCTTTCACTCGTACATAGTTTGAGACAAGTAAAAATGTTTATTAAATGAACCAGTATGAATAAATATTACGAAAATTGCCAATTTTATTACACAGAAATAGCGATTGTGAATTCCACTCTGCATTGCCAATTGAGAGACTTATTTTCCATTAAATCATTTTTATTCAGAAACTACACAATGTGCTGCAACAGGAAGGGTCTTGAATATTTCTTCAATTTTTGCTCTTTCAGCTATGTGTACTTCGTAGCACTCTGGATCAAAAGATAATGTAAAACGTTCCTAAACAGTGACACAAAACTGATTTTGGTTAAGGACTGAATATTCTGACAAATTTTGCTTGCATTTTGTTTTCATTCTCTTGCTCTGCTAGATAATAGCCAAGAAAATGGATATCCAGAAGCATGGCACAGCACGACCAAAACACATCACTTGCAGTCAACTGAAGAAGGAATGTGGACCTAAAATGTGGAAAGAAGTTCTTGAGGCGTCAGAGAAAATGGTACATGTATCACTTTCTCTGCCGACAAGCTAGATAACCTTGAAGTATATTTCTGAGTGAACTTATTAAAAAATGGACTTTGTAGTTAAACCAATTACACACACACACGTTAACTGGAGCTGTTTTTGTCTACATATAGACAAATTGGCAAAGAAAAGAAAGAAATGCAGAATAATGTGTGTTTTTACAAACTTTCAAACGTTTGAGAATGGTTTGTAGTGCATTTAAGCTGCGAGTTGCACCCACGTTAACAAAAATTGTAGAACAAAATTTTCATGAGAAACATGGCATGTTTCATCAGCATGCATTTCTTTCATGATTTCAAACTTTACAATCCATGAGCCTATTTTGAATTGCAAGAACAAGTGCAAGTACTTCATAGTAAAAGGCATTAGATATCAATGTTGGCACTGAAAACTGCGTGTAAGGGTTTAAAGTCTTTATATATATTTCCTTGACATACTAGTACACCAAAAGTGTTATGTCCCATGCAAGCTTCTCGGAGGGAATTGTTTGCACTTGGTCAAAGCTGAATGAAATATGGTCTTTGTCTTGGAGCATCCCAAGGGTTGATTTCGAGAATCAAAGCAATTTTGTAGGTTGAAAGAATGCATTTAAAATATTACATTTGTCAATGACCTTGTGGGAGAATTTGCCCTTGGTATTTTTTTTCTGATGTCCCCGACACATGGTGTCAGCACCAAGGATGTTGCACTGGTGAGAACCATGGCAGTGTGGCTATGCTGAAAGATTTGTAATCTTGCATAAAGTTAAACAAGAAGATGCTGTCACATAATTTAGAATTTTTATGCCTCCGCCCACCGAAGGTGGGTGCCGGAGGCATTATGTTTTCGGGTTGTCCCACTTCTCGTTACCGCGATATCTGAAGATTCATTTGAGGTAGGAACCTCAAACTTGGTACTAGTATGTATCCCCATACGAAGATGAACTGATTAGATTTTGGGGTAAGTAGGTCAGAGGTCAGAGGTCACAGAGGTCAATTTACATGAAATTACATGAAATTCTTGGTTTTTAGCACTTTTACCGCGATTTTTGAAGAACTGTTTGAGGTAAGAACTTCAAACTTGGTACTAGTATGTATCCCTATACAAAGATGAACTGATTAGATTTTGGGGTAAGGAGGTCAAAGGTCAGAGGTCACAGAGGTCAATTTACATGAAATTACATGAAATTCTTGGTTTTTAGCACCGTTACCGCGATATCTCAAGAACTGTTTGAGGTGAGAACTTCAAACTTGGTACCAGTATGTATCCCCATAGAAAGAGGAACTGATTAGATTTTGGGGTAGGTAGGTCAAAGTTCAGAGGTCACAGAGGTCAATTTACATGAAATTACATGAAATTCTTGGTTTTTAGCACCGTTACCGCGATTTCTGAAGAACTATTTGAGGTAAGAACTTCAAACTTGGTACTAGTATGTATCCCTATACGAAGATGAACTGATTAGATTTTGGGGTAAGGAGGTCAAAGGTCAGAGGTCACAGAGGTCAATTTACATGAAATTACATGAAATTCTTGGTTTTTAGCACCGTTACCGCGATATCTCAAGAACTGTTTGAGGTGAGAACTTCAAACTTGGTACCAGTATTTATCCCCATAGAAAGAGGAACTGATTAGATTTTGGGGTAGGTAGGTCAAAGTTCAGAGGTCACAGAGGTCAATTTACATGAAATTACATGAAATTCTTGGTTTTTAGCACCGTTACCGCGATTTCTGAAGAACTATTTGAGGTAAGAACTTCAAACTTGGTACCAGTATGTATCCCAAAAGAAAGAGGAACTGATTAGATTTTGGGGTAGGTAGGTCAAAGGTCAGAGGTCACAGAGGTCAATTTACATGAAATTACATGAAATTACTGGTTTTTAGCCTCGTTATCAAATATTTCTTGAACAGTTTGAGCCATCAACTGAATTTAGGCGGAGGCATATAGGAGACGCAGTCGCATTCATCTTGTTTTATTTTGATAGGTTGGAGAAGCAAGAGCCTCGACATCTCAAGAGGATTCCAGCTCATCATCTATTAGCTCTCCACGTAAGTAAATTACTTTCATTATTCAAGGCTATCTTATCAGGGGCATTGCTAGAACACATTGAATAGATGTAACATACGTAATTTACAATTTTGCGAAAAGAACAAACTTTCAGTTAAGCCACCCCCTACTAAAGTTCTCTAATAATAGGATTTGTTATGATGAATGGTGAATGAAACCCCTCACATTTAACAATTTGCTGACAAGGTTACCATGAGCAATTGTTGCCAGAACATGTGCCATAGAACCCTACCCTCTAGAGTATCATTACCTGCTCTTTTCTTTTTGTAGGTGATACGATGATAAAAATATGGGCCTCTTTTAAAGCAAATCTTTTTTATTTTTGTCATCGCTGCTTTCTTTCAGGTCGTGGGCGAACCCTGACAGCTTCCTCCACATCCCTGACAGCTTCCTCCACATCGGAGGAAGAATGCAGTCCAAGAAAGAGGTGAGAAATGGCTCTTACATTGCTTCTTGGGTGACAGTCCACTCCCCCCATCCTTCTGTTGAAGAAGATGGGGGTTGAACAGGTGGACCTAATCTGGTAAAATATGTGGCAAAGAGGATATGGCAGACACATTGGTCTCCTTCTTTCGTGTCCATCATCTAGGAACAGGGTTATATGTTTGTCCAGGCTCTTTAGCAGCCATCAGGTCCTGCATTGGTCATCCAGGATAGGGCATATTAGTAGGTGTTCCATAGATTGCACATTGGTTAAAAAACACTTATCATTCAGAAGGAGCTTTAGATAGCCTCTTCAATCACCCATTGTCAGCTACAATCTTGTTAGTAAGAACTCAAGATGACCCTTGAAATCCTTGTCTCCCAGTTGTAAGTATATACCGGTAGATCTCTACTTTATCTTGATGCAGGGGTAGGAGCATCAGAACCGTGAAGTATGGACAGAGCTCCAGGTCTGCTACATCTAACGTGAAAAACAACCCTGAGAAAGTGGAATGGGACAGCATAATGGACAGTGATGAGGATGATGATGATGATGCATTGAGAACAAGAATTAATGGTAATGACATGGAATCTGCTTTGAATATTGAAATTATTTTTGTATCTATTTACATGGGTGTTTATATTTTTTATAGCTTGGATGCAGTTTTGGAGACAATGTAATGTATCTTGACACACTCAGTATTTCCTTAACTTTCTGTCTTCGCCTGTTTTAGTTAGTTGCTCGAAAGACATTCCTATCCACTGCTTGAAGTTGTACAATCATTTATACAATGAGAATCATTTGATGAAGAAAGATATCAGGATTATGGAAAATATCATAATTTTTCAGTACTCCCATTGTCATACACAATATATAGAGTTACCATTATTAAATCCTGTGAAAATAGATATAATTACCTTTTTCTCCCCTTCACTTTCCCATGGTTTCTTTTATGACGTTATAGTACATGTACGCCATCCTCTCTCTCCCTCTTTCTCCCTTTTTTTTCCTTCTATACTTCTTGGTTACGCTAGTATCCTTGGAGCTTTGAGCGCTTTGCGTTTCTTGTTTTTTTGTTTTCTTTATTTGTTTTTCTTATGTTTCTTTGTGACGTGTTTTAAGCCATTCTCTCAGCTTGCTTTACCATGGTTGCGCGAGTATCCATGAAGCTTTCTCCCCTTTTGCGCTACTCCCCTTTTGTTTTCTTTTCTCTTCTTTTATGATGTTTTATTACGCCTCTATCTTTCTCTCTCTCTCTCCTCTCCTTTCTGATCTCTACCATGGTTGCGCTGGTATCCATGGAGCTTTTGCGTTTTTGCGCTTCATCCTCTTTTGTGTAACAACCTAATAAATTTCATAATTTCCTGATGAAAGCCTATGGCTGAAAATTCAAATCTTTTCATCGTATACAGACTTTTTCCTTCCTATCTTGTCTTGTTCCTTAACTTTGTAAGTCCGAAGCAGAACTATCATTTTACTCTGTATATATGTGTAGATGTGAGATGATGAGACAGGTTTAACGTATACAAAATTAAGCCTGAGTCATATCGAATATTTCATAAACCGGTATTCGACGGCTTTGATTCGATCGATAAATGATGGGCGGTGAAAACAGAGTTGCACACAGTTGCACGCAGTGCATGCACCATGCACCGGTGACCGGTCCGCTGGCATCGCGGGCTCGAAATTAACGATAGCCCGCTAGCCAATGGCTAGTAAAAATCACAGCGGACGAGCCAAAATCTTAAGTTTCTAGTCCGTATGGCTAGCCAAAATATCACTAGTGTCGCACGAAGCGATGCTCATTGTCGACACACCCGACAATGATTCAAATTCAAAGAATTAATAATCTTACTTTGTCTTTGGAGAGCTGAATGGAACACGTTTGTTCGATGCCAAAAAAAAAAACAATACGAAATAAACTTTTCGTCGCTCAATATAGACTCGACTTCATTCAGCTTCAGAGATCATTCAGAAGTAATTGCCAATTTGATGAGAGTGTGATATTAGTTATTGCGAATTAAGTAGGAACACTCGTACTCATGCCCGTATTTATCGCGTTCAATTATACAATTGTCAAATTGACAATGCAGAGAGAGTGCAAGAAAATTATCGTGAACTTCAGTTCGTAACGACAAAACGATTTTTTCATAGAGAAAGCACAGGTAAAGCGAGACGTCCTCCGCGAGCGAATTAGCGAAAGTTAGCTAACAGTTTGAACTTTGAAGTCGCCTTCACGTTCTCTGCCAGTATATTTGCTGTACGTTACGGAGTTTCTTTTTTTATTTGATTTTTTCATGGTGGCTACGGTAGTCAAAAATCTGGCGGACTACAAATCGATGCACCGAATTTGCCAAAATGTATTCGGGATTCGATGTCTTCGATCGAACACCGGCTAACCAATCGATTCGACTCAGGCTTATACAAAATGCTTTTTGTGGAATGCAATAAGAAATAAATTTGACTAATCAATCGTTGCTTTTTCTTTCACCTCTGTCAGGTAACAAATCGATCAATACTCCCAAGGTAGATACGACTCTTGGAGAAGTCCTGGGTAATCCTCGACGTAGGAAGGCACAGAAGACCGCATCACCTTCCAAGCGAAGACCTTGGTCCTCAGAGGAGGAGGAGCAACTCAAGCTCGGTATCAACCGGTATGGGGTGGGCAAGTGGGCTGAGATCAACATGGCTTACACTTTCGACAACAGGACAAACGTGCAGCTGAAAGACAAGTATAGGACAATGGTAAACCAAGGCCTCCTCAGTAGCTAGGAGATTGTTGGAAAGTTGAAGTTGAAGTTTGAAGTTGCGCTGGAAGGACATGCAAGTAGCTGTGATTCGGCAAGAGGGCTGAAATCAACATGGTTTATACACTTGACAACAGGACAAATATGCTGCTGAAAGATAAGTACAGGACAATGGCAAACCAAGGCCTTCAGCAACTAATAGCTTGTTTGAAGTATTTGAGTTGAAATTGAACTTGTAGGACATAACTCTTTCGTCCTCGAGAATCAGCAGCTCGCAGCTTAGAACCATGTATGCCAATTGAAGTTGAATTTGAAGGACATTAACTGTAATGCGGCAAGATGGCTGAAATCAGCATGGCTTACACTTTTGACAGGACAAACGTGCAGCCGAAAGTAAAGGACAATGGTAAACCAAGGCCTCTTCAGCAACTAGAAGCGTGGTTGAAAGTACAGTCAACCTCGCCTAAGTCGATCATGACGGGACTGAGTGAAATGCGTTGACATAGGCAATTTTCGACTTGTGCGGAAGTTGAAGAAAATCTAATTTACGTGTGTATACATAACATGGGGACGCCGCGGTGCGGACTGTGGCCAGCGGCCTGGTGGTTTGATTGATTGGGAGTGTTCATCACATGATGTGTGTATTTCTGCGGACATCGTTAGCTCCAAGTCGGTAGAAACCTTCAAAGTCAAACTCTGGAATGCAATGCAAAGGAGTAGTATTAATTAATTAATAGTCCCTCCATGCAAGTGTAAGGTGATGGGACTAAAATCCAAAATGTACTAAATATATTACACCCTCTCTCAAACGCTAAAGTTCTTATTGGTCAATAATATCCCACTCTGAGGATCAGGACCAGGAATAGAACAGATTCAGATTCAAAATCTGGAAAAAGTAAATGGCATGAATTTTGCAAGGTATGTGATCATCGATGATGGGATATTTTGTTCGCTCACGGCGACTATGTTGTTGAACGCAGGAAGTCAAAATAACTTCACATCATAAACATTGCAGAAATCATGGCATTATGTGGCCTCAAAATAAAGCGCAAAGACATCGTGTTTTGTCTTGTTTTGTCTTGTTTTGTTTTTATATATTCTCATACCGGTAATCCTACAGTATATATACCAACATAAGAAAAGAAGACTTTGCTTCCAAGAGAGATTGGATGAATTTTTATACTTTTTCCCCTGGGAATTGTCTGAAAGAGCTATTAAAACTATTCAGAGTTGCATGCAGATAAAAAATGAAGGAGGATGAATTATGGACCTCACCCATTGTGGAAAGAAATTCTTCATTCTGTACTGAGGAAAGTCAACTTACTAGTGTAGAAAAGTAAGTTGGGATTTTGAGAAGTGGATTATTTGTTGCTTATTCAGCTCAGATTTATTCATGAAAGTGTTCTGCACATAATACACATTAAATCACAGTTGGTGGTATTGATGAAAATGTGTATTCAGAGCCTGTTTTGGTATGACTTATGTTATATAGAATCATCTTCATACAGCATGTCATTGAATATGAGGTTAAATATCTCACCACAGAATGCACTAGATTGTACAATTCTGAACCCGAAATTTGAAAAATCTCCCTACCGTGGGAGGGGGGGGGGGGCACGCCCTCTTCCAGCTTGGTCGCTTCTCTCCCTCGTTAAGTTCAACTTACAAGGTATTGTCATGTGACACAAGTGGAAATTTGGACCGAACGTTTGAATTTCATGGACATTTTGCACGTCTTTGTCGAGCCCAGAGAGACGCTTGATAATTTTACAAGTCATTTGAAAAATTATGAAATGTAAAAAGGAATAAACTTTAAGTCGGAACTTGCCTTAAAGGGCAATGCAACCTTGGTAAAAAGACCATTTGTGTGAAAGCAGAAAAATAAGAAAAACAGAATGGTGAAAGTTTGAAAGAAATCGGAGAAGAAATAAGCAAGTTACGGATGTTTGAAAAATGTGGGAATCTCAAATTGGCAATTGGGTGAGTCGATTGTGACATATTGGCGGTCAACTCTCCTGTATGTCGTACTAAAATATTGTTAATTTGCGGTGTTCTCCTAAGTGCCTTTTCCCTCAGGGCAGTACACAAACTACATTGTAGAGATATTTTTAAAATGACAATTTAGTCACTTTGTGTGTTGGAGCAAATAGAGGAGTTGTCTGCCACTACACCACAGTGACATTATCGATTTGGCCAATTTGAAATTCCCTTATGTATTGTGATTACAGCTTTCCAAAATTCATAACTTTCTTATTGCTTGTCCTAGTTTGTTCAAGCTTTCACCAGTCTGCTCTGCTTATTTTTTCCTTTTTCTTTCAGAACAACTTTCCATTAAGGTTGGATTTCCCAAAAGTATTTTGGGAAAATATGACAATGTTTTTAGTGTGTGCTTCTATTTAAATTGTGGACAGTTGAGTTTAAGTCACACTATACGATCCATCTGCGATCTGATTTCGGAAAAAAATGAAATAGCATTTGATATAAACCTTTGAACACTTAAAATACATGTATATTTGATTGTGGGTCTGAATAGTCATAAAGATAGTAAAATCGAAAATTGTGAGCTTTCTCGTCGGGGGGAAAAGGCACACCGAGACGTAGTGACACCAGAGCAGTCTTGAAACTGATTTGGGCACGATTTGAAACTGATATGGGCATTTGGCCCCTATTTCGGGTTACGGGGTATAAGGCTGACAGCACTCCAGAACCCTATGCTTAGTATTCATATTATTGTTCAGAATTTGATTTAGTTAGATTTTATTGGTTAAAATGCTCATATTTAATGCTATTCTGATTTATTTCCAAAATCGGATCGCAGTGGATCGTATAGTGTGTCTTGGGCGCTACTCATATCACATACAGGTAGGTTGTACATGTATCATCCATTTTAAGTTTTATACTTATTATTATACAGTCAAACCTGCTTTAGCGACCACCTGTATAGAAAGACCACAATTTTTGTTTCCCTTGAACAGCATTTCTCATTGAAATATGTATTAAAGGAACCTGTCCATAAAGACCACCTGCTCATAGAGACCGCTTTTCTTGTCTCGCTTGAGTGGTCTTTATAGACAGGTTTCACTGTATATATACTTTGTGTATACTTGTTAACTATTACTTGTTCATTGTGTTACCCTCTGGCTGTAAGTTTTGACTCCCAAGCATTCAGTTTCTTGTTGAAATCTTTATTGCAACTCAAGTAGGAAGGATACATGTACTTACATGTGTTTTATTATTCTACGAAAATTACTCCTTGGACTTTTCCACGTCCGAGGGTTATTTCTTCTCAGGTGTTCAACTGTTGATCCAACTGCTACAATTCCATAGCAAATTCCATAGCTCATAGTCAAATACAAAGGCTGCAGTAGCTTATATCAATTATTGTACATGTCCAGTGTAACTTGCTATACTTGCTAACCAGTTTAATGAAATGGCTCTGATACAAGTTTTGTTCTTGTCTTGAAAGAACATATACATGGACATATACATGGACAAACTCATATTGCGAGGCTCTCACAAGCACAAAGCTCTGTGGGGCTATGCAGAACATTCACAGCTGCACTAGTGAAAAAAAGAAACATATTTAGGAAATGGGTAATTCCATAAATAAGGGAGCCAATTTGTGACATTTTTGGTGTCCCTTTTACATATGAAACCCACATGTTTGTGTGGCTCTGAGTAAAGACTCAAATAGTGCAGTACGATTGTAAGGTGATTCTAAGCATAACAATGCAACATCATGCTTGGAGATCACTTTACAATCTCACTCCACTATTGGTGTTTTCATTATGAACCATAAAAACATGTGGGTTTCATATGTAAAAGGGACACCAAAAATGTCACAAATTGGCTCCCTTATTTATGGAATTACCCAAATAGGACTGAGTTTACTTACATGTGTTAGATGACATGACATTGTATTCTTTCCATTTTGCATTACATGTACATGCATATGATAACAAACTGTAAACATAATTCATTATCCTGTTGAAATGAACATTTATGAGCTGTGCCAAAACACAAGAAGGTTTTCTTCAGTTTCAGTTTCAGGGTCAATTTACAATCAGATATATATGTGCATATATACAATAGAATCGCATCAAATATATAAAAAGATACATAATTGGAAGCAAAACGAAAATACTAAGATTTACGCTACACAAATAATAAGATAACAAGTGTGAAAAGTGACAGAAAGAAAGAAAAAGTAAAGAATAGGAAAGAAAAGGGAAGAGAAAGAAGGAAGGAGATAGATAGAAAAGAGAAGATTTGGGAGCAATACATAAATATAACCAAGTTAGAAAGCCATAACCATGTAAAATGAGTCATTACATCTAGGCATGGAATCTGAGAAGTGAAAATGTTTGGGATGCAAAGCGTGGGGGGGGGGGGGGGGGGAGTTTATTTCAAGATTCTGGCAAGGTGAGGGATGGTGGATTTTTGATATCGTTCTGTATTGCATTTAATTGTAGGGAAGCCATTCATGTTACGAAGCAGTCTTACATGTAAATTTGAATTACATCTAGGGACGGGAAGAAGGTGTTTGTGGTGATCAGAGTTTTTGATTTTTTGTCCAAAGCTTTAATAGCAAAAGGGAATCTCTTCTATCAGATAGAGTAGTGAGTTTAGTTATGGCAAGGGCATTGGCATAAGTCACGTTATAGCCTACAATTATTTTGAGGGCCCGCTTTTGAACAAATTCCAATTTATTATTCTCATTTAGGGTAATTGAGGTGTGCCAAACAGGGGAACAATATTCGAGTATGGGTCTTATGCACGTAGTGTAGACAGTTACCGTATCCACCAGGCTTGCCTTAGATTTCCTAAGGATACATAGTGTGTACAATCTTCTGGATGCTTTTGACACAATATCTGAGATATGTAAATTCCATTTTAGATCATTCTGAATTGTGATTCCGAGTAGTTCGAGATTTTGAACGACATTGAGTTGGGTTGAGTTAAGCTGGAAGTCGGTCCTGGGGTTTAAGTTCCTTAAAAATGATATGGTCATGAGGTTACATTTGGATGGTTTGGGGAGCACGTCATTATCATTACACCATATTGAAAGACGATCTAATACAGATTGCAATGTAGGTTCAGCATTGCGCTTCACAATTTCTCCAAGTGTTAAATCCTCAACGTATTTCCATCGATTCTCGCAATCATTCACAGCATCATTTAAGAATCAGAAACAAAACCGGACCCAACTTGATACCCTGTGGTACTCCACAGGATACCTCTAGTAGGGGAGAGTAGTAATTACAGACTTTGTTGCTCTGAGTGCGTGCAGTTAGGAAGCTGCAAATAATTGGGATGATCGATCTGCGTACACCTAACAGGATGAGTTTCTTGACTACAACTGAATTACATATTACATAATCCATGTAATAATAATAACAATAATAGCTACATTTATATTGCGCACGTATCCATCCCAGAGGATGCCTCAAGGTACATGTAGTGTCTTTTGTAAACCATTCCCCCCCCCCCCCCCCCCCCAGTCAGATGGTTCTGATAGTGGGAGCAAGCGGTTAGATCATATTTCAACACACTCCTCAGATGTTATGAACATTTAGACATGGATTTATCACTCAGACAGTAGAAGTTATTCTGAAAGCGAGCTAATAAACAAGAATGAAAGTTTTTCATCATATGAACCCAGTGTCAACACATTTGATAGCAATTCACCATGTATTGTAAATAACCTACTGTAGTTATTTCTATTTGATGGAATTGCTGCGCAAAGTTTTCTTTTCCCTTTTCAGAAACTTACTGTATTGATCCCCTGGGGTTGTAAAACACGGGCTCCGGCGAAAATAGTTCTGTGACAATTTTGTACACTAACAGAATTTAAAAATTGAACCCTGGACCCAACCCTCACCTTAACCTGTACCCTATATCTTGGATGAAAGCACAATTGTATAAATATACAGGGCCGGCCCCGACTAATAATGGTTCTGTGTTGTATACATTCTAAATTTCATGATCCTTCATTGTTAATCTCTTTGTTATGTACAATGTGGCCCAAATTCAAGTCTGTATTTGAATGAAATGACGTTTTAGATATATTTTGTTCCCGAAATGGATGTTTGTTAATAATAAACTCCAGTTTTCATTATAATCTGCTTTGTGCTTTTCATTTCAGTGATTTTAGAGGTTATGAAGTCCAAGTGAAGGAGAGTGAAATATCAAATAGTTATTGAACATGATGGTTGATACTATTGATTGGAGCAAGCAAGAGTGCTAATTCATGGTCATACTCTAGTTGCTGTATGGTAAGGGGAGGAGGGGGGAGGGCGGGCTACACCACAATATATCAGAGAAAGTGAAAGCGAGAGAGAGAGAGAGCATTTTTCTTGCTATTGAAACAAGAAAATATTAAAAGATGTGAAAACAAGTTTGGTTGGTTATAAACTCTTTTTCCCTTGTCTGCCCAAGATTCATACACCATAGAGAAGGGATGTGGATGCATGACTGATGGTGTTAGAGAAGGGGAGGGGGAGGGAGAGGTTTGGTTTAGTCAAGAAAGTTTATTTATTTCTCTCTTTTAAAAAATATGTTTTCATTCTTTCTACAACATACCAACCGAGAAAGAGAGAGGGGAGTAGCCCCTGTTGCACCTACTTTGCTGTTTTGCATTACCATTTTGGGTACAATAAAACTGAAGGAATTTCGTATTCTTCTTTCAATCTTCAAAGAGCTACATGTATGCAGCTTATCACGAAGATGAACTAAAGGTTGCAAGTGGTGCGAGGAAGAGAAAAGTGGTTTCTTGAGATTTATTGAGATGAAATATGCTTCAGGAGTAGGCCCTGGAAGCACTGTGGAAGCATTGTCGGCATGTACTACAGATAGCGGCAGGCTGTTCCATTCAGAGATGCAGCGTTGGGAAAATGAAAATTTGTTTATGTCGCCTCTTGGGTGGGACATCTGGAGGGTCTTGTCATGGTTCTTCCGTGTTTGTGATTTGTTGAAGTGGTATGGCAGGGAGTCCATTAGCTCTCTTGTGCACCATCCCTAGCCGATTCGCCATTCGCTTAGTCGATAGGGCAGGCCACTGTGGACTTGTTGATCATGTCAATCACACTACTGGTTCTCTTATAGTCTCCCGTAACGTCAGCGCGCACTTCGATGTTGGATAATTTCAAGTTTCTTGATATCCGAGATGATGTACGGATCCCCCCTGATAGCAGACTGACGTCTTCAAGACGTCGTAAACTGGTCTAAACTGGTCAACTGGTCATACGTCGTGTATGCAACGTCATTACGACATCTTTATAACGTCTTGTGAAGACGTCATATTTCTACAGTAAAGACGACGTAATTATGACGTCTATACGACGTCTTTCAAAGACAATACTTTGCCATTTTGTAATCAAAATTAACGATAGTTCGACGTCTTTATGACGTCTTTCAAAGACCATTTTTAGGTGTTTTGTATGACCAAATAAATGACATTTTTAAGACGTCTTTTTGACGTCTTTTGAAGACAAGATTTGGCATCCTGTATTCCGACACAGGAAGTGTACTACTTTTGGGGAGCAACTTTTTTCATAGCCATTTACAAAAGCTGGGAAGCTCTGGCGGTGATCAGTTGGCCTACGTGATACTGAAAATAATATCAAATAAAATAAATAAAGTTATATAAACAAATTGCCATATTCTGATGTGTTGTCATTGTGAAAAGAAAGGATGGGGGGAATTTGTTAACACTTTCACTGACCTAGATGTTCCTCCTATTTCTCTGCTTCTGTATTATAACCTATTTTCCTTGTGGACTTCCCTTCCACAGGTCGTAGACTGACATCAAAATCAATTACGAGATATTTTCAGTATTTGTATGATCATTAGATGATCATTATGCTATATATTTAGACCTTTACATTGTCAGTTATTTAGGGGATATTTTGCCACTGATGCTACCTTGATATTAAGTAATTCGTAGAAATGGCGCGATATTGAAAAAAAATCAGGGACTGATAATTACTGTATTCGAAGATAAATTATTTCATTGTCATTATCATTAATATCATTAATATTCACACATGTAATATCATTATCATTATTATTATTATTATCATTATTAAGATGGGTCTTCAGTGGAGATTTAAAAATGGGGACTGATTGCGCTTTCCTTATTACAAGAGGAAGTTGGTTCCAGAGTATTGGAGCAGCACAGCTAAATGCACAAGAGTTGCTTTCGTTTTGACATGAGGCAACTTTAGAAGCAATTTGTCTTGTGAACTTCATAAGTTATGTGTATGTGGATGCAATTTAAAAGATAATAATTCAGACAAGTAATTTGGGGCTTGACCATTCAAAGCTTTGTAAACAAGCAAAAGTAACTTGAATGTGATTCTGTACTTTATTGGCAACCAATGTAACTTCATCAAAAAAGGAGTGATGTGGAAAAATTTTGAGGAATCGGTCACAAGTCTTGCAGAGGCACTCTGAACTCGCTGCAAACTTCATGGTCTGTGAATCTGACAAACCAATTGAAACAATAATCCATTACAATAGTCAAGTTTACTACTAATAAATGCATGGACAAGGCTTTCAGTGTTTTTCGGCTCAAAGTATTTACGGATGTGACGCAAATTATAGAACATATAAAAAGCAGATTTGCATGTGCTGGATATCTGTGTCTCCATGTTTAAACGAGAATCTAGCCATGCACCAAGATTTCTCACAGTGCTTGTCGGTTTCACTTATGCATCTCCAACTGTTATATGGTTAATATGCAGTTTTGCTAAACTTGTCTGGATATTCCAACAATGAGAAACTCATTTTTTTGTCATTAGCATTAGCTTATATTGGAGCATCCAAGAACGAATGTATCCTATACATGTTTCCGAAATTGAAATATTACGCTCTTGTTGATCCTTATCAGGGGTAAAAGAAATGTACAACTGCGTGTCATCAGCATAACAATGACAAGATACGTTTGGAAAACGCCTTCGAACAAGATTGATGATCAGGTTACTAGTATACAGTGTAAAGAGAAGGGGCCGAGACGTGACCCTTGTGGAACCCCATTTGGAACAGGAAAATTCTGCGATTCGACATCATTAAGTACTCCTAGTGGTTGTCTGTTTGTAAGATAAGATTCAATGTATACCACATTTTTTTATCAACATGAGGAGGTATCATAGGATTAAGCCTGGTCATATTCAACAAAGACTTAGTGACATTAAAAAGACTTCTTTGATCAGAACTGTTCTCCTTTATCATTTCAGAGTAATATATACGACGGGCCCTATTCATAACAAAATCTTGTTATGAGCAGCTTTAAACTTATCGTAATCAAGGGGATCTTGTTCTCAACCATCTTTTCTCTGCTTTCCTTCTTTTTCTTTTTTCTGTCCTAACATCGTCCTTAAACCAAGGTACCTGTGGACGAGGAGTAACAGTCTTGGTTATCAAAGGTGCATGTTTCAGTGGCGTATCCAGGATTTCCCAAAAGGGGGGGGGGGCGCCAGGAATTATTGATCGCCGTCATGGGGGAGGGGTCTTTGGAAAATTATTGCTTCTGAAGAAGGGCTGAGATGCAAAATAGTGCTATATGTGACCAATTTTGAAGCCTATTTAATGAACAATATTTTCAATTGGTATGAGGATTTTTTTTTATTTTTGCTATTTTTTTTTTAACGACGGCCAATAGGGCGGGGGGGAGGGGGGGCGCCTGTTGCGCCCCCCTGGATACGCCCCTGCATGTTTGTTTAAATGTATGAATAGTGTCTACTTCATGAAATTTGTTATTTAAAACGCAGAGTGAAGAAAAAAAAATACTTTGGAATAGGCAACGACTCGACACAACTTTTCATCACATCGTGTTAGCCTATAATTTCATGTTAAAAAGAAATTGGCGTATGATGACTAATACGGTGAAAAATTGATTTGGGAGACGTGGGCGGTGTATTACTCCTATATGACTGAAAAAAAAGACACCGCGTGATCCAAGGACTACTGGCGGCGAGGGTGGAGATCGGTGGAAAGGACTGGCTATTGTGTTAACGTTGAGGGTGTAATATAGGATCGTGATCGCGCGATACACGGAGACAGTCCAGGAAGTGGACTAGGGCTTGCATTGCCCTTGTAAAAAAAAACCCCATGGTTTTACAATAGATCCATAGTATGGTAAAACCATTGTTTTACCATGGTAAATTGGAACAGACATACCATGGTTCAGTTTTACATTACAGTCCTGTGCAATCTCAAGAACTAGACGCTGGAATGGCAGCTTTCGGATTAGAAGCTCGGTGCCCTTCTGTAATGTAAACCCATGGTTTTACATTACAACCAAAAACGCTGTATAACCATGGTTTTACAATCAAATCAACGGTAGAACCATGGCTTTTACAACCAAAACCACGGTATCACCATGGTTTTACATTCAAATCAACGGTTGAACCATGGATTTACAACCCAAACTACGGTATAACCATGCTTTTACAGCCAAAATCATGGTAAAGCCATGGTTTAACATTGGTTTTTTAACCATGGTAAAACCGTGGTTTAACCATGGTTCTATAACCATGTTTTTTTTTTAAACTTTTAAACTTTTTAACCTTTTTTTGCTTTGATTGCAAAACCATGGATGGTTATTGGTCCATTGTAAAACCATGGTTTTTCCATCTTATGACGGTAAAACCAGAAAGAAATTTCGACAAGTCTATAACCAGTTTAACTATTTGACCTTGGTATGTTACTTACAAGATTTGAAACTCTTGTATTAGTAATTACTAGTGGCAATAGCAACAAAGTTACTCTGGTATGTCTGCAATACTTCCAAAGTGCAATGGAATTTTGAAGAATTTGCATATTTGGAAACGAATCATCCATATATACTTTTATTGAATGAAAATATTTTAGTTCCTGGTTAGTGTTTCCTTAATTACTGTTTAATTACCTGTAATTGATACCAGTGAATGAATTGTTCTAGTAATCGTTTGTTGACCCATCTTTGTATTTGATAACCGTTTTTGAGTACTCTAAATCATCAACAATGAAGAAATGTACTGCAAATTTTAATAAATAATATGAAAACATGAATACACAAGCACCCAGTTTTTAACATGCGAATTAAGTGGTTTCTATTGGTCACAAGTGGTATTCTACTGGTTTCCAACTGGAGCCATCGGACAAAATGGGAAAAAAGTTAATTGCGCATGGTATCGAACTGGACCAAGGCATTAGGAAAAAACTAACATTAACATATGGCATTGGAAAAACATAATGAAAAGACCAAGTTGGAAATCTGGCACAAAGTTTGTGCCAATCAGATATACTAGTTTCAACTGGTATCTTTTCCACTAAGCAAATGCGCCAATTGGTGATACAGTGGTTTCAACTTGACATATTTTGTACTAGTTTTAACTGGGTTTCTAGTACCAGTTTGACTCTGTGTTATTTATTTTGAATATGTGTACTATATAGACTCTGCTGGTTTTTGATGTTAATAATGGATTAACAACCAAACCTACGGTATAACCTTGCTTTTTCAGCCAAAATCATGGTAAAGCCGTGGTTTTACAACCAAACCAATAGTAGAACCACGATATAACCATGGTTTTACAAGCAAATCCACGGTAGAACCACGGATTTTACAACGTTGGTATAACCACGGTATATTAATGGTTTTACAATCAAATCCACGGTCGAACCATGGTTTTACAATCAAATTCACGGTAGAACCATGGATTTACAACCAAAACTACGGTATAACCATGCTTTTACAGCCAAAATCATGGTAAAACCATGGTTTAACAATGGTTTTTTAACCATGGTAAAACCGTGGATTAACCGTGGTTTAACCATTACTTACAAGATTTGAAACTCTTGTACTAGTAACTATCAGTGGCAATAGCAACAAAGTTACTCTGGTATGTCAGCAGTACTTCCAAAGTGCAATGGAATTTTGAAGACTCTGCTGGTTTTTGATGTTAATAATGGATTTACAACCAAAACTACGGTATAACCTTACTTTTCAGCCAAAATCATGGTAAAACCGTGGTTTTACAACCAAACCAACAGTTAGAACCACGGTATAACCATGGCTTTACAACCAAAACCACGTTATAACCACAGTTTTAAAAACAAAACCGCGGTATAACCATGGTTTTACAACCAAATCCACGGTTGAACCACGGCTTTTACAACCAAAATCAGGGTATAACCACGGTATATTAATGGTTTTACAATCAAATCCACGGTCGAACCATGGTTTTACAACCAAAGCCACGGTATAACCACGGTATAACAATCAAATCCACGCTATAATCATGGTCCAACAGTAGAACCATGGTATAACCATGGTTTTACAATCAAATCCACGGTAGAACCATGGATTTTACAATCAACAATCAAACCACGGTATCACCATAATCAATCAAAACCACGGTATAACCATGGTTTTACAATCAAATCCACGGTAGAACCATGGTATAATAAAGGATTTACAACCAGATCTACGGTATAACCATGCTTATCCACGGTTATTTAACCGTGGATTAACCATGGTTTATCCATGGCTTTAACTGTCAGTGGAAGTAGCGTAGCTGAGGTTGAAGAAAAACTTTCTTTCGCATTGGAAGAATTAATGGTATGGATTAATCAAAACCGCCTTGTACTAAACACGGAGAAGACATGCGTGATGGTCATAGCTTCGCGTGCTAATTTAAACAAAATAACATCCTTCAATGTTTCTATAAATGGAAAGGTATTGAAAAGAGTTAATGTCGCCAAATGTCTTGGTATATTAATTGATGAAGAATTGAATTGGTCCAAACACGTTGACAAAGTAACAAAGGTAGCGCAGAGAAATGTCAGTGTAATAAAACGAGCGAAGGATTATTTACCATTAACATCTTTAAAGATGCTGTATAATGCACTCGTGTTGCCTCACTTTGATTATTGTTCCTCTGTGTGGTCAAATCGATATCAGGAACAAACGTATAAGCTTCAGAAAGTTCAAAAACGAGCTGCTAGAATAATTTCAAACAAAAGTTATGAGACTCCATCAAGTGAATTAATTAGCAATCTGAAATGGATGCCAATTGAGAAACGATTTGAATTTCAGCGTGTTACTATGATGTTCAAGTGTACACACAATTTGGCACCATCCTATTTACAAGAAAGTTTAGTTAAAGTAAGTGACATTCATCAGTATCATACGAGGCAGGCAGATGAAGGTTTACTTTCTGTGCCAAAGTATAAAACAGAATGCTTTAAACATAGCCCCCTCGTATCTTCAATTATAGCATGGAATCAGTTGGACAGATCACTAAAAATGGCAAGCTCTGTGAACACTTTTAAATATATGTTCAAAAGATCTTGCAAAATCTGTTCGCAATAAGAAATTTTATGAGTCATTCCTTATCGCAAAGGATTGGTTTGATTCGTTTACATAACAGCATGGTAAATGAGTCATATTCATTCTTATTGCTAGAAAATTTCACTTGATGCTATTTTATATTTGTCTTCATCAGTAATATGTCATTTTTTGTTGCCCTGATTTGGAAAATATGTTTGATGGTTTGTTTCTTTGCCCAAAAATGTACGATGACATAATGCTTTTCAAAATGTATGAATGATTTCATATCATTTATAATCAATAAATAATTTGCATTTTATTGTTTCATAAGAGACACTGTACAGTCGATTGTTATACTATATTACATGCAATCATTGTGTAATCTTTGAATAAGTATACTACTCTATAATATGTTTTGTAAATATGTATATAACAATTTTGTTTCTATACTGAGCTAAAGTAGTCTTTATACTTCTTGTATGTACTTTCAAAATTATACAATGCCATTTCAAAATAACCCATATATAAATGGTTATTTTTCAACAGATTTTTGAAAATATCACCGTCTATACATTATGAATTAAGATGACAGGAATGTGGAACAATTTCAACATTTTCGTAAAACCAATTTTGATTACGAGGATACCATATTCTTTGTATAAATATTATACATGTATATATATATATTTATGTTTGTTCTTATTTTTTTTTTGGTTATGTGTTTATTTTCATGATTTTGTTGGCTATTATTGTTACTTACTATTGCTATCAGGGCCTCATGGAAGACCACCAATATTGGTGATAATGAGTCACCCTGTATAAATATCAGAAATAAATAAATAAATAAATGGTTTTACCATGGCTTTGATTGCCATGGATGGTTATTAGTTCCAATGGATTGCCATGGATGGTTATTAGTTCCAATGGATTTACAACCAGATCTACGGTATAACCATGCTTTTACCGCCCAAATCATGGTGAAACCATGGTTCAACCATGGTAAAACCATGGATCAACCAAGGTTCTATAACCATGGTAAAACCATGGTTTATCCATGGTTATTTAATATATTAATATAACCATGTTTTTTTTAACCATGGTAAAACCATGGTTTATCCACGGTTATTTAACCATGGTAAAACCGTGGATTAACCATGGTTTATCCATGGTTTTACCATGGCTTTGATTGCCATGGATGGTTATTAGTTCCAATGGATTGCCATGGATGGTTATTAGTTCCAATGGATTTACAACCAGATCTACGGTATAACCATGCTTTTACCGCCCAAATCATGGTGAAACCATGGTTTAACCATGGTTTTTTAACCATGGTAAAACCATGGATCAACCAAGGTTCTATAACCATGGTAAAACCATGGTTTATCCATGGTTATTTAATATATTAATATAACCATGTTTTTTTTAACCATGGTAAAACCATGGTTTATCCACGGTTATTTAACCATGGTAAAACCGTGGATTAACCATGGTTTATCCATGGTTTTACCATGGCTTTGATTGCCATGGATGGTTATTAGTTCCAATGGATTGCCATGGATGGTTATTAGTTCCAATGGATTTACAACCAGATCTACGGTATAACCATGCTTTTACCGCCCAAATCATGGTGAAACCATGGTTTAACCATGGTAAAACCATGGATCAACCAAGGTTCTATAACCATGGTAAAACCATGGTTTATCCATGGTTATTTAATATATTAATAAAACCATGTTTTTTTTAACCATGGTAAAACCATGGTTCTATAACCATGGTAAAACCATGGTTAAACCGTGGATTAACCATGGTTTATCCATGGTTTTACCATGGCTTTGATAGCCATGGATGGTTATTAGTTCCAATGGATTGCCATGGATGGTTATTAGTTCCAATGGATTTACAACCAGATCTACGGTATAACCGTGCTTTTACCGCCCAAATCATGGTGAAACCATGGTTTAACCATGGTAAAACCATGGATCAACCAAGGTTCTATAACCATGGATCAACCAAGGTTCTATAACCATGGTAAAACCATGGTTTATCCATGGTTATTTAATATATTAATATAACCATGTTTTTTTTAACCATGGTAAAACCATGGTTTATCCACGGTTATTTAACCATGGTAAAACCGTGGATTAACCATGGTTTATCCATGGTTTTACCATGGCTTTGATTGCCATGGATGGTTATTAGTCCATTGTAAAACCATGGTTTTCCATCGTTATGACCGTAAAACCATGTTTATACCATGGTTATGACATGTTTTTTTTTTTACAAGGGCATGAATTCTGCAGTAGCCATACAAACACGCACACAATACAACATGTATATAAACAGAACCATCGCGTAGACTTTTCCCACGGTATGATAGCATTCCTGATGAAATAAATAATAGAGGGTAACTCAGCGGGGGTTAGACAGGTAGGTTTATAGTAAAAGTAGGGACATTTTCCGAACCAAAATTAATGCAGTTTATAAATAATGCGTATGGGCAATAACATTTTTCAAACTACAACAATCTTCTCTTATTGCTTCTTGTTGCTCCTTTTCTTCTCCTTTCTTTTTGTTCTTGATCTTCTACACTTCATCTCCTTCGTGTAATCCTTCTTCTTCATCGATCCTATTCTCCTTCTTCTCTTTCCTCCCTTTCTTCTTCCTCTTCTTCTTCTTCTTCTTCTTCTCTTCCTTCTTCTCTTCCTTCTTATACTACTACATGTAACACCAGTACTACTACTACTACTACTACCATTACTACTATAATATATATACTACTATACTACTTCTAGTATTACTATACTACTACCACTACTACTACTACTACTACTACTCCTACTACTCCTACTACTCCTACTGCTACTACTGCTACTACTACTACTACTACTACTACTACTCAGGGGCGGCGCCCCCGGGGAGGCACGGTGTCCCTCCCCCACTTTTTCAAGTACCCCAAAAGTGCCCTTTTTACATCTGAAAAATACCTCTGATAAGTGACCTTTTTACTACTAAAAGTGCCCCTTTTCCTTTCTAATAAGTTCCCTTTCCCTTCTGATAAGTGCCCTTTTCCCTCATGATAAGTACATTTTTATTTGTGATAGGTGCCCCATTCCATCATTGATAAGCACCCTTTCCTCTTCTGATAAATGCCCCCTTTTACCTATATTTTCCACTGTTTATTACAAAAAGAGACATATCTAACTTCAAAGAATCGATGCGGCTTTATGTAGTAACAGGTACACATAATTACTACAATGTAAGGCAGTGGAGCTGGAGGCAAGAGGGGCATAATGCCTCCCCCCCCCCCCCCAGCAAAGGATTTTCTTATTGCGCTCTCTCGAATGTGCCATAATTTACACCAATTAAGGGCAATATTTTCTGAAAATCTCCCCCAAACTCGCTCCCTATACATGCTATATATGCTACCTCTTATAGTATATAATGAAATCGCATAAAGTATGTTGATATCGATGTAATCCTAAAGAAGAACGACAGGGATAATGTATGAAATGTCGAAATATAATTCGACATTCCCCGACATTAATGTGCGGCTATCAATTTCATTATGTCGCTATAAATAATTCTCAACCAAAGGAAACCAGCATTAGAAAAAAGTCTGAAAATTTTTGCTCGCTCCCTTCGCTCGCTTTCACCTGAGTCATCAGACCATCACACGCAACTGCTAATTGGGGAAGCTGATGCAGTGTCCAGAACCACAATAAAAGAAGAAGAAGATGATGTTTGATAATTTATTAATCATTTTAACTGGACTGTAGGGTAATACCAAAGTCACAAAATGGTCTTTTTTTCGTTTCATGATCATCCCTTGTAGGTGCCCCCTTTTCCCCAAAAGTGCCCTTTTTGGCTGGTGCCCCCCCCCCACTTTGAAAGACACTCCGCCAGCCCTGCTACTACTACTACTACCACTACTACTACTACCACTCCTCCTCCTACTACTACTCCCACTACTCATACTGCTACTATACTTCTACTACTACTACTACTACTAGTAGTAGTTGTAGTAGTAGTAGTAGTCTTCCAAAAGGCGAGCAGGGTCACAATATACTCCCTCGCCATTTTGACTCCAGATGTATAAATTATGTTCCGTCATACATCGGGTTATCAGACGATTCAAACTGAATTTGGCCATGAAAAAAAAAACCTCTAGGCCCTTTGTGGTAGGCCTACATGTAGTTTGCAATTCATTTCATCCTCTTAGAAATTTGTTTTGATAAATCCGCCTCGGGCTTGGATAGAAGAACTCATGCCTCAATGACCGATAGCAATATAATACACCACGTACACACAGAGAAATTTTTACAAAAATTATGTAAAAAGTTATGTTAAATAGGAACTCCTTAACTTTTTTGTAAAATTTACATAGCAAAATGTTTTACAAAAATTATGTAAAAAATTCTGTTAAATAGGAACTCCATAACTTTTTTGTAAAATTTACTTAACAAAATGTTTTACCAAAATTATGTAAATTGTTTTGTTAAATAGGAACTTGTGTAAATTTTAGCTAAAAAAATATTCGACGATAATTATGTAAAATGTCATGCTAAATATAGGTACTTAAAATTCATGTGTAAATTTTACCTAACAAACAATTCAACACATGTATTATGTCGTTGGGCAAATTCAGTTGCCCAATTGTTTCCCTTTTCCTCCAACCTAGGTTAAAAAAAATTAAACCTCCTTGTTATGTCTTTCTGGGTCTTGACTTTAAGCTTTCCTATCCTATATCTTATCTTATCTTATCTTAACCTATCCTATCTAGTTCGTGTGTGTGTGTGTGTGTGTGTGTAGTGTAATTGGGTTTTTACAGACGTGTATCAATCAGATATGATTATTTACGTCTGGGGACCGACCTTAAAAGGTCACCATCCGAAAGACGTGACTCAGTCTCGAACCTGGGTCCGCTGAATCAGTTTATAACTTCCACTGGTAGCTGGATTACAGGCGCACGCCACAACGCCCAGTCTAGTGCTCTTATATACCCCTCATAATTTTTTTATGCATTTGGTGACATTTAGTAAAATCGGGCCACCCCAAACCATACGCTACTAAAAATTCATGAATATTCATATAAGTGTTTTCCCCAATATTGGGGAAAAAATACGAAAATGCATATTTTACAAAACCGTTTACAAAAACATTTTACTTAATGACGACAAATTACATTGTGCATGTTAAATAAACTTAACGAAATGGGCAATATTGCAAAATCTTTATGAAGAAATATCTTACAGCGTTATTTTGCAAGATTTGTTCAGTCAGTTTTACATAACTGTGTATCAAAATCATGTTAATGTCAACTGACATTCGTAAAATGTATTTTATACACAATAGTTTACAAAACATTTCACTTAATGATGACTTATAACATCTGCATGATAATATTCCCTTTAAAAAATACTTGTACTTTTACACATTTTACATAATAGGCATTTCTTTTGCAAAATGAATTTTACTTAAATAGTGCTAAGTAAATGTTACATAAAATTTCACATTTTGCATGACACATAATATGCGAAATGTAATTCATTACAAATATTTAGTAAAATACTACATAAAAATATTCATTTCAGACAATTTTACATATATTAAGTAAAAATTTTACAAAAGGAAGTTTACATAATGAAATATTAAGTAAATATTTCTCTGTGTGTACCAAGGCCGAGTGTCGTACGAATTCTGTTTTCTTTCTTTTTGCATTTTTTTTCCTTTTGATTGTTATGGGTAACGCTTTTCACTGAAGGGTGCATAAATGACTCAAAATATGCAGGTTGCTTTATGAAAGAGAAATATTTTTCTTTTGACTTCCCGCAAGCTTCTATCAAACAAAATTTTCTATCCACACCGATCGGGCGTTCTTATCCTCACCCATCTCTATTTACGAAATACAGGAATACACCATCTGACCATTTTTGCTGATATTTTCTGATATTCTTCAGGCTTAAAGATGTCAAACGGGTAAGAGAAATCTGTTTTCTCGTGTAAAGTCTTGATTCCCACGTAAATGATGATAATAATAATCACTGTGGCATTGTGTATCATGTGAAAATATATAGCGCTCAGGTCCGCCACGTCGTGTCGACGCTGCATTACGCTCCAACATTATTACTCCGGTCATAGCCGCGAGCGGCCAAATATGTAGCCCGATGGAAATATCGGGTAACCATTTACACCTGGGTGGAGAGTGGCAAACATGGATTAAACTCTTGCCAAAAGACGTTAGTGTCGGGCTGGGATTCGATCGAACCCTCGAACCCTTGATTGAAAATCCAGTGAAAGAACAACTACATCACAACACCTCCACATTTAAATTCATGTTCTTGATATATGTTAAATTTATATACTGTACGTGAAAGCTCCAGCGTGCGAAGAATTATAGGATACACCCGCCAAAACGAAATAAAGTAAAACGCTTTTGAGAAATATCAACTGAGTAAGTCCACGGGATTTGGTGGCATTTGGTGTGCCATACTGGGTATTCATAAGTTCTAAGCATAGAAAGACATTAAATGTGCACCCCCCCCCCTCCACAGAATTCTCTATTCAAATAGGCAAATTCTATAAAATATAATCAAAGAAATCAGAGTCATAAATACAGCAGTAAACAATGGGCTATAATGGACTGCACGGCCCAAACATTAAAACAGACAATCAAATATTTCAGGACATATGATTTAAGCAATATACATTTTATATTATCGCGATCCCATAACTTTCAAAATATTTCTGAATTGGTAAAATTTCTTTGAAGCACATGTTATATATTTATATATTCCGTTTCATAATGACACTTAACACCTGACATGTTTTCTCAAACCTAAATGCACAGAAAAAGTAATATGACAAAAAAAGATCATTATAAAACATGTGATACGAGCAATACATAATGAATTACTTATCATTTCAATGTTTTCACACTGCGTAATAACACTTTTACTGCTGATATAATTTTCTCAAATGAAGGTAATTGATTATTTGATTCAGCTGAAAATATTTCTCGTCTTACAACCATCAAAATATAATTTAGTGCATTATTATTGAGACCGAATTATCCAAATAACTTATTTTGGTTCATAAGTATAATATATCCCCCAGTATTATGAAATATCCAGTACTCAAATTTAGACGATACATTGGAGTAATTTCAGAAGTAGAAAACATGTATGACTGTTTCTTCACTATTACTGTTATTACAAAAGGTGCAGATTTTTATCAGCAACCAAAGGAAATGTATCACTTTACTTCATATTTGGTTTGATCTGAGTTCTTGTTGGGCTATTAACTTATAAAATAATCATATATATATATATATTAATATATATTAATATATATTAATTCTAATACATGAATCCACCATGGATCTAGCTAGGCATGCGGCTTTTCATTGTTCAATACTCCCCTGTCCTTCAAAGAAAAGGAATAAATCAACTGCTAAGGGTCTGCAGGGGCTGCCTGTCGGTGTTTGTGCCTGGTGTAGCCGAAAACCACTCAACCCGCCTCCGTGGTCTAGTGGTTAAGGCGTTTGGCGTACACTGCCAAAGACCCGGGTTCGACTTCCGGCGGAGACAGTTTTTGCAATCCCTGCAGTTATTTCCACAGAAAGGAAGTCAGTAAGGAGGAACATTGAATTTAGCTACGCAAATTATTTCTCTCAATCAATTCAATTGATTTCTCACACACATATATATATATATATATATATAGCTATATAATAATGAGATATACTAAAACATTCGATGTAGTCTGTAACGTATGGGACAGAATAGCTTAAACCTGTCCCTACTCACAAACTAATTTGCAATGATCAAATTATTCATAATGTTACCTCTTGTAGAATACCAAGTCAGATAATTTACTAGACATCAATATTTTTGACATTATTCTCTACTTTCTTATAGATAATTTATTGATTATTATTGTTTTGTATATACATGCATATTATGTATCTTATTTGCATTTCTTTTTAAAATATACTGGAGTACTGGGAGTTTCGCAAAAAATTCCCTAGTTTGTTTTTTATTGGTTTGTATTTCATGTGAAAGTTCCTTTTATTTAACTTATAAAATGAGCCTTATTCACACCGAAGTGTGTCTCGTATATTTGTAATTTCATTTTGATATTTTTCGACTTTTTGACGTCGCCTCTCGTCTAAAAGTAACGGACTATTTTGAATTTTAATGTTTAGCTCCCTCTGAGATTTTTGATATCCTGTTCAGGGAAACCCATGAACATTTCTGATATTTAGATCTAACAGGAATTCTTTAGATCTTGCATGGTATTACGGCCTATTCGAAGATTGGTTTTTCTTTCGACAAAATTTTTTATCAAAAATAAGTAATGTGAAAAGTATGTTTAATGATTAAAGACATTTTCTACGAAAACTTGCAAAAGAAACTTTAAAAAGAGTAAGAAATTGCTTTGTATAGAATACTGTTGGTACTCGGATATGCTTATTTTTTGTAATTCATGCTTTATTGATCCTTGGCATTTCAAATGAAACAACATAACATCAACAGTATAACGGGTCATATAATACAATATAAATGACGTTGGTGTACATGTTTAACATACATGTTAGTTACATGTTACTCTTCCAAAAAAGTAAGTTCCCCAAGACTCTCTTTTAATGTAACTAATGATAATAATAATAATAATAGTAGTAGTAATAATGGTAACAACAAAAACAATTATAATAATAATGATGATGATGATGATGATGATGATGATAATAATACTACTACTACTACTACTAATAATAATAATAGTAATACTCTAATAATAATAATGATAACAATAAACCGCACTGATAGGATTCGCCCTAACGTAGGAAATAATGTAATAATAATGATGATGATAATAATAATAATAATGATAATAATAATGACAATGACAACGATAATAGCAAAAATATTAATAATAATAATAATAATAATAATAATGTCAACATTCTCGGGGGCCTGCAGCCCCCAGGCCAGCCCCCGTCCACCTCATACGACTATGCTTCCAGGTCACTTTATACATACATATATTATATTCTTTTGTAGACATCATTTCGAGTCCGGCAATCAACCGGTGGCCAAGTCGAAGGGGACGCCGTGTTCGGTGGTTTGTGTCGTATTCGTATTAGTGCTGGTGATCATCGGGGTTCTCGTGGCCATAGCAATGCATATCTATACCTTAGGTAAGATATCTCTGATCAGAGATAGAGATAGAGATAGAGAGTGAGAGAGAGAGAGAGAGAGAGAGAGAAAGAAAGAGAGAGAGAGAGAAAGAAAGAGAGAGAGAGAAAGAGAGAGAGGGGGGGGGGGGGGAGAGAATAGCGGGCACTTAGAGAGAGAGAGAGAGAAGGAGAGAGATCATTAAATGGAGGCCCCGTTTTTTAATGCATTTTTTCTTTGTTTAAGATAATGCTGCTTTAATGCTTTATTGCTTTATTGTGTATATAGTGGACAAACTTGTTGGCAAATCTCGTGCTGCACACCCACTCCTGTAAGCTTATTTGCCACGCCCTGCTGGTCTTAATATCATGATATAAAGAGAGAAATATGGGTCTACTGTAATACCTGAGAACAACTCGATGTTATTTGCCTAAATAAAAATTTTCGACCCCGATGGGCACAGTATACTTACCGCATGACTTTGTGTAATAAAACTTGGTCAGACGGAAACACTGATTTTGTCTCATTGACAAAAAAAATGAGTTGACGCTTCTTTCACAATAGGTCACGATACGTAAGAAAAGATTTGTCCTATTCAATATTTTGAGTGTCATCCTTTTTCATAAAATCAATAGAAAAACGTATTTTTAACAAATCAGCATTCGACCAAATGGGAACGACACAATGAAGATTGGACCCCAATCAAAACCAAGTGCATTAGACGCCGATATCAGATTACTGCTGTTCCTATCTGATTACTGTCTGTTCCTATCGTATGACGATGATGATTACAAAAAGCACACAAATGCAAAAAACACACAAAACAAAAACAAAAACAAAATCAACAAAAAAGGCAAACACAACAACGACAAATACTACTGTTCTACTAACTATACTACTACTACTGCTACTACTACTACTACTACTACTACTACTACTACTACTAGCCTACTATACTACTACTTCTATTACTACTACTAGCCTACTACTACAACTACTACAACTACTATACATGTATTACTACTACTTCTTTACAATGCTTGTTCAGTATACTATTACTAAGACAGTACTGCAATACTCCATGCTGATAGTATTTGTCATTATGTTCTCTTGTTTCCTCGTTTTATCTCCCATACAGAGCTGGCCAGACAAGGTAATTTGAGGGAACTTGTGCTGGTACGATTGGAAAGATTGCATCAAGAAGTGCTATAACCTTACTTTTCTCCCCTATTGATAGGTCTGTTGTGTCAGGGCACATCAGGCATACATAATTCATAATCCTTATCCCTTATAGCTGTTCACAACGGCATACTTAATAAGTACATTTATACACAATTGAAGGCTTTCGGTAACACCATGTGGGAGCCTCTGTGAAAAGGATGTTGATACATTCTTTCGTGAAAATAACCCATTTATGGAGCTCTTATATTGTACGATGCAGGGGCGGATCCAGGATTGAGTAAAAGAGGGGGCACACAAATGAAGGTTTGTCAACTTTTGGAAATGGTAGACCCGTATTTTTTTTGTCTCGCGCCAGCTTCTCGAAAAGTCGCTCGGGGGGGGGGGGGGGGGGGGGGGGGTTATGGGGTCCATTTTCCCTCCATAATTCCCTGACAAGCAAAAATAAAAAATAAAAAAAAAGTCTAAAAGGGGGGCACAATCGAGAAAATGGCGGATCGTCTATGGTCAAAACGCATACTTTTCTTCCAAAGGGGGGGGGGGGGAGGGGCACGGGCCGGAAGTGCCCCCCCCCCCTGGATCCGCCAATGGTACGAGGCATAGCCGAGTGGAATAGAACATCGGTTCTTTCAAGAAATTGAATAGTTTCACCATCATCATCATGGTTCTGCCAATACAGCACCTCTTTAATTCATAATTACACCCCCGCGAGATCTTTGCGCTCATCCACTTCCAGTTCTCTTGTGATCCCTAAAGTCGCGAAATCTTTGGGGAAAGATCATTTGCCCATGCGTGTCCTAAATTATGGAATAGCCTTCCTGAAGACATAAAAAAGTACATAACATCTAATTCTTTTAAAAATCATGTAAAAACATTTCTGTTCAATTCTTAACTAATTTCTACATGCGCCCTGAGCACTCCACAGAGTGGATTTGGCGCTATATAAGTTACATTTATTATTATTATTATTATTATAATTATTATTATTATTTCACGAACAACTATAAATGTTTTGTATGCTTAATATGCATTATCAAGTAGGTGTTAATTGTGATCATAAGTATATATATTCCGGGTAAATACAGTGTTTGATTTAAAGGGCGGTTTGAAAGAAGTTCTCTACTATTGCAGTTTGCTGAAAGGTTATGAAATAAAAGAAAATCACATTACGAGTTGAAATAATAACAGATTGATATGGATGAATAGATGGATTGATGGATGTATAGACAAATATTATAGATAGGTAGGTGGATATATATTGATAATTAAGATTTATTATTTTTATATTTTTTTCACTATATTCACACGACAGGCCGTAAACTTAAAGTTTAAAACTTCGAAGTTATCTGAATATATAAATTTGTTTCTCTTATACTCTAAGCTGTTACCGAAACTGTAACCATGGTTACAGAAGTTACAGACGACATGACCACTCCTGAAGGCAAGTATTATACTCATTGTTAATTTGGAATTCTACTATAACCATCAACGTACGGTATGTACGATTTTAGTTCAGTTTATAATACAGACATGGCTCATTGAAAATATTAAATGAGAAAACATCAGGAGACGTCGACTGCTCAAGAGAAAAGGAGGAGGGGTGATGAGCTCGATGCTTCTTCTTCTTCTTTTTCCAGTTGAGTACGTTGGCGTATTATCGTACTTGTGCTTGTCAAGTGCCCAGATATATAGTGCAAGTAAAATCCTCACTACAAATATTACAATACTATGTGCGGTAAAAAAAAACCCCGCAAAAACTGAAGAGGCTTAATGAACCCTCACTTGTTGCACCCCCTGCTTGAAGATCTCTTAGGAGGTGCTATAAACTATACTTGGTGGCAGAGAGTTCCATATTTTGATTGCGTCAGGAAAGAATGTCTTTTGATATGTTTGGGTTATATATGTATACGTATGTATATACAAGACAAAATATGCCGGATCTAATGGAACCATCGGTTTCGTGGGCTGCCTGTATGCTAGGATATACCAGGTCACAAAAACCATCAACTGATACAGCGTCTCTCTCTCTCTCTCTTTTCTCCATCTTCGATTACAAAACCCTAACCCTAACCCTATCATAGCATGCCATGCCTATCCTAAATATCATCCGAGGCTTAATGCCATCATGCCCTTATCATAATGTTGAATATCGTGCGTCTTGGGGAAAGTTGTTCGAGTATAATTTAAGGATGGGGCAATTTTCCCCACCACCCGAGTGGTTGTCCGGGTGTAATTAGGGAGTTTTCGAATGTGTCAAAGTGAACGCCGTCCTAGCTCCTCCCAGCTACAATGGACTGCTTTGTGTTAACTGCATACAAAGTAGGTGAAGGGAGGTTCACGTTTTAGAGAAGGCGGCAATTAAGGAGTTTTCGGATATGTTAACTAGAACGCCGTCTTAGATCGTCCCAGCGATAATAGACTGCTTTGTGTTGACTGCATACAAAGTAGGGAAGCATGAAGCTAACAATGGGTGAAGGGAGGTTCACGTTTCAGAGAAGACGGCAAAACTATGTTTGACGCGTTCTCGATCTGACTACTGGACGAGGGAGAATCCAGTAGACGGGTGAGCCGTTCTTGCACAAAGCGCGTTGTAACTGGGAGGATCTAGGACGGCGTTCACACTGACTCATTCGAAAAACCCCTATTGTCCTGAGGAGCAGTCCGGGGTGAGGGAACTAATTGTCCTGGTACGATCTGGAATGTAATCATCCCAATAGCCGTACGATTGGAAAGATTGAATCAAGAAGTGCTATAACCTTACTTTTCTCCCCTATTGATAGGTCTGTTGTGTCAGGGCACATCAGGCATACATAATTCATAATCCTTATCTCTTATAGCTGTTCACATCGGCATACTTACTAAGTACATTTATACACAATTGAAGGCTTTCGGTAACACCATGTGGGAGCCTCTGTGAAAAGGCTGTTGACACATTCTATCGTGAAAATAACCCATTTATGGAGCTGTTCTATTGTACGAGGCACAGCCGAGTGGAATAGAACATCGGTTCTTTCAAGGAACTGAATAGTTTTACCATTTCACGAACAACTAAATGTTAATTTTGTCCACTATAATTCTTTTGTATGCTTAATATGCATTATCAAGTAGGTGTTAATTGTGATCATAAGTATGTATATTACACGTCTGATTCCAATTTTTTGTTGTATACAGAGGTAAAACTAGGTTTCAGGTAAATACAATGTTTGATTTCAAGGGCGGGTTGAAAGAAGTTCCCTTATTGCAATTTGCTGACAGGTTATGAAATAAAAGAAAATCAAACTACGAGTTGAAATAATAACAGATTGATATGGATGAATAGATGGATTGATGGATGTATAGACAAATATTATAGATAGGTAGGTGGATATATATTGATAAATAAGATTTATTATTATTATATTTATTCACTATATTCACACGACAGGCCGAAAACTTAAAGTTTAAACTTCGAAGTTATCTGAAGATATAAATTTGTTTCTCTTTATACTCTACGCTGTTACCGAAACTGTAACCATGGTTACAGAAGTCACAGACGACATGACCACTCCTGAAGGCAAGTATAATTATACTCATTGTTAATTTGGAATTCTACTATAACCATCAACGTACGGTATGTACGATTTTAGTTCAGTTTATAATACAGACATGGCTCATTGAAAATATTAAATGAGAAAACATCAGGAGACGTCGACTGCTCAAGAGAAAAGGAGGAGGGGTGATGAGCTCGATGCTTCTTCTTCTTCTTTTTCCAGTTGAGTACGTTGGCGTATTATCGTACTTGTGCTTGTCAAGTGCCCAGATATATAGTGCAAGTAAAATCCTCACTACAAATACTACAATACTATGTGCGGTAAAAAAAAAAAAACCCGCAAAAACTGAAGAGGCTTAATGAACCCTTACTTGTTGCACCCCCTGCTTGAAGATCTCTTAGGAGGTGCTATAAACTATACTTGGTGGCAGAGAGTTCCATATTTTGATTGCGTCAGGAAAGAATGTCTTTTGATATGTTTGGGTTATATATGTATACGTATGTATATACAAGACAAAATATGCCGGATCTAATGGAACCATCGGTTTCGTGGGCTGCCTGTATGCTAGGATATACCAGGTCACAAAAACCATAAACTGATACAACGTCTCTCTCTCTCTCTCTTTTCTCCATCTTCGATTACAAAACCCTAACCCTAACCCTATCATAGCATGCCATGCCTATCCTAAATATCATCCGAGGCTTAATGCCATCATGCCCTTATCATAATGTTGAATATCGTGCGTCTTGGGGAAAGTTGTTCGAGTATAATTTAAGGATGGGGCAATTTTCCCCACCACCCGAGTGGTTGTCCGGGTGTAATTAGGGAGTTTTCGAATGTGTCAAAGTGAACGCCGTCCTAGCTCCTCCCAGCTACAATGGACTGCTTTGTGTTAACTGCATACAAAGTAGGTGAAGGGAGGTTCACGTTTTAGAGAAGGCGGCAATTAAGGAGTTTTCGGATATGTTAACTAGAACGCCGTCTTAGATCGTCCCAGCGATAATAGACTGCTTTGTGTTGACTGCATACAAAGTAGGGAAGCATGAAGCTAACAATGGGTGAAGGGAGGTTCACGTTTTAGAGAAGACGGCAAAACTATGTTTGACGCGTTCTCGATCTGACTACTGGACGAGGGAGAATCCAGTAGACGGGTGAGCCGTTCTTGCACAAAGCGCGTTGTAACTGGGAGGATCTAGGACGGCGTTCACACTGACTCATTCGAAAAACCCCTATTGTCCTGAGGAGCAGTCCGGGGTGAGGGAACTAATTGTCCTGGTACGATCTGGAATGTAATCATCCCAATAGCCGTACGATTGGAAAGATTGAATCAAGAAGTGATATAACCTTAATTTTCTCCCCTATTGATAGGTCTGTTGTGTCAGGGCACATCAGGCATACATAATTCATAATCCTTATCTCTTATAGCTGTTCACATCGGCATACTTACTAAGTACATTTATACACAATTGAAGGCTTTCGGTAACACTATGTGGGAGCCTCTGTGAAAAGGCTGTTGATACATTCTTACGTGAAAATAACCCATTTATGGAGGTGTTCTATTGTACGGGGCATATAAGCGGAGTGGAATAGAACATCGGTTCTTTCAAGGAATTGAATAGTTTTACCATTTCACGAACAACTAAATGTTAATTTTGTGCACTATAATTCTTTTGTATGCTTAATATGCATTATTAAGTAGGTGTTAATTGTTATCATAAGTATGTATATTACACGTCTGATTCCAATGTTTTGTTGTATACAGAGGTAAAACTAGGTTTCAGGTAAATGCAATGTTTGATTTCAAGGGCGGGTTGAAAGAAGTTCTCTTATTGCAGTTTGCTGACAGGTTATGAAATAAAAGAAAATCAAATTACGAGTTGAAATAATAACAGATTGATATGGATGAATAGATGGATTGATGGATGTATAGACAAGTATTATAGATCGGTAGGTGGATAAATATTGATAAATAAGATTTATTATTATTATATTAATTCACTATATTCACACGACAGGCCGAAAACTTAAAGTTTGAACTTCGAAGTTATCTGAAGATATAAATTTGTTTCTCTTATACTCTACGCTGTTACCGAAACTGTAACCATGGTCACAGAAGTTACAGACGACATGACCACCCCTGAAGGCAAGTATATACTAATTGTTAATTTGTAATTCTACTATAAGCATCAACGTACGGTATGTACGATTTTAGTTCAGTTTCTAATACAGACATGGCTCATTGAAAATCATTTGAAGAGCAACAATTCTTGTTGAAAGAGTAACCCTGCATGTAGAAAGAAGGCTGTTCAGGGATGAACAAGGATGTTTTGATATCCAACACTTACACTCTAAAAATAATTTTGTCAAATATGACTAGAATCTAGTGAGATTTTACTAGAATAACTATTCCCTAGGCACCTGCACTATTCTGGTCAAAACTACCAGCCTCTGCTTTATAAAGAGAAGAGAATCGTAGTCAAAATGAAGAGAATCCTATTCAAAATGAAGAGAATCCTATTCAAAATGAAGAGAATCTTATTCAAAATGAAGAGAATCCTATTCAAAATGAGCAAAATTCTGCTCAGAATGACTAGAATCTGATGAATAAAATGTAACCAGGTGACCTGGTCAAAAAGTACCTAGAAGTTTTTAAAGTGTAAGAGAAGATATTAGTTCTTAAAAAGTTAGCATGATGTGAATAACGCAAAGACTCATATTTATGTCAAATGTTTACTTTTTTCAATCTAGTATGCATGATGCCTGAGGAGGCTAGCATTGGTAAGAGAATGTATTTATTCATGTTATGATGTACAATTTTGAAGGACGATATGGATAGACAGGAAATATATTAATTAATGGTTATCCCATGAGCAGATGAAAGTAATAATATAAAATGTCGGAATAACTTTGATTGATACAATAGCGTACTGCAAAATGAAGGACACGCGTTACCTAGGCAACAACGGTAAATTATCTTGTAGACTTGGAATGGTAATTAGGAAGTATTCTTTTTTAAATCTGTACATGGGCAAGTCCAAATAATTTGTCTCCTGCGTTACCGACATTATCAAAGTTTTGTTTAGTATGCCTGATGTTTCCTATCATATTGACAGCCCCTATAGCTAAGAGCAGATAGAATATCAAGGAAAATATTGCTGGCAATGTCCAGTTTAAAACATGTTGTTTTGCTTGTGCATGTACTTTGGCCTTGTCCACTTATTCCAAAGGAGAGATACCATACATGGGATGATGAAGAAAGGAAATAATAATAATAATGTTCAAGGCGCCTAACAGACATACATAATATCGTCAGCCTTATGCCAAAAGGGCCTTAAGGCCATAGACTTTATACAGTGGTAAGGCCCTTTTGGCTTAAGGCCGACGATATACGAAGAAAGCGATGGATTGAAAAGGAAGGGGTGGCTGCAGCGAATAATGCAAATAAATACAAATGGGAAAACATCAGGAGACGTCGGCTGCTCAAGAGAAAGGGAGGAAGGGTGATGAGCTTGATGCAAGTTCTTCTTCTTCTTCCAGTTGAGTACAGACCGCCGTTGGCGTATTATCGTACTTGTGCTTGTCAAGTGCCCAGATGAATAGTGCAAGTACAAATTTTACAATACTATGTGGGGGTAAAAACCCCAGAAGAGGCTTAATGAAGCCTCACTTGTTGCACCACTGCTTAAAGATCTCTCAGGAGGTGCTATAAACGGTACTTGGTGGCAGGGAGTTATATATTTTGATTGCGTCAGGAAAGAATGTCTTTTGATATGTTTGGGTTATATATGCATACGTATATATACAAATGTGAAAGAAATTGCGAGAATAACGTTGCGTAGCTCAATCAAAGTTCCCCAGAGCTGTCCTCCCTTTTTGACATTTTTGCAAAGGCTGAAAAAATGTCTCCGCCGGGAGGAAATAACATATACAACAGCTTTGGCAACTCTCGTGGAAATATATATACAATGCAAAAGGAAATGAGAGAATAATGGTTGCGGAGACATTTTTTCAGCCTTTGCAAAAAATGTCAAAAAGGGAGGACAGCTCTGGGGAACTTTGATTTAAGTTACGCAACCATTATTCTCTCATTTCCTTTCGCATTATATATATATATAAGACCAAATATGCCGGATCTAATGGAACTTTCGTTCTGGTGGGCTGCCTGTATGCTAAGATATCCCAGGTCACAAAACCCTCAAATGAAACAATGTTTCTCTCTCTCTCTCTCTCTTCTCCATCTTCGATTTGACCACCACCGAACGAATCGCAGAGGAAATCGATCTGGCGGTCGGTGAAGTCCGTGAGGTGACGTCACCGTGTTTCCCCTCCGAGGAGGAAGCCCCCTCCGGTATCATTGTGGTGATCAAGGCTCCTGAAGGATACAGAATCAAGATCAGCTTCAAAGAATTCAGATTCGACAGTTGTAATTATGATTATGATAATAATGATGATCTGTTATGATGATGATGATGATGATGATGATGATGATAATGTTGATGATGATGAAATACTGATAAAATTAATAGAAACATTAATAACAATAATAGGCCTAGTAGTAGTAGTATTCGTAGTAGTAGTAGTAGCAGTAGTAGTAGTAGTAGTAGTAGTAGTAGTAGTAGTATCAGTTGTAGTAATAGTTAATAATAATAATACTAATAATGATTGTGACAACAACAGTAATAATTATAATAATAACAATCCTAAAACCAGAGAAACAGTTGAGAGACAGTTTGAACGAAATCGCGTAAACAACAACAACGCTATGAAAATTTGATGTATGTAAATTTCAAATATGAAAAATTGGGTCATTCCACTCTGAGGTAATATGGGACAACCCCAGATTTTTTTGTACACTAACACAATTTTTTACTAATTTCCTCTTCCCCGCAAAGTTATATATATAGTAGATAGTATAATGTTATCGGTCCTCCAGTTTTTTAAAGGTTCCTAACTTGGTGAAAAAGGTCGAAAATGAGGTTTTAACCATCCTTTGTGCAGGAAAATATAGAAAAGTTGTCCTGTCATACACGTCACAAGGACTTTTAACTGAAATTTTCATAGGCCCATGTATAGTGATTTCAAATTTTAAAAAATCGTAGCTTTTTCCTCTGATTTCATTCAAGCTTTTACCATTCTGTTGCTCTGATATTTCTGCTTTCATTCAATGCAATTTGTTGTCAAGGTTGGATAGCCTTTTCCGTGGTTATGTTTATATATTATGTTCTCGTTGTGTATCCAGACGGTTATCATGTTTAATGCCGGCTGTTACGCGATGCCTCATTTCGATTTCGTAACTTATTATCTACGCTAATCAAGCCTGTTGAGCAATTAGTGCATACGCCAGTAAAACAAAGCTGAAGTGCTTTCACTGTTCATTTAGCATTTACCCTTATTTCGATATCATTCTGGAAAGGCGCGTGAAAAGCCACGCCAATCGCTGACGCAGTCTTGTGTCAGACAAATTACGCCTCGCTGACGTAAGGACCGCGTCAGTGACTTGTACTGTCTTTAGCGAGTCATGAAAGAGTTAAGAAGTTTAAAAAGTGATTGCAAAATAAACAATGCGAAGAATACTTTTAATGACTGGCGTATGGGTTAATTACCTTCATGGGTTCGATTAGCGCAGGGACTGACGGAATGGAAATGACGCCTCATGTGAGCCGGGCTTTAGTTTTACCTATTGTAACGCACGTGCTCCGGCAACAACTGCTCCGCGGTAATATCGTACTTAACCGAATTCTAAACCGTTGATCTTAAAGACCCTATCCAAAGCCAATACAACTACACATCAGTGGAAAGCTGATGAGACGTAGCATAAAATTATTTTTCCTTTCAGTATTGCACAAAAGCAGATCGAAATTTCACTGAGCCGCCCCTCCCAAATTCGTGTCAACAGTAGTCGAATGAGCCTTTATCTTTATGACGTTATCCAATGTAGACCTTGTTTATCGGCTCGTAGATGGCCTGTCGGCCAACTGACTACTATACGTACCGTGTGCGATATGCTATATAGCAAAGCTTCTTTTGTTTTGAAAAGTTGCTTATCGAGGGTAAAAAAAAATGACAGCGTCAGATATTCAAGATGATTTAATCATATCTTTAATTTATTTATGAAGTGGGTGACAGCAGTGGGAAAGGGGGTGCGTGAGGAAGACACCAGCCCATCTGTTCGAGGATAATTATGCACCTATGTCGACTATGTCTGGCTTCACGAAATCCCTCTTTTAGGAGGAGAGTTTCTAAAGTGAGAAACTGAATGTTATAAAAGTCCTCCAAACAGACGGATTTTCTGATAAGTGATGTTATTATAGTTTATAGTGACGATAATTCGGGTGAGAGGCGGCGTGTGGTTGCCCCGCCGTGAGCCCGGATAAAATGTAGGTGATTCTGCTGAACCTGCCAACGCTGAAAACCGATTTCAGCTTAGTATAATACCCTACAAAAACGCGGACAGGCAACATTACAACCTACATGTAAATCTCAAATATACAAGAATGTAAATTAGTAACTGTTAACTTAGATCTGGACTCAATTTCAGGTTCTCGCAAATCGTCTGCGAGCATGGGTGTCGATCCCGTGGTGGTGGTGGTGGGGGGTGGGGGTGAGGGTATATATCCTCCCAAAATTGAGGTGGGGGTGGCCTGTATTATCATCCCCCAATAATTTGGATAAAATAAATAAGAATTAACTGAAAACTAATGGTTATCCAAACTCATTATGTTTGATCTTAAAAATACGATCACATTCTTTAATGATTAGAAGTAAGGAAATAAGAAATGCCATAATTTCAGTGCGAAAATATCGAAGAAAATTCGTTCGCTCGCATTGTTATTCTCATTTAAGGGGTTCCGTTTATTGGCGTAGATGCGTGTATTCCTTCTTTGCATTAAAACCCATTTTGGGATGCTCTAAAATGCAAGTTTTGTAGACAGATTTTTGAAAAAGTCCCAGTTGTGGGAGGGGGGATACCCACTCCCACACCCTCCCCCGGCTCGGTCGCTTCGCTCAGTGGCGTATCTAGGGGCAGGGGGCATGTGCCCGGGCGGCACTGGAAGGGGTGGGGGCGCAAAAAACGCAAAGGAGAGAAAGAAAAAAAGGGGGGAAATGAAGAAAAATCTGAATCCTTACGGATTATGCGCCCCAAATGTAGTTTTTGAAGGTTTGAAATGCGAAAATTTTCCAAAGATCGGTCGCTTTGCTCTCGCTCGCACAATCATTTTCTTTCAGGATTTCATAATTTCGCGCCCCCAGTATATAGTTATACGAAGGAAAAGTGAAAAATACGAAGTGAAAAAGGGTACTTATCAGAAAGAAATATTGCGCTATAAGAACGGGAAATGGGCACTGATTAGACAAAAAGGGCAATAATTAGATTTCATAAGGGGCAGTAATGTCTAAGGTTAAAGGGGGAACTTATTAGAAAAGAAAAAAAGGCACTATACGAAGAAAAGGGGGCACTTATCAGCTATGAAAAGGGGCAATATTGGGGTTTGAAAACGTGTGTGTGTGTAACGACCTCTTAAGGGGGGGGGGGGGGGGGGGGTGTACTGTGTTTCTCCCGGGAACGCCACCTCTGCCTATAGCCCTATATCTTTTACGAAATAAGGCCCAGAACAATAATCGCTGGAGCGTAATGTCGGAGCACCGTTTTACCGTCACACTTGTTATGTACATGATTATCCTATCGTGCTTACTATACTCTTCCCTTGCCCTAGTTGGAAGCAATAAAGTCCGGCTCGGTAACGGTGATATACCTAGAGCATCCGCCGGCGTCATCGGTTTCTTCGAGGGCTTTGATCTCCCGCCTGACATCGTCTCCAGTGGCGATACGATGTGGCTGAGGATGTTCGGTTCTTACGGGGTATTCTATGGTGCACTGAAAGCAGAGGTGTCTGTCGTCAATGATCAAGGTATTTATTGGCAGATTGGGGAGGGGGGGGGGGGGGGTGCACAATCATCCCGTGCCCCCCTTTTTAGACCCAAGTGACAAATTTTACACATCCCACAAATTGTGCCACCTTTTCAAATTTTGACCTCAAAGGCATCTGGAAATTTAACTGTTTCGTTTTACTCCTTTACTCCTTTACTCTTTCTGTATTTTCCTCCACATAAATTTTGTTTTCTTGCTTGTCTCCACTCTCTCTCCTTCCCACCCACCTTCCTTACCTGTCCTTCGCTCTCGCTCACCCCCTCTCTCTCTCTCTCTCTCTTCTGCTCCTCTTTTTCTATGTTGTTCTCTCTATTGTCTGCCTGTCTTTATCTATCTCTCTCCTCCCCCATGGTTTTTCTCTTTGTATACACGTGTCTTTCTGTCTTTGTCTGTCTCTCTCTCCATTCTCTCATTTTCTTTCTCCTTCCATTTCTCTCTCCATCTGTCCCCTCTTTCACTCTATCTGTGTTTGTATGTCTCCCTCCATCATTCCTAGCTATCTCCGTCTTTCTCTCTCTCTCGCTCTCTTTCTCTTTTTCTCTCTTTCTCTCTCTTCATGTCTGAAGATGTTCAGATGAACTGTACTGGAACATCCCAGCCTTGTCGGTATGCCCTCCGATGTTTCACGGAGGATGAACGGTGTAACGGTGCCACAGAATGCCCCAGTGGCACTGATGAAATTGGATGTGGTGAGTGAACACAATACATTATAAAGGGGACGTCCATTATGATTTGAATGAAAGCAGAAAAATAAGACAAAAAGAGAAAATCAGTGAAAGTTTGAGAAAAATTCGACAAGAAACAAGAAAGTTCTGAATTTCTGAACTTGTAATCAATCAAGCACAAAATTTACAGGGCAGAAGGGGGTAGGAGCTCGCAAGATACGTTACGGAGTTGCCAATTTCTTATTTCTGATTCGATTTTACTCAAACTTTCATAATTGTTTTCTCTAATTTTTCTCCCTTTTTTAAATGGATTTGATATAATATAGGCTTGACTTCCCCTGTAACAAATAATTTGAAGAAAATTAGCCAACATGAAAGTTAAGTATGTGTCCGACGAACGTTTTGGCAGTTTTGTACCCAACTGAATTTTGCTCATTTTGTAGTAAACGATAATTGTGATTGGGCCAAACGTTAAACCCAAGTTTGGCATAACTTTTCCCAAAAGATTGCCCTCATGTCGGGAATTTTACTTGAGTCTAATAGAGTGTACAGTGAATAGCAACATAAAGATAATTTTATGAGATGATCGAGTAATGGGAGTTTTGATTCCCTATGATATAGCCTATATGAATCTTGTTCGGATTGTGTAATATGTAGTTGTAACATTCGCGCATTTCAATAGGTGATGCACCAGATCAGGGTACCGAACAGAAGTTGCCCTCAAATTCCAGCTCAGGCTATAGATCGATCCTTTCTACACAAAGTTCCAAACATCACAGTTTTTACAACCAACTAAAGTAATATTAATAAGCCCTTGTGTACTGACTTCTTGAAAGTTTTTGGGATCGTGTTAAACAAAGAAACCTCGGGAAAATTTTGACAATATTTACGGTGGACGAGGGATTACAGCGATGCCCGGTTTTCATACTAACTTCGTTCCACGCCTCATTTGTATAGACAACAACCAGTTTATCTTCTTGTAGATGTGAAAGGTTTCGAAACTAACACAATAGGGTTTCACATTCATATCCATTTCTTGATGTCAACAGGTTATTTATCTATCCTGTATAGAGAACTGTAAATATCAGGAATAATTCCTCTTTTTTGTGAATGGGGGGGGGGGGGGGGGGGGGGTTAGAAGTAGGTGCAGGGGAGATGTATGTTATACGGAAATTACACCCCGCTGTATTCTATGGTTATAGTGTGAATGTTTTACCTTTACATGACTACCGTCTCAAAAATGCTGAGGCATTCCGAATAAATGTGGATTATTCTTTCATGTTTTTCTTCTTTTCTAGAATGTCTGTATGCAAGGCAATTCAAATGCGAGGACGGTAAATGCATTCCTCGGAACAGACTATGCGACGAGTTTCCAACGTGTGACAACGACCTTGTCAACTGCAGTAAGTCCATTATTATTATTATTATTATTATTATTATTATTATTATTATTAGCTCAGATGGAGATAGAACCATTTATAAAAATAAGTGTGAAAATATGAAATTTAGGGAGATAATGTACATGTCAGATATGAAATTGGAGGAGGCTCTTTCCAAAACCTAGACAATACTGATACTGTGACTCCTACCTTTTTAAATTTGTATTCCAATGGTTTCATTTAATATCCTGCAGCCTTCATGTGTCCCCAGGGCTTCAATATATCCACTGAGTTTCTTTGCGACGGCGTTAACGACTGCGGCGACCACGCGGACGAGCAGCAGAATTGTGGTAGGTCAAGGATGTCCACCTCATTCGTCTTCTTTCTCATATGCCTTCGTCTTACTTGCTTTAGTTTTTTCCTGTTAAGTATGAATACATTAAAGTGAAAGTAAATTGAAGCTCCTAATGGCGCCATATTTCAACAGGATTTGATAAGTGTCTGTGCATCTAATTTTCCCATCATGCTCCATTCTAATTTGTAGATGCTTAGAATGTATCTGTAGGACATTTTCCACATGTGCAACATCAAAAATAATAGTTTGAAATATAAAATGTACCTAATACCAAACAGCTGTTTGTCGAAATTCAAAATAAAATGCAATTAATTTTCAAATTATAATCTCATTAGCAGTTACTGTAAGGAGGCGCTGTTCAAGTTTTGCCATTTTAATGCCACTTTAAAACAAGAAATGTACATCTTTGAAGGTTTGCATGGTGGAGCTTATAACGTGGAGAAGGTTTACGGTTCACCATGTGTGTTGGTAGGAGGAAAGGGAACAGGAAATTAGAAATGGATAGACGAGAAAGGATGACAAGAGAGAAAAGAAGAAATAATCTTTCGTGACAATGGGTGAAGTCCTGAAAAGGACTGTAGACTGAAGACTGAAGAAATGTACAATAATGAAGGTAGATAATGCCTTGCAGGATTGGGGATCCAATTCCGAAAAATGTAGGGTTCTGTTACATTTTCGGCATTTTGAACCTTCGGAGTGATTAACCCTATTTAATTTATGAAATTACGGACCCTATTTCATTTCCAGAATTACGAACCTTCGGAATGAACCTTCGGAGTAAACGAAAAACCCCCCGATATTTAACTGGCAGGATAACACATGAAAGCTGAATAAGCCTTTTTGAAGGGGGTCCAACAATTCTTCTTCTTCATTCTTCCTTCCATCGATTTCTATTCCGTTTTCTCCTTCTTCTTACCTTTTTTTTCATGGATATTTCCTCGCCTTCGCTAATCGAAGTAAGCATTCAGTTTATCAACTTTTATACAAAAAGAGAAAAAAAGGACAAAGGATGGGAAAAAAATGATTCGAAATATAAAGAGACAATCAATATACCTTGCTTTAAACCAAAAGGGCAAAGGCTAAACATCCTGAAGTTTATGTTCGAACACATCCTTGAGCTTTTTATAAGTTGGGACATTCAGTATATCACTAACTCAAATATTTGATATTGAGTTAAACAAAACAAAAATGTTGATAGGCTTTTATTCATAAGCGTAGCCGGGGGCTCAAGGGGGCCATGGCCTCTTGTTCATCCGCTAAAAAGTCACCCACGGAACTTGGGAGACAAGACATTAACCCTACCGCTTTCACGACCCCAGGTGTCACCCACTCCCCCGTCTGAGCCCTCTCCCCTGTTTAACAATTCTGGTTACCCCTGTGCTTTTTATTGATATATTATAAACTTTAAAAGGAAGGTTTGTATGTTGTTTCGACAGCCTGTGACAACGACGACCAGCACTTGTGTCCAAGTGGGGAGTGCATCTACCAGTACAACGTGTGTGATGGCTTCGAGCATTGTAGTGATGGGTCAGATGAAGAAAACTGTGGTAGGTTTGATGATGGTGATGGTGGTGATGATGACTATGATTGTGATTATGCTGACGGTGGTGCTGGTGCTGGTGGTGGTGATGATGATGCTAATGGTGATGATGATGGAGATGATGAAAATGATGATGGTGGTCATCATAATGATGATGTTGAATTGTTTAATAGTGGTGGTGATGGTACTGGTGTTGTTGTTGGTGGTGATGATGATGTTAGTGATGGTGACGGTGGTGCTGGTGGTGAGGGTTAAAGTGATGATGATAGAGACAACGAATAATAATAATAATGATGATGATGATGATGATAATAGTAATAATAATAATGGTAAGCGATTTTGCAGTACCAAGCACTTATTTCTTGATAATAATGGTCAATAACAATTGTGATGTTGACAACGATGAAATGAATAATTGTTTTGCTTTGTATTTGATTGTAATATGTATGCCATTTTCCTAACTAGTTTGTCAAAGCTGGGAAGTCATCTGTCCGAACGATACATGCAAGCCGTGGTGGGCGAGGTGTGATGGAATCAACGATTGTGGTGATAACAGTGATGAAGAAAATTGTCCAGGTAAGAAGAAGAAGAAAAAGAAGAAGAAATATAGTATGATATATATGTAGAGGCCAGTGGTGGATCCAGGATTTCTTGAAGGAGGGGGCTCAATATTCACAAAATTTTCTGACAAGCAAAAAAAACAACAAAAAAAAAAAAAAAAAAACAAAAAAAACAAAAGAAAAAGAAAAAAGGTCCTCAGCATTTTTGGGCCCCTTTTTAACTAAAAAAATCTATGACAAGCAAAAAAAAAAAGAAAAGAAAATGGTCCTCACCATTTTGGGCCCCTTTTTATCTAAAAAAATCTCTGACAAGCACACACAAAAAAGAAGGCCCTCAGCATTTTGGGCCCCTTTTTTGTCCCAGGGGAGGGGCCACTTTATGTATTGAGAGTGTACAAAATTTTATATTCGGGTATATAAAACTACCCAATAATGAGGATATTCAGGTGCATCGCTTCCCGGATATGGTGGTAGTTGCCCGAATTTCGGCACTTTCAAAATCCACAGGGGTATGCAGCCCCCACCCCCTCCTCTTACGCCTATGGTAGTAGTAGTCGTGGTCGTAATGAAAGATGTTGTAATTTAGCTTGTGTTCGCTATGAAACAGATGAGACAGATGAAATAACTTTGTATATCATCAAATGATAGTTATAAGAATGTATCTCCCATTTTTGTTGCAGTATGTGGTGAGAACTACTTCGACTGTGGCAATCGGCAGTGTTTGGAAGCTTTCAAGCGATGTGACGGATTCCCCGATTGTTACGATGGACAAGACGAGGAAAATTGCCGTAAGATTTATGTAATACATTACACCGAATTGTCAAAAATCCGTCGGTTTGGAGTCGCTTTGTTGTCGGTTTTGCAGTGTGACTGAAGTATTATTAGTCGGTGGCGTATCCAACGGACGGAGAAAGCGTATGCCCCTCGTCTGCATTCCCAACGTGATACAACTTGAAATGGGTCTATAAGTCTTGGGCTGCCCAGATATACTACGATCCCCACCCCCCAGCGTTCCGTCTATTGACACGCCACTAACCAATGCTTAACTGGGCTCTGCAACCAATGATGAGATGATGATGATGGTGATGAGATGATGAGGATGATGATTATGGGGAGGATGATGATGATAATTATGATGATGCTGATGCTGCTGCTGCTGATGATGATAATGATTAAAGTAATTTTGATAATGATTTTGATGATAATGATGATGATGACTATGATGATGATGATGATGACTATGATGATAATGACAAGAAAATAATTTAGTAAATAAAAGTAAACTGTTCGGATAGTAGTAACCATGGTAACCAGAATATTAACAAACCCTTCGCCCCAAGGCTCTGGATATTTAACGCGCAAACTTATATTTGAGGAGGAGGGAATGCATAAATTCAAAAGATTATTTAACCTCTCGTGTGAAGAAGTTTGAAATACTGCTGTAAATAACAGTTTTTGCTGTGATCTCGTGCTTCTTACAGCCTCCCCGGAACCTTGTGCTGAGGGTGAGTTCCAGTGTGACAACGGAAGATGTCTTCGAGAATCCCTCAAATGTGACTATGTAGAGCAATGTGAAAACGGTGAAGACGAGGACAATGCGCTTTGCAATAGAGGTAAACGGGATTTTGATGTCTATACGACGGGTCAGAACTTCATTCATGTTTTTTTTTTTATTAATTACTTTCCACAGGGTTCTTTTATTATCATTTTATAATCACAAACATATAAGGTAGACAATCATGTGCGATAAATCTAATTCCATATTTTTAAAATTCATTTTGATGCTTTAACATTCATATAAAAAGTGAAAAGGTGTAATACTGTAATCTCAGCCATGCTACGATACATAAGTATAATATCGTTCATACATGTATCCTACGATTACAAAATTAAAAAATTAAACAAGAACAGCTTTTTTAAATGCTTTGTAATCCGAAAGTTCTTCTATATAGCTCACAAGTTTTTGACACTTCCTAACGTCTTTCTTGAATGATTATCATGAAAGTTTTCGTGTTAATTTTTTGCGTCATCATGATCTTATTATGCCAACACGTGGACTACCTATCGGATATATATCGCCACGAGACCTATTCCAGTAATCGAAGTCCTTGATTTTTTTTTTAAAACCTATTGCAGAGCCGGATGAGTGTTACCAGTGTGCAGATGGAACGGATTGTATTCCTTTATACTGGGTCTGTGATGGTTTTCAAGACTGCAACGACTTCGATGACGAGGAGGGTTGCGAGGATGGAGGTGAAAATCGGTCTATGGCGGGATGTAATGTAATCATGCTATAAAGATTTAAAAATTGACATTTTTGCTCGATTTTTTATGGCATTGAATGCAACCATATTTTTAAGCCCAAGGCATAGCATCTTTCTGTTTGAAATGACTATCAATAAGAAAAAATTAGAATGCGTTAAACAATAAACATATCGTACGGTTTGTAAGAAAAAATAAATAAATAAAAACAGAAGTAATTTTCAATTCTATTATCTATATCTTTCCATTCAAATCGTTTCGTAACTTGCCTTTTCTACCTGCAATATCTTGGTATAAGTCATCAATATATCTAAATCTATTATGAATTGGTCTTGATCATCACACCGCATGGTTTCATCTATCTTGTTTTTTTATTTTTATTTTCAAACTACAGGATGTGAAGAAGGTTACTCGCTGTGTCCCAATCGATCCTGCATCGCGAATGAATACGTGTGCAACGGAATTATCGATTGTCCCGGAGGCACGGATGAGTCCAACTGTACTGATGCACCAGGTACTTACGCAAGATTATCTCTCTCTCTCTCAACATTCCCTATCAAATAGGCACATACAGACAGAGACACAAACAGAAACGAGAAACAGAGAGAGAGAGACAGAGAGAGGGATGGCTTTCATTTAACGGAGGACATGTATTGTTCCTCTATTGTTCCACCTCTTGTCCTCGTGACATTCGACGTGAAATTTAAGATAATTAATTCATTTTGTTGTTCATGTGACAATCAATAAGTTAATGATTCTACTGTCATAAAAATAATTTAATTTTATGAGATATTCAGACCCTCTCTCAAGTTTATGTTATAGTAACACCCTTGAAGCATAAACCGACAAAGACCAACAAAGGAGCCAAACAACCAAAAACGACCACGAATCAAAGAAAAGATTTTGCCTCCTTTAAATATCCTCCTCTACAGACCCCTGTTCATCCTACTCAGCCTCTGACTACTTTATATGCGACGGCAAGGACGATTGCCCAGGTGCCTCGGATGAAGCTAACTGCTGTGAGTATGAAATTTGTTGTGCCGATCCATGCAGAGGCAGTTGTGAGACCCCATCCATTCCTATGTACCATAAGCCTCCAACTAACGCCCTCCCCCCCCCCCCGTCCTGAAGACGAGTTCACGCCCCTAGGCAGGTACTTGCCCCAATTTATAGAAAAAGCCCAATCACCCAAATCAGATCAATTGAATGATCAACCATTGATGTGGTGTAATTAGTTCGATGGCCTAGTCGTACAGCTTATATTAGACCACATCAAATGAATAGTCAATATTGTCATGGTGTGGGGTGCTAACATAACTCACACCAAGATCAAACTCATAATCATCACATAAATCAACAAAATTACTCAAAACAATCTAGACAAATTACCTTGATTTCTTGCCTTTAATCATCGGTTAATCGCCCTGCGCATGCGCGTCCAAACATAAAAACACCTTATCTTATTATGCATAAGATTTGTAACAATACATTGATGTAATGTATTCTCTATATCAACTACACTGTATATGTTTATAAATGTATTTAAAAATGACACTTTCTTAATTTCTAAGACTTATTTTTAAGTCCGAAGGAACTCCTTTGTCCCCATTTTAAAACTCTCTTAGACTTAAACCGGGGACAAAACAATACACTTATCATTCATTTTTTATATATTTATTTTCTTTTTCGAATCATATACTTCGTTGATTTCGATGTTGACTCGTGTTTATGGTCGTTTCTCAGCTTGTGGGACAAGACCCGTGACCCAGTCCCGAATCCTAGGGGGTCAGAACGCGGGCAAAGGCCACTGGCCCTGGCAGATCCTTATCAGCGGTAAGAATGAATGATGTGTAAATTAAACATGATAATATATTCTGTCGTTGCCATTTTCCCACAAAATATGACGTTAATTAGAGAGGACTAATTAATTCTTCGCACGCATAAGTTGATTGTAACATCATCATGCACATGTATGACTAGGCATATAGGTCACTTTTTTCCCCCAGATAACGTCGTTATACCAGATTTCGATTGTAGTGCATTCATAAAATGATTGTGTTCGAAAATTTGGTTGAATCGGTGGGGTCGGTCTGACCGACTTCAATCAATAGGCTATTCCCCGAGGGATTCTAGGACAACTACCCCCTGGAAAATTACCCCGTACAACTACCCCTGGACAACTACCCTCCAGGACAATACCACCCAGGACAACTACCCCTGGAAAATTAGCCCCGGACAACGACCCCAGAATCCTGGGTAGTTGTCTGGGGGTAATTGTCCTGGGGTAGTCCTGGGGGTAGTTGTCCTGGGGTACTTTTCACGGGGGTAGTTGTCCTGGGGTAGTTGTCCTATGGGGGTAATTGTCCGGGTGGGGCTAGTTGTCCGGGTGGTAGTTGTCCTGGGGAGTAATTGTCCTAGGGGGGGGGGGTAATTGTCCAGGGGGTAGTTGGCTGGGGGTAGTTGTCCCGAGGGTAATTGTCCAGGGGTAGTTGTCCGGATACGCGTGGGCTAGCCCCTCTTGGAAAATAGAACTCGACGCCGTACAGATTCATTAAAAATTTTCACAGGCCATGTATTTGTGTACTCTGTACGACGTAGTGTTCAAAACTATTATTTGCAAGGTGAGAGGGTTCGAAAAGAGGAAGAAATTACGCATGTAATGATTATAGATACTTGATATATAAACGCATTATACTTTAACAAACAAGAAACGTTAAAAGAAACAGATTTAAAGAAGCAGAGAGAGAGAGAGAGAGAGGGTACGTAAAAGAGAGGGAGAAGCAGAGAGAAGAGACAGACAGACAGACAGAGACGGAGATAGAGAGGTAGATAGCGATATAGATTAATACAGTTATTTTGAGAGATGTCAATATTTACAAGTTTTTCGTATGCCGTTTCTGATTTCCTAATCATAATAAAAATCTAACCAATCATTGAACTTCATTATTTCGTTCCACATATATTTGTATACAGGCCAAAATTTCTCGGCCGATCCAAGTTGTGGAGGCACTATTCTTAATCGTCGTTGGATCCTCACTGCTGCGCACTGTGTGTAAGTAAAGTTAGTTATCACTGTGCCAAGGATAATTATGGATAAGTGTCCCTGCTGAATTGAGGGGGTTGGTAGAAGGCGGTGTTTGAAATAGAGCTTATAAAAAGAGAGAATATAAAACTAAGCATTCGTAAATGAAAAGAAACAAATGAATGATTCCGACTATTCACTAAATCTCTTATACAGGACACCTTTTTCGATAGGCAACCGATACGTCATTGCGGGGGTGACCGACCTCCAAGACGAAGACACATCGACCTGGCAGAGCCGCCTAATCGTCGACATCGTATGGAACCCCGAATTCTCTTTGGAAGATTACTTTGTCTCCGACGACAATGCGCTGCTTCAGCTCGACAAACCTCTCGACTTCGATGACTACGTGCAACCGGCGTGCTTCCCGGACGCCGACTTCCCGCTCGACCCTGGAACCTACGTCACGGCAGTGGGATGGGGGCAGACAGGGGCAGGTAAGAAAGGAACGAATAAATGTATGTGTCATGGAATCGTGGTTCATTTACTGACTATCATTCGAAAGGTTGAGGGTTCGAATCCTACCTCGGTACTAACACTCTTTTGCAACTACATTTATTGTTCTTCAGCCAATTGTAAATGGGTACCCGATATAGTGGAAAGCTAGTTGCTTTGGCGGCTCGGGTAATATAGAAGCATCATGTATAGCGTGATATGAGCGCTATATTAAAAGCCATTAAAACATAAAAACTGCGGAGGTATCATAACATATTCAAATGATTTAATGTGTGGGGTGTAAAGAAACCTCAACTTTAAGACCCCCCTGTAAAGGAATAATGTAATTCAACGTAAAACATAAAACTCTCCTTTATCAAATTCCTCTTTCTCTTTCTCTGAACATAGTCTTTGCCTACGATAATTAACATCATCATTCTCAATTATTCCTCTTTCAATACTTATCAGGCTATACCGCCACTCATCTCCAGGAGGTTCGTCTACCTGTATGGCCAGACGAAATCTGTGACAAGTACCATTACATGACGGCCGAGCAAGCTCAAAGGGTCATCTGTACCGGTTATGAGAAGGGTGGTCTCGGCGTATGCTTTGTAAGTTTATTCTAAGCAAACGTCTCTTTTTAATGCTTGTTCTTAATTAAAGCCCCGGTCGCGCGAGGAGTCATTTGGTGACGTTATATAGGAGCGCCTCAATGACTGGTACGGTCTTTGAGCGTCATGGAAAAGTGATTGCAAATGAACAGAGCAAACAATATACTTTTAATAACTGGGGTAGTGATTAATTCCCTTCACGGATTCAGTTATCGAAGGTAATGACGCAATCAAAATGATTCTTTGTGTGAGCCGGACTTAATGATTTTTCTTCTGAATTGTCTTAGGAAAGGTGAAAGCTAAGTAGACTCGGTGGTGTCACTTCATATTCAAAGGTAATACCGCACGATCGTAGCAGTGTCGAAGATGAACCCCAAGTTTGCATACGTTGTCCACAAATATGACCCCTCTTTGCATATAAAACAGGTACAAAATGGGCTCTAAATACAACCCTATTTTGGCTCATTGAGCATGTTGAGTGAACATTAACAAATATACCCCTTTTCACAATACAGGTACATACGCATTCACATGTTGGCGTACATTATTTTGACCCTTTTCTCGTGAAATTACTTGCTCTTTCTAAAGACGTACTGGTACCCTTTCAAATTTGCGAATATCCCCGAAAATTAGTCCCTTTTACGCGAAATTTCTAGCTAACATGCTTACACAAATTTAATATGCAATTATGAATTGATTCCACCGGGGTGGTAGAACGGTGATCTCCTATTACCAGCAGGTCCAGCGTTCGAAACCAAGTCGATGCGCGAGTGGCCTTTGGTAAGATTTGGGGGGTTACATTAAAAAACAATTACCATGGAATTACTCAGTGAGCCAATAATTTATTTAAAGAATATCGTCTCATTTCCAAACGATATCCTCGTTCCACCGGTGCTCGAATATAATTGGAGATTCGTATTCTGTCGGCATTATTTAATAAGGTATAGTTTGGTCCACACATAATTTTGCTTGCGCTACCCCTCACCCCCCCCCCCCCCCCCCCCACCTTCGAACCGTATGATGCGCCACTTGCGTATTCCCACATTTGCTCTGGCGAGATTGCTCTGGACTTGGTATTTCGTCAACGATATAGGGTTAGGGTTACGGTATATGTATGCAGAGTAATGTAACATTTGCCTGGTATATGTATAATGTTTGGTCGAAGGTTCAGTGAAGCAGGGAAATATTACATTTCCATGGTTAGGTTAGAGGTGTCGTGGTCGAGTGGATACGTCACTGGACTGTTACATCACATGGTTCGCGGTTCGAATTCCGCCGCAGCGCTAATGTCCTTTGGCAAGACATTCATCTACATTTGCCACTCTCCACCCAGGTGAAGTAAGTAGGCACCCGGTAGGAAGAAATTCCTTAGCGCCTATCATGGCAGCTCGGCTAAAGCCCGGGTTAATAATGTGATACTTTGTATTAAGCGCAGTAGAGTATATTTGTATTGTAGCTGCGCTATATAAATGGACATATTATTTTTATTATTATTATAAATTTGGTTGGTGTAGGAAGCTGACTGCGGAGCAATTATTGTCACAGGAACATATGTCGCACAATCCATTTGTTTGGGCAGCCCTTACCCCTCCCCCCTACGCCCATTAAAAAAAATGATATCCGCTAATGCTTGTCATTGCATCCATACAGGGGGATTCTGGAGGCTCGGTGGTAGCCGAATGGAACAATCGTTGGTACTCTGTGGGGAGCGTCTCCGGTGGAATTCAATGCGGAGCTCCGTTCGTGCCTGGCCTTCTCATGAGTGTTCCTTACTATCGCCAATTCATCCTCGACACCATACAAAATGTGAAATAAAGCGTAGATTACCGGGTTGCTAATTTCCTCCCTGAAATATATCTTCATGCCTTCTTAATTCGGTCGTGTAAGCATAAATAATATCACCTGGTTTTTGCAGTAATTGCAAAATTAGAAATGTGAAATAAAGGATAAATGACCTTAATACTAATTTTCTAGCTGAAATATCTAACAACAAAAATGCCTTCTTAATTCGATGGTATTCGAATAAATGATAATTTATATACATGTATTCAGAATGTGTCAGTTATTTGTTTCACGGGGGCATTTATGCCCCTATGCTTCTGTGTACACGGGGCCCCCAGATCCCCCACTGTTCGTATAAATCTTTTCGAGGTTTATTATCCACTTTGAATTCGGTTCTGCCTGTAAAAGAATAATCATGATATAACAATATATTCTATTTACATGTATTGTAATTTTCTGGTCTTTAAAGATACATTTCTCTTCAAATAATTATCCAATAGTTTACATTTAATCATATCTGGCCTGTTATGCGTATCGTAGAATTTGTCTATTTTTGGGGTACTTTCGGGTGATATATTTATATATTTTTGTAGCTGTAACGATTATAAGATACATGAACATCAAATATTTGTACTTATTTTTTATGCCGTTTCATTTTTACTGTGCCAAAATAATGTTTGTATACCTTTTTGTACGACACACTGGTGTGATATTCTTACTACGTAAGATCGTGGTACAATTGAATATTTTTATAAAACGATCGTCGCTTATAAGGGGGGGGGGGGGGGGGGGTGAGCAGATGGGACACGTGTTCCCGCAGGAGAAGGAGGGCGCAGTTTCATTGTTTTGTCAGGGTGCCACATAGTACCCTACATACGCGAATTGTGGGTAAAAGTTCTCTATTATACAGTGTGTTTTAACAAATTTTACAGGAAAATTATATTTAGAACAATGTTAGACTGTACGTTGGACATTTGGGTTTTAAAATGAATGCATTTGCTATGATTTAGTTAGAATTTTTTGAAAATTAGTCTACACAACTGCATTTTCTTAAAAATCGTCATCTGAAACAATAAAGGTCATTTATATCATTGATATTGTCGTTGTCGTTTGTCCATAAATGTATTGAAAACAATGACAAGTTTTCTAACAAAAGTCATGCCGGTTTCATTGTTTACATGAACATAGGTAATTATCAAATTTTTTCGTGAAATTAAAAAAAAAAAGAATATGAAGGGGAAATAAATTTGTCAGTCCGTAGATAATAATATCCCAGTGCATGATAAGTCACTTCTTCAGGTAAAAAATGCCCCTCCTGAAGCATCCCCTTTGTCAGAAGTGGCAGACCATCGGGCTCGGACAATGGAAGTGGGGAGGGGCAGCTTTCGTCCGCTAAAAAAAAGGTGCCCCCGCATTTTCATTGTCCGAGCCCGACGTTCCACCGCCTCTGCCCTTTGAGTCGAGTCCTTTTAATACCGACTTTGCAGACTACTGAGTAAAAATAATTATTAGAGAAAAGGCATAAAACATCGTCTAATATAGCCGCTTTGGGCTTAGATATATTTCAGGGGGAAAATTGCAGTAATTGAACGAAGCACCTAAAACAGATTTAGGATATATCTATCGATTAAATGGCCTCTTTATCATGAATAAAAGTCTAAGAAACAGCATCTTTTATTGTCGGAAGGGCACTTATTCTGTTCACTTGGAATGGGAATTTTCATGGCATGAGGGACAGGCATCAAGAATTGCCTGCAAGGGTAGCGTGCACTCTTTTTCTTAAAGAGGGGGAGGGGGCAGCGGCGTCGCTAGAAGGGGTATGGGGGTATGGGGCAGGGGCTGAGCCATGATTTTGTAAAATTGGAGGGCGCATAGCTCAGAGTTTTTTCTGACAATTAAGCAACAACAACAACAAAAACAGGTTATCAGTTAAAAAAAGGGGAGGGGCACAATTTTAAGAAGATGGGGCACAATGTACACTTTTCTCTAAAAAAAAGGGGAGAACGGGTAGAAGTGCCCCCCAAATCCGCCACTGTGTGAGGGTATCACACCCCCACTCCAAATTGCTGTCCGCAAATGCGCCACCTTTGTCGGCAAAAAAGGGAGAGGGAAGAAGAAAGAGAAAAGGAAAAGAAAAACGAGGCAGGAGAAGGAAAAAAGAAAAGAAAAAGAAAAAGCAAAGGAAAGGAAAACAAAAACAGAAAGGGCAGCTGCCACATAACTTCCTCCGCCCTAGCCTGAAAACGCCGCCTTTGGCTTTGTTATCCTTGGAAGAAAAGGGGTGATTGAATAAAGGAAGCACACAAACGAAGAACTAAAGTGTAAAGGCCTATAATTATGGTAAACGATTAGGGAAAACAGATGATACAGGAGAAAATTACCACAGGAAGTGCACTTATTCTATGGCGGGAGGGGCATAACAGGAAGGGGTATCATTTGTCGCAGGAGAGGCACTTATACTAAACAATATCCAATAAAGTAAGTTAATTACTTGCTTATGAAAAGAGTGGGTGGCGCATGATCATTCCACTCTTCAATCCCCGTCAGAGATTCCAATTACCCTATATAAGTGACATTTTGAAATCCACGTTTAATGATCTCAAATTCATTCATTAATTTTCCTACAATTTTTCGTATGCCTATGTTCAAACTTTCCTAAACCTGTTTTCGCAGTAATTCTTCTGTAATTCGACCCAACTTATTCCATGGCGATATTATGATTGGATTGTCCTTTAAAAGAGGCACTTTCTGGCACCCAATAACATAAAAAATCAGTTGAAAATATTATGCCCGGTGTGCGATAGAGCTGGATAAAGGACAGAATTAGCCGTTAATTGCTTTGATAGAAAATGGGGCACGTGCATGCATCGTCAAAACGGGGTAACCTCGCTAGTCATAAGGACCGCTATTCATAACTGGGCGTTGTGGCGTGCGCTTGTAATCCAGCTACCAGTGGAAGTTATAAACTGATTCAGCGGACCCAGGTTCGAGACTGAGTCATTTGATTTGATTTGATTTTGATTGTTCAATAAAACACACAAATTAAAAAACTAAAATAAGCAAACCAAATGATAATATTAAATGGGAGACACCCCACGGCTGTGCCGAAGCTATAGTGGGAGGGGTGATGGAACCCCCCCCCCCCCCCATCAGTCCGACCACGCTGCGCCATTCGACCCACCTTGCCTCGGTACAAGCACGTACTACTGACAATTTTCGTCAAATTAATTCATAAATGACATAGCCTGTGTGCGTGTGTGTGTGTGTGTTGGGGCGTGCTGTAGCAGTTGTGGATGATCAGGGGCTGTTCTATCATGTCCATAATCCTCAGAAAAGGCGAGGTAGCTCAGTGGTCGATCAGTGGCTTCGTAACTGAAGGACCCGGGTTCGAAACCAGGATGCACTCGTGTCCTTTGGTAAGGCATTAACCCCAAGTCCCTCGGAGAGGACTTAAAGCCGTCGGTCCCATGGTTGTTTACTTACAAGCAGTATGCTTTACAATATACCATTGGTACATGGATGCTGAAGTTTAAAGACTTCGAAACATGTACCGTTCGAGACACCCCCATAACCTAGCTAACATTATTTGCCCTGGTCCTGTGTTTACGAAAATGAAGTAAAAATAACGCACATGTATATTCCTGTTGTAATTTGTCACCGTGAGAGAAATCTTGTCACACCACCCTGCCCAAATCTGATTTTATCCTGGCTACGCCACTGAGACATTACGAAGAACAAGCAGGCCTATCATTATGTCATTTTAGAAACTATTAATTTTTATTCGAAAATGCTAGTAATGTGTGTTTTTTTGTGTGGAAAGTAGCTATTTAATAGGACCTATGGACCTACGAATTGTATAGCCTGAGACATATCCAGTGGCAAAAGTTAAGGACCAGTCTTCAGTTTCAGACAATGAAGAGTTGCAATTTTTTTTGATGATTAATCATACCTAAATCAACATACTGTTAATCATATTAATTAACATAACTTCATGCATGGGTGTCGATTGTATTCGTGGTTGGTTGGATGACTGGTGCCGAATATCCTCAGCGTGAGACCTAAGCGACCTAAGCGACCCTGGGGAAGGGTGTCGGGGAGTTGGGGGGGGGGGGGGTGCTAAGCCATTAATGGTAACTCTGCCATCAATGGTAACTACCATGGTAACATCACTCAACAGCGAATCAAAATCAAGGTTTCCATGGGAGTTACCTCTGATGGCAAAGTTACCATTAATGGTAAGTTTTATGCAACGGGGTCCAGGGCAAATAATGATAGCTAGGTTATGGGGATGTCTTGATATCAGTGTCAAGGATAGCCTATAAAAATAAACATACTTTTACAAACAAACATGACAAAACACATAGCACTTTAGCGAACTGTACATGTTTTGAAATCTTTCAACTTCAGCATCAACCTGAGATTATTCCATCAGTGCCAATGGTATATTGAAAAGCATACTGCTTGTAAGTTAACAACCATGGGACCGATGGCTTTAAGTTCTCTCCGAGGGATTTTGGGTTAACGCCTTACCAAAGGACACGAGTGCATACTGATTTCAAACCTTTAGTTACAAAGCCACTGTTCGACCACTGAGCTTTCTCACCTTTTCTAAGGATTATGGACATGATAGAAAAGACCCTGATGACAACACCTGGTACAGCACCCCCCCCCCCCGCAAACAGGCTATGCCATTTATGAATTACTTTGATGAAAAATGTCAGTAGTATGTGCTTGTACCGAGGCAAAGGTGGGTCGAATGGCGCAGCGTGGTCGGACTGATGGGGGGGGGGGGGGGGGGGGGGGGGGTATTTGTTCCATCGCCCCTCCCCCTATAGCTTCGACACATCCAATATCCAATATTATCATTTTGTTTGCTTATTTCAGTTTATATTATAGTTGTTTTTTTTAACAATCAAAATCAAATTACGATATTTCACATATAATCCTAACCCTAACCCTCTTCTTCCATTATGAATAGCGACCCTCTTCTTCGATTATGAATAGCGACCCTCTTCTTCGATTATGAATAGCGACCCTGTTATTTGATTATGATTAGCGACCCTCTTTTCCTATTTTGAATAGTGACCCTCTTCTTCGATTATGAATAGGACCCTTTTCTATTATTATGAATAGCGACCCTTTTCTTTGATTATGAATAGCTACCCTCTTTTTAGATTATGAATAGCGACCCTCTTCTTCGATTATGACTAGCGACCCTCTTCTCCTATTATGAATAGTGACCCTCTTCTTCGATTATGAATAGCGACCCTCTTCTCCTATTATGAATAGCGACCCTCTTCTTCGATTATGAATAGCGCCCCTCTTCTTCGATTATGAATAGCGACCCTGTTATTCGATTATGAATAGCGACCCTCTTCTCCTATTATGAATAGTGACCCTCTTCTTCGATTATGAATAGCGACCCTCTTTTCCTATTATGAATTGTGACCCTCTTCTCCTATTATGAATAGCGACCCTCTTCTTCGATTATGAACAGCGACCCTTTTTTTGCCTCCGCCATCTGCTATACGGGTGTCTACAGATTCACATAAAACCGCCGGTTTGAGAGCAGGTTCTGAATCAGTTGCGTCAATTTCAAATCCTTCGTCATCTCGAAAACTTTTCTGGTGAGAATCCTATGGTTCACTGTATCGTAAGATGCAGAGATGTCGATCAACAAAAGCTGCTCCGGCCCGGTTATCAGCCCTTCTTCGATGTACTGTGTGAGGTTCAAAAGTTGGCCATGCAGTATAGGACTTTCCTTGCCTGAAGCCTGCCTGCTCAGCAACGAGGAGCTCATTAACAAAGGGGGCAATACGGCAATACGGTTGAGTACTGAAGAGTCTTTCAAAGAGCAAGTACGGTATACAGAGTAGCTCTTTGGACTGGGTGGGTCTTTACCTGGTTGCAGTAAAACGACTACTCTGGCTTCCCAGGTCGAAATTCCAGTAGAAACCAGTAGAAACCAGTCAGGATATTTTACTGGTGTCTACTGGTTTTAGGATTCTATTGGTTTCTACGGGAATTTGAACAGATTCTTGCAGAATTCCCATAAAATCCATTAGATCTCACTGGTGTGAAGACCAGTATAAACCATTAAAATATCTACTGGTCAGAAGAACGGTACGAAAATACAGTGTCAAATTGATAGAAACCAACAGAAACCATCAGATTCAACTGGATTACCAGCCGAGACTCGAACTGTAAGAAATCAATAGAAACCAGAGTAGTCTACTGGTTTTAAAATGGGCTGTATTACCAGTAGAAACCATTTAGAACCAATAGACTCTACTGGTTTGAAGAAGAGTGTCAAACCGATAGAAACCATTAGATTCAACTGGATTGAAGACCAGTAAAAACCATCAAATACCAGCAGAGACTCTGTGGTTGATTATGATGGGTATGAAATTAGAGTCAATCCCTAAAAATGATAGAAACCAGAATAGCCTACTGGTTTGTAAAAGAGCTGTATTACCTGTAGAAACCAGTTAGAACCAGGAGACTCTACTAGCTTGAAGACGAGTGTGTTAAAATACAAAGTCAAACCAATAGAAACCATTATTATTCAACCGGATTGAGGACCAGCAAAACTATTAAAAACCAGCAGAGACTATGTGGTTTATATCAAGTGTATTAAATCAAAGTAAAACCATTAGAAATCAATATAGAATTGTCTACCTAGATTGAAAAGGGGTGTATTACAAATAGAAACCAATGAGAACCAGGAGTATTTACTGGTTTGAAGAAGGGTGTCAAAATACAGAGTCAAACCAATAAAAACCATTCAATTCAACTGAATTGAAGACCAGTAAAAACCATCAAAAACCAGCAGAGTGTATATACATGTGGTACATGTATTCAAAATAAATAGCACAGAGTCAAACTCGTATTAGAAACCCAATTAAAACTAGTATAAAATATACCAGTTGAAACCACTGTATCACCAATTGGCGCATTTGCTTAGTGGACAAGATACCAGTTGAAACTAGACAGTATATCCGATTGTCACAAACCTTGTGCCAGGTTTCCAACTTGGTCTTTCCATTATGTTTTTCAAACAGCAGTTTTTCCCTAATGCCTTGGTCCAGTTCGATACCATGCACAATTAACTTTTTTCCCCCCAGTTGTCCGCTGGCTCCAGTTGGAAACCAGTAGAATACCAGTTGAGAACAATAGAAACCAGTTAATTTGCATAATAAATAATGGTGCTTGTGTATTCATGTTTTCCTATTATTTATTAAAATTTGCAGTACATTTCTTCATTGTTGATGATTTAGTGTATTGCATAACGTTTATCAAATACAAAGATGGGTCAACAAACGATTACTAGAACAATTCATTCACTGGTATCAATTACAGGTAAGTAAACAGTCATTAAGGAAACACTAACCAGGAACTAAAATATGTTCATTCAATACAACTATATGGACGATGCCCTCGCACTTCAAAACATGCAAAGTCTTCAAAATTCCATTGCAGACATACCAGAGTAACTTTGTTGCTATTGCCACTGGTAGTTACTAGTACAAGATCGTTTCATATCTTGTAATTAACATACCAAGGTCAATTTTAAACTGGTTATACTGGTTTCTCACTGTTCTAAGTGGACTTGTAGAAATTTCTTTCTGGTTTTCTACTGGAATCTATTCACTGTCCATTTTTGTATTGACCAAGGTCAATTTTAAACTGGTTATACTGGTTTCTCACTGTTCTAAGTGGACTTGTAGAAATTTCTTTCTGGTTTTCTACTGGAATCTGTTCACTGTCCATTTTTACGAGTAAAATTTCCTTCTGGTTTTCTACTGGAATCTATTCACTTTACATATTGAAACCAGTCAAAATTTCTTTCTGGTTTTCTACTGGAATCTATTCCCTTTACATATTGAAACCAATAAAATTTCCTTCTGGTTTTCTACTGGAATCTATTCACTTTACATATTGAAACCAGTAAAATTTCCTTCTGGTTTTCTATATACTGGAATCTATTCACTTTACATATTGAACCAGTAAATTTTCCTTCTGGTTTTCTACTGGAATCTATTCAATTTACATATTGAAATCAGTAAATTTCCTTCTGGTTTTCTACTGGAATCTAAATACATATTGAAACCAGTAAAATTTCCTTCTGGATTTCTATTGGAATCTATTCACTTTACATATTGAGTAAAATTTCCTTCTGGTTTTCTACTTGAATCTATTCACTTTACATATATTTAAAAAAATCTGCTTTTCTACTGGAATCTAGTTCCATATTAAAACCAGTAGAAACCAGTATAAAGTTCTACTGGTTTTATCCTAATGGTTTCTACGGGAATTTCGACCTGGGTTTCCTCCACAGCTTTGGGATTGTGTTGTCGCTCACACATTTATTCAGCATGTCCAGAAGCCACTGGAGTGCAACAGGTCCAAAATGTTTGATCTGCTCACACTTAACATAAGTGTTTATAACTTCTATCCTTCTGGCCTACATTTCAATAGTGATCTATTATATACAGTGCGTATAAAAAAAAACGCAACAAGATTTGATTTCAAATTTGTGAAGATTGTGTTAACTTTACACCAAAGTGAGTAGCAACATCTTAAAACCACATATCTCCTCTTTTCAATGATATCTTATTTATTCATACACGGTCATGGATGGCTGAGTAATCATTCTTTTTGGACAATGGGTCAAATTGGACTTGGGACCAAGTTTAGACACTGCAAGAATCAATGCACCTTATCAGAAATTAACTTAACAATTGGAATAATGAAATTAATAATCGCAACTTACCATTGTCTTCTTTCGGATATCTCTTTTTAACATTACATCCCATGCCCCTCAACGTGGCCCCAAGTTATTTATAAATATCAGATATTGAACATGAAACTAATTTGGAGACTGATGATGATGATGACGATAAACGTTACTCAATTCAATTCAATTCAAAATGGTTTATTGAAAATACTTTCTTCGCGTCAAAGCCGATTTACAAAAATTTTACAATCATGATTTCAATAACATCAAAGGTTACATATAGTTTGTTATAAACACTTGGAATGCATAACTTAATACTTAAATGAAGTTTGTAAGCAGAGATAGTGAAAAGAATAAAGGCATAGAAGTGAGAACGGGGAACAAACATGAACAACATCATATTCAATTGAAATCAAACAAAGGTATATGGAAGTCGAACGAGTGAGAAAGAAAGGAAAAGATGGAAGATGAACAGAAGTATAAGGATAATTACATAGTATGGAACAAGGAAGAATACAATAAATCAACAGAAAGAACAGACGATAATAACCAGATAACAAATAGTATTGTATAATGCGATGTAACTTCTTAATAGGGGAAATTTAAAGGAAAAATAGTAAAGAAAGCATTAAACGTGGTCTGTGAGGGAGAGGGGTAAGTAATGAGTGTTGTATAAACAGTGTGAACATATATATAGAGGAAACGAGAATGGTAGATAAATAATAAAAAGTATATGGATATCAGATTACATACTCATTTACATCATTAAATTAATGATGGCAGATGGTGATGAAGAAAGCACAACTACGTGTACTACTACAAAGTTAAATAATAATTTATACAACCAAGTCGTTAAGCCGATGGAACATATCATATTCATGATGCATGCGCGAATGTTGCAGTCACACCAAAGGAACCAACTCCAGACCGATCAAAGTTATCATGTTATTTTCAATGACATACCATTGGTCGGTTTGGATTCAGTTTCATAAGTGTGTACACTCTTAAAAATGCGGGGTCAAAAATAACCCCAAACGGGGTTACAAATGACCCCGCATGCGGGATCAACTATGCACAAACCCCGTGCGGGGTCACCCAAAGTAACCACATAGCGTGGTTACATTTCGACCCCGAATGTGGTCAAAATTTAACCACGATTGCGTGGTCATTTCTGCATAACTTGACCCCGCATAATTTGACCCCGCATACTAATGATCATTACCTTATAACCCCGTCAAAACGTACGGGGTCATTTCTTCCGACCACGCAACGTGGTCATTTCCCGTCGGACGGGGTTGATACTTCTGCCAGATGCGCGTGTACCATCCACGTTTCAAAGATTAAAAAAAAGAAGCTAATGTCAAGTAATATCATAACATAACATATTTTGTATATTTTGCTCACTATGACCTATAACCTATCCTCACCTATCGTATAGCATATCATATACACCTATCATCCTACTGTAGCCTAGCTACAGCCGGGGTAATAATACTTCGGCGCTTAGAAACATTTGTATTAAGCGCATTATAAATGCAATGTATTATTATTATTATTACTTTAACCCTACTCCTATTATAGTCCTACATCCTATCCTATACCTGTATCCAGAAAACCTTTACTTTATTATATAGGGACTGTATTGCAGTGCTTGCTAAAAGTGGTTAAAGATTTTAATTTAATTTTCTAATGTAGATTTTTAGATCTTAAACCTAATTACATGTTTGAATATGTACAACATAATAATTAGTATACATACATTTTTCATCACATTTCAAAGTGCAATCATTGCATAAAAACTTAAAAATCAAGTGTCATTTATATATATAAATTCTGGTTGTTTATACGGTTGCTCATGGGTATTCAGGATACATCATGAATATTCATGAAATGGCCCAACGTTTAACCAAGTAGAAGCCGGACCAATTTTGCTGATGAATAAGCAATATTTCAAATGGTTAGTGATTAACCAGTGAAATTGGAACATTGTGACCAACATATTTTTGGAAATAACCCATAATTATGGTGTTGACCAATCGCATTGGTACATTTTTTCACCAGTCCTTTTTTAGAGTGCATTAAAATGACCAGTTTTTGCGTGGTCATTTTGACCACGCAAAAACTGGTCATTTTAATGCAGCGGGAGCATTATTGATCGAAAACAACCCCGAAACGTGGTCGAATAAATTCGACCACGCAATATGCGACCCCGCATTTTTAAGAGTGTAGCCCGACAGAACCATCAGTGCATACGGCCGAAGTATACTATTTTTTAAATCTGAAAAATAGAGTACATTCTGGCCCACCCAGTACGTTGCGTGGATTGAGAAATCCTATCTTGTTATTGAGAATAAAAATAAGTGAAATTATCAAAGCAATTTTGAAATCAACCAAAACTGTTGAATGCCTTTAACTAGTAGTTTTTCGGGCCCCCTGCAAAGTCCCCAAGTCACGTCTTACTACAAGTCATGAAGAATTTGAAACTTGACCTTGCAGGTGAAAAATTTATCATTAAAGTTACATGTAGGCCTACAGCTAGTAACCCAAATCCCAAACTACTTCTTCTTCTTCTTCTTCTTGATTTGTTTTTGTTTGGCAATCATAATTGACTATTTTTGCCACACACTGTACATAATTATGTAGACCTATACGTAACATTTTTTTCTCTCCTTTTAATATCGGTATTCTTTAACGAGAAACAAAAAAAAAAACAACACAAAACAACAACAAAAAAACATAACCATATGCACACACCCACACACACACATACAGTCAAAAAGTATAACATTTCATCTTTAGACTAGTTTACATGACCTTGTTATTTCTCTTTTGTTGTTGTTCTTTCAATGCAAGAGCTAGAGAAAGGGGGAATTATGAAAAAGAGAAACTGGGGGGGGGGGGGTGATTGTTTTTTGTCTGGCAACCAGTCAGATTTGACTATTTTTGCCATATTAAATTCCGATATTCTATCCAATGGTATATACTTTTATTTTCTTTTTCTTTTTTTTTTTTTAAATTATTATTATTATTATTATTTTTTTTTTAAATACGCTAGGAGATCTATTATACTTGGATTTACAAATTCAAGAGGTCTTTCTCTAATTCCTAATCAGTTTAAGGGAAAGAAAGAGAAAAGGAAAGCAAAATGGGAAAGCAAAAGAAAGGAAGAGCTCCAGTCCCGCACCCGTACCGCAGTGCGGGGATACGTCTGTCCCGTTGATGTAGAACATCAACGTCGGTGAAGTCTTGATCTTTCCAGGGGACAAGACGCCTTTAATCCTACCTACGTGGGAAGACAAGCCCTTGCAGGGTGGAGCTTTAGATGAGAAAAGGTAGAAAAGTGGTTAGAAGAGAAAAAAAAAAAAATATATATATATATATATATTTAGTCTATGTTATATACACAAAATTTTAGGTATTGCTATATATGGTAAGGCAAAAAAAGGAGGACCATACTACTGACAGTGAGTGATAATCGATATCGTGCAGCGTACCATATATACACATAATTGTACAATTACGTAATATATTTTTTTTCTCTCTTTTTTAAGGCTTACAAGATATAAAGCTTACATATTCATAGAAATATTAAGTACATAACATCTGTACTCATTTGTATCACCATTTATATTACCATCATTATTATTGTTCACCTCTCTTTCTCACATTCCTTTTTACCTCTTTTTAATTGTATTTTGTTTTGAATATACACATGTATGCCCGCATACATAACACGATAAAAAAAACACCCCCGAAAAACGGACCCAAGTACAATTTCAAAGGCCCACTGCAGTGCCCACAAAGACTAGGCTCGGACCAAGCAATACGTGATTGTAATGTTCGCACATTACCAAAGGTGACACACCGCGCTATTGAAAAATTGTCCCGAGTCCGCTTCCCGAAAGCAGCCCCCACCGTGCCACATACAAAAAAAAAATATATACACATACATACCTATATATGCACTTACACCCTACACAATCATATCCCCATATGGGGTGGCATGAGATGCTACATTAACATGACTTGCGTACAGGCGCGTAAGAAAAAAAAAAGAAAAAAAAAAAGTCATTTGACAGAGTAGAATGTATATGTACATAGACTTCGTTATAATAGTTCCTGTTCCTCGAATAACTGAGTTACTGATGAACTAGGGCGGTGCATAAGCCTGTGGGGGTAGTACAGTTGGCCTTTAGCCACCTGCCACTAATCATCAGCCGCGAAGGAGACTCTCTCCAACCGTTGACCAATGAAAGATTTAGAATCTATACATTAGCCCCAGTATCCGATTTGCAGGATTATAGCTGATAATAAAATATGAGAATTTTCCCGTGTCCGGCTTTTCTTTACTTACTTTTTTTTTTTAATTTTTTCTTTTTCTTTTTTCCTTCCTGATCTTTTCTTTTTTTTTTTTTCTTATTAAATATTGTCGTTTGTAACAATTCATGCCACACTTAAACAAGAAAACGTGCAATTTATACAGCTGCAGTTGCCATACACACACGTAATATATACATGCATACACCATACGTCCTTCCAAATATTAATGTATGTCAATGTTCTATGTATAAATTACAAAGTACGAAAACCTACATCCTCACATGCGCACCTGTAATGCTATAGGCCTTTATATATTCGTCTCGTTCGGAGAACGAAACGTATCAATGCTCTTTGTTTATCGATGTTGTTACTTTTCAGGAGGCCCTGAATTTCTTGAGGCACTTTCAAATTTGTTTCTGTAAGCAACATTGCTCTTTCAATAATAAAATGTGGACATACAATAAGAAAATGATCAATTGTTTCTGTCTCTTTACAGATATCACATAAACCAGTTGGATGTAGTTTTAAACGAAAAAGGTCAAAGTTAAGCCCAATTATACCAAGACGAAGTCTATGTAGTAAACTTTCACAAAATCTATTAAGATGACATTCATATAAAGAATGGTGAACTCTCGGTTGTATCTGTCTCAAATTGCAGGTTGAAATCTTCCACCGGTTTTGCCATTCCTGTGTATATTTTAATGTGATCAGATTCTTTACTTCATCAAAACTTAATTTGTTCTGGATTTCGATGTTTTTTGTTAATGCCAATTTTGCATGAAAATCTGCTGCTTCGTTTCCACTTATGCCGCAATGGCTAGGTATCCACTCTAAATTGACTTCTTTGCCTTGGTACTTCAGTTTAGTAACTAAAGTCAATATTTCGGTTACGAAAGATATATTTCTTTGGTTCTTTATGGCTAACAAAGCACTTAGTGAGTCACAAAATATTACTGCTCCTACATAGATATTAATATTTTCTAACCAAGTTAACACAAGTACTATTGCAGCCAATTCTGCTCTAAAAACTGAGGTATGGTTATTTAATCTTTTTGATTGGTGGTAAGACCATGCTGGTACATAGAAAGAAGCAGCAGATATACCTGTATTGGGTACTTTTGACCCATCTGTATATATATGTAGTTGATAAGACCATTTTGTGTTTATTAATTGAAGGCTTTCTTGATATAGATATGCCTGATTTTCTTGTTTACTTAGAATACTACTAAGTTCAACTGATACTCCCGGGGGGATGAAAAACCAAGGTGGAAAATTATTTTGATTATATGTCTCAATATGATAATCCTTTTCCGTTCTACATCCAAAAGGTTTGTTTATCTTTTGAAGTTTCGTTAGCTCAAGTTGCCAACATGGTTTAATATTATTTACAACTGGGTGGTTTTTATGCATTTCGATTTTTTGTCTAAAATTATCCGATAACATCTGTCTCCGTAAATCTAGTGGTAGTTCTCCCATTTCAACCTGAAGAGCTTCTAAAGAAGTAAGTGGTAGTGCCCCCGCACATATTCTTAGAGCTTGATATTGAATTGAATCAAGTTGTTTTTTTATGGAGGGGGATGCACTGTCATAGGCTTCACAGCCATAGTCAATTAATGATCGTATATAAGCTCTATACACCATAATAAGGGATTTTGTGGAGCTTCCCCATGAAGTTCCGGTCAGGTTACGAATGATATTCAGTTTTCTTTTACATCTTGTTGTTACATCTACAATATGTTGCTGCCATGTAAGTTTCTGATCGAAAATCACTCCCAGAAATCGTTTAGAAGTTTGAAAGGCAAGTTCCTTGCCTTTCAATTCTAGTTTGGGATATTGTACTTTGTGTTTCTTGGTAAAAAGTAATGGGGTTGATTTATCTTGAGATAGTTGAAAACCCCATTTTCTAAACCAATCACTCAGTATATTTATATATTTCTGCATTTTGCATGTTATAGATTCTAAGTTATTACCCGATATCCATATTGCACAATCATCGGCATAAATGGATATGGAGATTGACTCTACTGTAGGAATGTCACTTAACATGATGTTAAATAAAATAGGGCTTAGGACACTCCCTTGCGGTAGTCCGTTGTACATTCTATATGTTTCAGATTTCGTGTTACCTATTTTTACTTGAAATGTTCTATTTTTCAAGTAGTTTTCTAGGAAATTTATTACTTTCCCTGTAATATTATTTTCTAATAATTTATAAATTAGTCCATCTATGTAAAGTCTGTCATATGCCTTCTCAATGTCTAAGAAGAATGCTAGAGTGTATTCCCCATTGTTTATACTCTTTTGAATGTCATTTTCAAGATTGGTAATATTATCTGTCGTGCTTCTTCCTTGACGGAAACCGCTCATAAACGTGGGTAGTATGTCTAATTTTTCAATGAACCAGTCAAGTCTGTTTTTAATCATACGCTCAAACGTTTTTATGAAGCACGATGTAAGTGCTATAGGTCTGTATGAAGACAGAAAGGTTGGATCTTTTTTGTATTTTGGAATAGGAATAAGGATTGAGTGTTTTAGCTCTCGGGGTATATTGCCAGTATCCCACATCATGTTCATTATTTTTAGCATAATTTCTTTGGTTGCGTGTGGGAGGTATTTGTATACTTCGTATGGGATTTTATCCTCCCCTGGAGCTGAGGTTTTGCAAGAATTCAGAGCTTTTTCCAGTTCAAAACGTTGATATGGTTCATCAAGAATATTTCCAAAAACATGAGTTCGATCTGTGTTTAAATTCAGATCTTGAATGGTTTCATTTTGACTTGTTGACTGGAAAAATTTACCAAAGGCTTCAGCCTTTTCTTGGTTTTTAATAAGCTCTTTTTCTTCTCCTAATATGATTGGTATTTTGTTTCCTCTCTTTACTTGTATTCCATTCATTTGTTTGATTATCGACCATACAGTGGATTCGGGCATGAAGCGGTTTAATTTAAGGCAGAAATTGTGCCAGTAAGTACGTTCCGCTTGACGAAGCGTCTTTTGTGCTTGAGCTTTTTTCTTTTTAAATGTATTTAATTGTTCTATTGAGATGTGTCTTTTCAATTTATTTCTAGCTTTATTTCTTTCCTTTATTATTTTCGAGCATTCTTTTGTCCACCATGGAATGGGATTATATTTCTTCTTGCTTCTTTTAGGCATTATTTCCTTAATAACCTTTGATAGACGTTGTTTAAAATGTGAAAAGGCTTCTTGTGGATTAGAAGAGGAGATGTCTTTAACTAGTTCTTCACATCTTTTAGAAAATTTAACCCAGTCCATGTTCTTGAAAGACCAATGTTCTTCACAGTTTTGGTGTTCAACCTCAAATCCCGCGTCTATGGCCCTTTCCATAGACACCTCTATTTTTATTGGGAAGTGGTCACTTCCAAGTGAGTCACCCAGGACTTCCCATGAACATTTATTTGATATGTCAGGAGAGGTGATGCTAAGGTCCAGGCATGACATCTTTCCAGTAACCGGATCGAGTCTTGTACCTGTTGTGTTGTTGAGGATGACTAGGTTATTTAAACTAATGAAATGTTCTACTATACGTCCGTTTGTGTCATTCCTTTCACTACCCCACAAAGTATTGTGCGAGTTGAAATCACCAAGTATTAAGAATTTATTAGTTTTTACCGATTTGACTAATTTACTAAGAATGTGTTCGTCTAATTTCTTACAAGGGTTATAAAAATTTACCACAGATATTTTGGATTGTAAGAAATAAAAATCTAGTGATTGGAGTTCAAGCTCTTCATCATAGTGAGGATAATAATAATTAATTGAATTGTGCACGTATATAGCACACCCGCCCCTACTATGAGTATTTCTATTTCTGGGAAAACATGTGTATTCGGGGATGTAGAATGTTTTATCATCCGTGAACCAAGTTTCCTGTATACATATAATGTGGTATACTCTATTATTTTGTGAAGATATGTATTTTATTAATTCTTTTCCATGTGTATACATTCCCTGCGCATTCCATTGTAGAATGGTAAGCGCTGATAATATCGCCACTAGGTTACTACCCTTCATTAGTTTTTTCCATTGATCTAAGTTTTATAAGCCTTTCGGCTGCCGCTTTGACTAAAGCTTTGACTTCCTTCTCCGTGGTCCCAATTGTGAAAATGAAAATAAGGTAGGAAATAAAGTCTATTATATATTCGTTATTCGCAGTTGCGAAATAATTTTCTGTACTGGACTGAAATTACCCTGCTTATTAGTCTTAATTCAAAGGAATATATGTACAGTTGTAACTAGTATTACGTGGTGGTAAAAATAACTCTGATGAAATTAAATAAAGAAATAGATGTAGGGTATATATAATAAGTGTTTGGTTTTGAAGAAAGTACTAGTATATGATGCTAAGTAACTAGTACTTGGTAAAATTTAATCAGGGTATTTTAGATACCAAATATATTATAAAGACGACTGGTTTGGCGTCTAGCTTAATAAATAATTATTGGTAAGACCGGTCGACGACTAACATAACAAAAAATCTTGCAAAAGTGATGCCTGAAAATATGACTTCTCTTTACAATCAATTAAGCCCTGATGGGTCCCAGGCTGGGGGTGGACTTGTAGGAGGCCATGCTGATTTACCACCTTTGAACTTATTCGAAAGAGAGGCAAACGAAGTCCGAAATCATCGGGTCAATTGGCAGTCGTATCTTCAGTGAGTATCTTCAATCTGGTGTATTTTTGCCTGTGAGTGTGAAGACTATGAATGAGTGGATCATGTGATGAGCGTTGTGTGGATGCAATAAGTGTCAGTTCATTGCCATTGGCATTGCCATTGGGCATGCATGGATGGGTTCGTGTAGTCTGTAGACACCTGGTAGACAGAAAATCCGTCTGTTTGGAGGAGTTTTATAACATTTTCTGACTTTAGAGTTTCTCCTCGAAGACAGATGGAACTCTCCCAGCCATAGTTTAGGCATCGTAGTCGAGTAGGCATCGAGTGAGCTTAATCACTGTCCCTAGACTGTAGTATGAATATGATCTAGACAGCTGAAAACCGTCTGTTTCGGAGGAGTCTTTAACATTTTCTTATTTTTACCTTCTCCTCCTACACAGACGGCTACCCAACCTTCGCGGTAGATAAGGGGATCTTACAATACATGGCCTATGAGCATATCCCCCCAAAAGGGGGGATCTGATTTTCCATCCCTATAAGCCATCCCCTTTCTCTAAAATTTCACATAGATGGTGCTAGGGTTCTCATATTTCAATACATCACAAAAAACCCCCCAAAATATACAGATAATTAACAAAATTTGGGACTTACTCTGGTTTGAACTCCCTTCGCACTGACTGACTGAGTATTCGCTGCGTTTTACTACACAATCTCTATACGCTTCCGACTAGGCCTACTTCCGGGTCATGTGATTATAACCAAGAATGGCTGTCAGCGACTCGCTACTGACGTGCAACTTCCATGCTTCAAATGATCAGATTCGTGTACCAGACGAGGAATTTGGGGTAAGAAATTTATTCAAGCATATTATATTACCGTTGTTCTCATTCTGAGTTGTTTATTTTAATAAAATAATGTATTTATTGGGAAATGAAAATTCGTCCTTAGTCCCTGGTACAGAGTGAGAGACCGAGTTCAGTCTATGTAAGGAGGTGTAGTGAAGCAAGACGTAGTCCAGTGGAACACCCGACGAACAGAGACTGAAGCTTTCGGTCTAGAATATGATCTATCAATTATCATCATGCCTATGGCTATGGATGTACGGGTGAGGTGCCTCACCCCAACCCGAAACGAAATGTAATTGTAAAATATGAAGTCGTAAAAAAAAAAAAAATACACAGAATGTAATGATTATCATAATATACTTAATATAATGCACCCACCTGAGTTTTGAAATAATCCAAGATTTATATGAAATTAACCTCAATTTGCCATGTCAACGAGCTCCTTGGCTTATCAATCTGGTACTTGCCTACGGAGCTGTACACGGGGTCCTATTATGGCGCCTGTCGGAAAGTGTCAACATAAAAATCATATGCATCATAATCACCCATTCCCACGCACGGTGAACCTTGCAAACCACCCTCGGTATTTGCTGTGTTGGTTCTGGTCATATTTAAAATCTAAAGATATCAATCAACACAAAATCTCAAAAGTTATCTACAAAAATTTGTCAGCCGGGATAGGATTCAGATTACCTTCCGCATGATGATGTAAGAATTGTCATTATCATGACAAACGATGACCTCTAATTCTCTCGAGCAGCTGAGCCGGCACGAAGTCAGCACTAGTCTAGTTTAGACGTTTTTAATTATTTTGTCCGTAAAACCATGAAGCTATATGAGCTATACAAATCCGAAATTTCGGGGAAGGTAAATTTGTGGGGAGAGTGAATCAGTGGATTCCTACCGTTCTACGCTGGGTGCGCACACGTACACGCGTACATACGGGGTTTGTATAGCTCCTATAGCTTCATGGTTTTACGGACAAAATAATTAAAAACGTCTAGAACTAGACTAGTGCTGACTTCGCGCCGGCTCAGCTGCTCGAGAGAATTAGAGGTCATCGTTTGTCATGATAATTACAGCAACATGCGTGGGAATGGGTGATTATGATGCATAGGATTTTTGTGTTGACACTTTCCGACAGGCGCCATAATAGGACTCCGTCTACAGCTCCGTAGGCAAGTACCAGATTGATAAGCCAAGGAACTCGTACAGCTATTGTCAACAGGGTTTTGCAGGTAAATCGAGGTGAATGGAATAGCGAATGCACGTGCGCGAGTACGCGTACGCTTACGTACATGTAGGTCCCAGCTCAGCAGCGGAGCTCTGCACTCAAATGCAGTCAAAGTTGAAAACTTTGTTTCACTGTATTTCAATAAAAATACCGCATAAGATAATCTCACAAACCTTACTTAAACTGCAATAAAAATTCATAAACTTGCACAAAGCTAAAGGGGGATGAATTTTACGATTTGAATATTTTCCGATGAAAAAAAAAGAGATTATTATATCGAGAACGATCGCGAACAATGATGCAATCTTTTCTCCCATGTTGAGCACTACTGCATGTACGCAATGGTGATTGTCACCAGATTGACATTTCGATTTTTGAGAGGCCAGCACTGAGAAAAGATCGTTTGTGACATTCTATCGCATTTTTTTATGCCAAAGAAATATTGAAAACGTACAAATTATCACTCCTATTGCAAGTTTTTAATGTTCATGTAAGTATGTGTAGAGTTGGTGATTTTATGTGATGTAGTATTTGTGTATTTTCATTGAACTTTGGCCAAAGCAAACGTAATGCATGTGAGTGTGTAGCTGCTCTGCGACGAGCCGAATATTTGTAGCACCATAGGGAGACACATAGCGATGGACCCCAACAGGAGTGGCTGTGGCAGACTTCGGTCTATTTAGGAGAGGGATTCTGTGAAGCCAGACATATTCTCAGTGAAGCATATCCCCGAACGAAATAGACTGATTTTTCGGTCTAGGATTCATGTAGACAGAAAAATCTGTCTATTTGGAGGAGTTTTATAACATTTTTTGACTTTGGAGGCTCTCCTTTAAGAGAGACGGAAGCCTCCTACAGTCGCCGTCGTCGAGTGAGTCTCTGCCTGTGCCTAGACTCGAGTAGACTATGGCTAGCTGTATGAGCTCCTTGGCTTATCAATCTGGTACTGGCCTATGGAGCTGTACATGGGATCCATATACTGTACTGTGTGTGGAGGCAGATATCAACGAAAAAAAACTAGATCTAAATATCACCATTTCTCACATACTGTGACCCATGCAAACCACCTGGCATGTGTAACTTGTACATGACAAGGGTCGTGGGGCAGCATCCCATGAAACCGTAATGAGTAAAAGTTTGCCGACATCCCAATGAAGCGCATGTATTAAAATCATGCATTTCAAAGGGATGTTGGGCCTTGAATTGCTGGTGAAGTTATTCTTACAACAGTTGTGTGAAACATCGCCCTGGTTATTTTTAAATTTTCTGCCAGCCAATCACATGGTCCATAAGCAGTAAGCAAATAATTACCGTTGGTGAAGGTGATGGGACAAACTATCACTTCCGACGAGGCGATCTGGATGTAGCTATCTATCCGAAGCGAAGCTGAGGAAAGATAGCGTTATACATTCAAGTCGCAGAGGAAGTGATAGTACCGTCTCATCGCTGGAAATCAAAAGGTGATTATTTGCTTTATATTCCACATCTGAAACAGGTAACTGGTACGAGAAAGACAATTATTGTCTACTTCTCGAAAAAAGACATTTATGATTTAGGCCCGAATAAATTCACAAAAGATGTTAAAACCACCATAAACTCCCATAAACCGGACCCCTACCTGGGTGCGCACAATTGTTTTATCATTTTAAGCGCAATTGGGCAATGCGCGCTTAGTTTAGTACGCCTATGGAGCTATTCGTTAAGGTCACGCACTTTTCATTTTGACTATTCGTAGAGGTCACGCACTTTCATTTCGCGCGTACCCAAACTATTGATAACGCATTGTGATGCTGTAATAGACTGACGAGATCAGCGAAACACATAAGTACTATTCCGTCAAGGTCACAAACTTTTCTTCTCGGGTCGTTTGATATGGGGAATACTACGTTTTATCACGTGATTACCTTTTGACCAATCTAACAGCAAGATTCTTTGTACATGTATGTGGAATATAAAAGAAAATATTGAAAGGGGTTATATATTTGTTAATTTGTTAATTTGCCAATAAGACTAATGCAGGAATGATAAGATCCTATCCATGTAAGTCATGAATTTTGGAAAAGGACATCTTAGTCATGTTGTGTGTTGGAACAAACCTCAGATATATCTCATTTTGAGCAAACTTTTACCAATCTGCTTAGAAGCAAATTGGTGAAAGAGAACTCTAATTTTTCAGCTTTCCTTTAAAGCATGTTCATTTAAAGCTTGGATTAATGGTGGTTCTATCTTCATTTACAATTGATTTGTATAGTGTTGAATGGCCAATTGCCCTCAGCCCCAATTTTTTTTCCTGTGTTTTGCTGCTATATGCACATATTCTGATACATGTTTTGCAGATGAATTTTGAAAAAATCAGGTTAACCCATTGCCTCCTGGAACCAGGTGGTCCCTGTATTAACCATATGGGAATTTGAGAATTCATGAGCCAACGGGTTAATGAAGTACTTGTCCATGTTGATTGTTGATATGCATGTACTGTTGTGATGACTGGATGTGTGTAGAAATTTGTACATGTACATGTGTTCATGTAGCTCTGTGGCAGGAAATGAGCTAACTCTGTACTACACATTTGGCCGTGTAGGAGATTCTCAATTTGAGTGTTTGCAAGGAAATCAATAGAAATGGATCACGGATCATGAAATGTGTTTTCATATTATGTGAAAGTCATGATCTAGTACATTCTCGATCCTATGCTGATATCCCTTGCAACCGAAGAAATATCTTTTGTATAATTCCATTTTTATCAAAAGTGTACGCTTCAGAATTGTCCAGTTGAGTTGATACACAAAAAAACTCCCAGTGATTATTGCAATGTTGAATTACGACTAGTGTAATAGAAGTAATAGTAGAAGAAGACCTTATTGGATAACCATTTTATTACAAGGCTAATCTGTCACAACGTCCATATTTCAAATTAAAAAAAAATACACTCCCCTTTTTTCATAGTATAATCAAGGAGGTACTAGGCAAGCTTACCTAGTATCTCCTTGGTATAAGACAGTGAATGTGTATATGTCTGCTTTTATATTCTGATCAATATTAAAAAATTGAAAATTAGATTACGATCTAACACTGTTTTAAAACTTGATGTCTTTACTTATAATATGAGTTCCAACGTGATACTGAAGAAGTCAAGAGAGAGAGAGAGAAAAAAAAAATTGCTCTTCTCGCTCATAGGATCTTCTATTGTTAATTTGAATATCATATAATTTATTTCACCCTTGGACTCTTTGAATCTTCAGAGTTTAAAAAAAAAAACTAGTTTCTTTAGCCTTCTAAGAACTGAATACTCCTCCACTTCTGGGTACTTTTTTCTCTATCATGATTAGACTGATATTTGTGTTGGAATTGTGAATATCAACGTGTGAACTGTGTTCACGATAATCATGATGTACATGTAATGGTAATCACACTTGATGATGATGATGATGATGGTGATGATGATGGTGATGATGATGATGATGATGATGATGATGATGACAGCAAAAATAATGAATGGTATTTTATAACAATGTTGATATAACGATTTTGATACCAGTGAGTTAAGGAATATCTAGATTCTTGAGAGATTTTCCAGTACAAATTCCTGTGCTGTTGGTCATTGATATCTATAATCTCTGTAGACATGGGACTGAAGGCAGTTTGCTCCCCGAACTCACAAAAAGCCACAATACACGTTTTAATTAAAAAAGAAAGAAAAAAGAGCCTGAGTGTTATTATCTATCAATGTGTTGCAATGCATAAACCTCTGAGCAAAGTAGTTTGATTTAAATGTACATCCATACTTGTAATCATGTTGATTATAAGTGACAATAATGATGATAATACATATGTTTAGATGTAACACATAGCTCTATGCAAATATACTCTACTGGGCCAAGTATCATATTACACCCTGTATTACCCCCTGTATTACCCCCAGCTTTAGTCGAGCAGATATATGATAAGGTGCTAAACCATTCATGGAAATTCTTTTATACCATTTAACTAGTACATGTAACCTTTCCTGTGTGGAGATTGGCAGTAATGTAGATTAAAGGTAAAGTTGAGTTCTGGTCATGAGATTGAATTGTCAAAGAAACTCTCTCAAAGCCATTGGGAAAGGTGATTATATAGCACATAATAATTGGTGTGTGCTGTAAGGTTTTGGAATCACCTAAATGATAAGAAGCTGACTCAGTCCTGCTGAGAGTCACGTGTACTGCTCACGGGACTACACACAAATGTTTGGCGTAAACATTTCAGCTTGTCATATTTTGAATGTGAGGGTATTTGAAGAGCAGTTCTTTTCAGGGGACATACATGTATCTACATGTACTATGATAATCTTCCAAACTAACATAAAAGGAATGAGAAAGCTTATAAATTATTTTTTACCTTCCCCAGAACTCAACCTTCTTTCTCATGCATTATCCACCTGACCAAAACACCTTTTGTTGTGATTCGTTGCATTTTTCAGGGGCCAGATGATTTCCCAGGAGGACTTTGCTTTCATCAAGGACTATGATCTTGCTGGACCTGAAAGGAGAGACCAGCTGATCCAGGCCCTGGGCCCACTCTGTGCTAAGACCCTTGTCCGCCTCATGGGACGCATCGCCAAGGAGATGACAGTTCGCTACATCCTCACCCTGGTAGATGATATGCTGAAGGTAGGAGCATATACGCCACCTATCCGCAAAATTACCGCAAATGTTGCCGCAATTTTAAGTACATAATTATGTAATCAGTGCATTGGTGTGTAAGAAGGGTATTTAAGAATTTCCCTCCATGTATGGAAGTAGTGATAGAGCTGAGCCTTCTTGGCTGAAAATGAAATATTTTTCTAAAAATATTAGGCTTGGTGGTGTCTGGTGCCATCCCCCCCAAAAAAAATCTGACAGTTACTTATTCCTTTTCTGTTAATATTCTTCTTCTTGATAGAAAGAATAGCCTTAAGACCCATCCATAAAGTTGTCCCTGTTTTCACAAAAGGGGGAATCACATACTTATCTATTCATCAAATGCATGAAATATTGACATACATGTTAAAACGCAATGTACTCTTTCCTGTTTTAAAGTTGCCAAGTCTGCTGCAATAGATCTACCTACTAATTTCATGCATACTTCTTGAACAGAAGTTACTGTTGACGACTCAAAAGCTTGCCAGAGCCTTACCAGACATATCAACAACTAAATGTATGCAAAGTGGATTCCACCCATTGAGATGCCAAGTTATGCATAGCAGGTGAAATAGATAGTTGGTAACCAGGGATTCTGGAGAGAAAAATGTGTACATTGGAATTGAAATACAAGAGTAGTAGGGGTGGGAATTTCGGGTATTTTAATTTTCGGGAACCCGACCTAATTTTCTTGTAACAATTACAAATTAAATGGGTTTTAAGCCACTAGTAGAACACTCAAGAAAATCACAAATATGGCAATTAATGTATCACTAGAAATTGGGAAGCTTACAGATGGCAATCGTATAAGTTTTATGTCAACTGCGTATATGATGATTATAAAAACAACATAAATAAAAGCTCTTCTCAGCATGTGGAATATCCGAGGATTCGCCAGAAATATAGCGATGTTTTGATGTCGTCATACGAGGGATCGATCCTGCTTAAGCAGACGACGTCCTATAATGAATGAACGTAATTGCAATGCAATTATTTATCAAATTATAAAGAGTTTGGTACATTTAAACATGACCTTATTTCACACCATTCTAAAAGGGAAAGTGAACTGATTCTGATAACTAAAACCGTTTGATTGTAAATACACAGGAGAAGGGTCAATGATCAATGAAATAAACCCCATTTTCAAATTGAAAAGCTCTGCGAATAATAGCTGGATGGTATTCGTTCCCTCTTGAAACGCCGAACATGCCGCGGTGCAAGCAGCTGAAAATACAATGGCGTCATATTTTGTTTACAAGTGACTGATTCCTTTATTTTTTTAACGCTGCATTTTTCATCAAAATAATACCATACACGAAGTTAAGAGTGAGGCAACAGACTAACATTAGGACTGACGCTAGTCAAGTAAGAGAAATAAGTGAAGAGGAGATGACAAAACAGGCACTGAAAAATGTGTATAATGTTATGGGACATCGTCTGCTTAGACAGGACTCGCCCCTCTTGTGTCGTCACACATCTCAGCAGCGTTCAAGGAGCTTTTCAGCTGCTATATCGGGGGCTGTATTTTACCGTTTTATAATTGATAATAATCATTAATTCAAATGTTTCCAAGCTTTAAATTTGGATAACCTTGTTTAATTTATGCCATCTATGCAATAATAAGTATTAAGCCAATATTTAAAATCATCAGTGTTCTACTTTAAGCCACTTTTAGAACTCATTCCTCATGATCAGTCCCACATGTTAAAAACTTTGTATTTTCGGGTAAAGGGCTTCCAGTATTTTGACCGGGGACCTGCGGCTCTCAGGCCCGCCCGGATTTCCCGGATTTTAGTCCCAGCCCTAAATTGAGTAGTAAAGAGGTCCATTGATTGAAATGGGTTTTGCTTCGATTTGTTATTGATTTGTAGTGCAATACCTCTGCAAATTTTGCAAATCAGGCAGTGTGTCATGTAATGACAGGCAGTATGAGTTAAGTTTGTTTTTTTTGCTTTACATGCAGCTCTTATTGTTTGGGATCAGCTGCAGATCTGCATATGAATGAAAAACAAATGAACCGGTGGTATAGTCACTGCCCAAATAGCAGTAGAAGCTGCAGGTCGCAGGTTCAAATCCCTCCATCCATTTTCATTCATATGCAGATCATGCAGCTGATTTTAACCACTGGAATAAACATGCTAATACTATTTTTTTTCAATTTATGTATGTTTTTCTCCAGAATCCTTAGTTACCAACTATTTAGTGCACCTGCTATGCACAATGGCATCTCTATGGATGAATCCATTTTACATACAATAAGCTGTTGATATGTCGGTCAAGCCTCTGGCAAGCATAAGTTGTTGATATGTCGGGCAAGCCTTGGGCAAGCCTCTGGCAAGCTTTTTAGTTGTCAAGAGAAACTTTTGTTCAAGAAGTATGCATAAAATTAGTAAACAAGTCTATTACAGCGAAATTCCTCCTTATGAAATTACTCCCAAGAAGCTTCCTAGCATTTGTTTATTCTTTACATGTATCTGTTTGCATCACAGGAGAAGCCCGAGCGGGTTTCAGTGTTTGCTGAGCAGGGAAGGAAGAGCAAGACGAGTCCATGGGTTCCATTCCTTACTCTCCTCAACAGAGAGGACCAGTTTGCTACCACTCAGGTATATTACAATGTACTCTCAGTAAATTGAAATTCCTATTTGTTGTGAGATTTCTTTCCTTAGAAATCAGAAATAATTTCAATATCTTTTTGTGTGCTATTGGTGTGTATGAATAATTGTATGCATGTACAAGTAGCAAGTGATCTGACGCTCTGTTCGGTGCCATTTGATTTAGACTGCATTTTATCAGAGGTATGGGGTTGAGGGCTGGTCACATTTGTCCGATAACGATAACAAGATTTTTCATGAGAGGTCCACCCAATGCCTGTCCTGCTATTAAAGGCCAAGTCCACCCTAATATCAAGTTGATTTGAATAAATAGAGTAAAATTAAACAAGCGTAACAGTGAAAATTTCACTGAAATCGGATGTAAAATAAGAAAGTTACGGCATTTTGAAGTTTTGCATTATTTCATGAAACAGTGATATGCATAGCATACTCATGCAAATGAGTGAACCGATGATGTCACACACTCACTTTTCCTTATGTATTTTATTATACGAAATTTCAAATATTTCAATTTTTATAGATGAGATAATAAAGAATCCCTTCCTTGTATGAAAATAAGTTAAAATAATGATGATTTTACATGTTCCATATGGAGTCAAACCATGTTTTACATTATTGAAGCAAAAAAATGTAATATATAATTATTTCATATAATAAAATACATAAGGAAAAGTGAGTGTGTGACATCATCGGTTCACTCATTTGGCATGAGTATGCTATGCATATCACTGTTTCATGAAATAATGCAAAACTTCAAAATGCCGTAACTTTCTTATTTTACATCCGATTTCAGTGAAATTTTCACTGTTACGCTTGTTTAATTTTACTCTATTTATTCAAATCAACTTGATATTAGGGTGGACTTGGCCTTTAACATACACAGCAAACTCACATGTACACACACCATTGTAGGATGTACAGTCATGTGCCTGTAATTGAAAATCTTGTTATCGTCATCGGACAAATGTGACCAGCCCTTTAGGCCTATGAAATGTATGGTTGTGATTAAATTTAGGGTTAGGTTTAGAAAGGGTGAGAAAGAGTTCCTTTTGCGACAGCCACCTAAACTTAAAATTGCTCAAATCCAACTACCGGTATAGCGAACATTCTAAAAGAGGGTGATATTTTTGATGGGGGTTGAACAAAAAATGGGGCATGGAAATTTTTCTGGGGTATTCTATTTCTCTGTCTGCTCAGCCTTTTCCATAGTATATCTGTAATTCTGTAGAGAGAAAACATCAGTTAAGTAACAAATGAAACAAACGACAAATGACAAAGCTGGGTATCGAACCTGGGTCCTCGATATTGCCAGTCCTCCGACTTAACGATGTACCTGCAAGAACGAGTTGACGTCGAAGGTGTTCAAAACATATATATATACGTAGATTAGACTATAGATATCGTGTTGGTCGCTAGATGGCCTTGCCATTCTATCCAAAGGTACGCAACAGAATAAAGCAAATTTGGGTGGCTGTCGCAAAAGGAACTCTGGGTGTAAGGTATATGCATACCATACAAAGAAGCGGACAAAACATACAGCTCCTCACTGTACATGTACAATGTACCTTCCACACTTGCTCTTGTAGACAATAGAACATCCCTTCGTTGCTATTATGTAAAAATATGTAGAACGGGTGCCACATGCATATTCACCCGTTCTACTTATTTTAGGTAATAACAATGAAGGGATGTTCTTTTGTCTACCAGGGCAATTGTGGAGGGTACAATGGGGAGCTGTATATTTTGTCTGCTTTCTTGTTCGTGTTCATAGTGATAGTTTTGTGCCCAGTGTTGAAGTTATTCTGATATTTGATGAAGGAATGTGAAAAATGAACATGAGCATGGTGCCATTGAATAATAATAGATAGCACGGTCAATACTGATTTATATTTATATATTATTTGGGGCAAATATTAGTATGATCAAACAAGTTCATTTCTCATTCTTGGTTTCAGATTATTTGCTAAATATTGGAAGTTTGTGATGAAATGTACATTGCTCACATGTGATGCTATATTTGTTCTACAGTCTTGCAGAATCGTAGCCAAACTGGCCACGTTCGGCAAGGAGCGTATGAACTCCAGTGATCTCAAGTTCTTCTTCAACTGGATCCGTAATCAGCTGACAACACAGAACAATGAGTACATCCAGACGGTGGCCATGTGTCTTCAACAGATGCTCAAATATAATGAGTACAGAGTGGGCTTCATGGCAAACGATGGCATCAGCACGTATGAACATGCTTTTCCTTTTTCATTTCATGATTTAATGTGAGGGGCCTTCTGCATGCAAAATAAAAAAGATAACCTGTGAATAGGTGCTTGTGTAATATGTTAAAAGATTTTGACAAGAAAAGTGATTTTGCTATTCCTGGGGGGGGGGGGGGCAGTCAATTGAAATTGTCTCAAGAACTTTGCTCTTTTTAATAGAAAGGTAAAACAAGTCCTGTTCATATATTTAACTGAATTCAAGTGTAATCATGAACTGGTAAATATTCAACATACCTTGATTCTTTAACTAAATTGTAAGCAACGAGTATAGAACGAAAACATTTAGACAAACATGTGCCTCAGGATTTATGGCTCTGTCGTTCTACTGTAGATGACCATAGATTTGTTTTTATTTCTGCCTCTTGCTTAAATCATCCTATGACATGACTACATTATGTCTCATGCGAAGTCATGTGACTTGGTTATTGATTTTTGCTTGCAGTATGGTTCTGGAACTTTTGCATTCTCTCTGTCTAGGTTGATTCTTGTATTGTCGGGCAAAGTGAGCTTCCAGATCCAGTATCAGCTGATCTTCTGTATCTGGATGGTGTCTTTCAACCCTGGTCTGTGTGCACAGATAAACAAGTAAGTCCTTTCTTCTTCCTACCCATGCGAGTGGGTTTTTAAAGTGGACCAATCACCTCAAAATATAATTTGCGTACAGATAGAATGTACAAAGTTAACCTCAAAACACCTTTCCTGACCTCCTATGGGTTAATGGTTAAAGGGTATGAAGAATATAAAGGAAAAAACAAAACCCAACTTGAATTTCGATTCCATGCTGGCCTTATTTTGTGCTCGCATGTCACTGTAATGTTTATTTAGAGAGTATTTAGAGAGTATTTAAAATATCTCTTTATAGAATTAACATTTGAAGCTCATACTTTGTATGTCGTATGGCGACGTGGAAGTTCTGGAACGCATAACGTACAGAACAAAATATTTTTGGGTGAATAGTACCCTTTACAGACATGTACGTACATTGATCAGGTCTGATTGTATGTATGCCTCACACTTTATCTTTGATATGACTATCCTAAAGATGAGGCTCCGTTTTGAAGCAGGGTCAGGTCATAAGAAGGCAAGATAGCTCACCAACTCTACTTATATCTCAATTCTGAAAATGTATGATATGAGTTGTTGTATTATTCAAGACCTTTTATATGATTATCCAAAATAGTTAAATATTATGATGTCCAGCAGCATTCAATTCAAATAGCCACCCCTCCCTGGTAGATTACTATTTTGTCCAATGGTGGATCAAGATATCTTTTTTCCCCGGGGGGGGGGGTTGAATTTGCAAAGCAGTATTACTTTAAATAAAATGAAATAAAACAGGGAGAGAAAAAATAAAGCTCCCATCCCCTCTTTAGATCTGAGTACTTATTAATGTTATATTTTCCTTTGTGTAGGTACAAGATAGTTCCTGTTCTGGCTGATATCCTAAGTGAAAGTGTCAAGGAGAAAGTGACAAGAATCATCCTAGCTGTCTTCAGGGTAAGCTGATTCTGTCCCATCAAAATTACTTCAAAGTGAATGCACTTGAATAGTATTAATCGAAGAAGTGACACCTTAAATATTTTAATTCTCAAAATAGTTATTAAAAAGAAATTGAATAGATTTAGTGTTTGCTACTTTCCCTTTTTATTGGTATAATGATTTCTAGTTTATACAGTTGGGGATATAACAAAATTATTAGTTTTTCAGGACAAGTGTGTAACACAACCATTGGTGTTTACCTTGGGGATCAGACATTTGCTACAGGCTCTTATTGTCACATATAATAGGCTTGGCGTTTCTGTTGCAATAAGCCAGTTCGTAATCACGATTTGATTTATTTATTTACCACCAACAACATTTAATTACAATACATTTTTTTTACATACAATGATATTTACATATAAAAGAAGAAAAGCATTGGTTGGTAAAAGGGGCCAGATAATAGCACATGTGCTAGTCGAGCCTGACCCACAACAACAAAAAGTATTTTGGTAAAGTTCAATTAATACCCAAATTAAAAATAATAATAGTTTACAATGAAGTACAAAAAGTAGAAAGTAATGATGTTAAATACATTTCTTGTACATATACAGACTATTTACATAAACGTTTTCACTTATGATTTACTCAGCAAGTATGTCGTAACAGAATTCCGAAACCTACTTCTAGACCTGGTTAATTTGATTTTAAAAGGTAATCTATTCCAAAATTCACTACCAATGAAAGACAATGAAAATTGACCTTGCGTCGTTCTGAATTTTGGTAGACGCAACTGTCCACTTTCCTTTTGCCTTGTGGAGTACCTATGCTGTATAGTGTCACAGTAATTTACTAAAGTATGAGGCAAGTTGTTATTATACAAATCAAACATGAAAGTAGAAATTGACAAGTCATGCAAATCATATACATTAAGGATTCGCAGACTTTGGAACAAAGGAGTCGTATGAGTTCTCCATTCACTGAATGTTATAGCACGGACCGCCATTTTCTGTGAATACAATATGCTTCTTAGGCTAGTCTTATAAGTGCTTCCCCACACTTCTATTCCGTAGGTAATGTGTGGTTGTATAAAGGCTTTATATAGCAGTATTAAAGTGCGCCTGGGTACAAAATGTCGCAACCTAAATATCACTCCAACTTTCTTTCTTATGCACTGATTTACAAAACGAATGTGATTATTCCAAGACAGATGTTTATCAATGTTGATTCCAACAAAAGTGGCAACATCAACTTCTTTGATTTCCTCACCAGCTATTTTCAATTTACCATTCATACCTATTTTTTTCCGCCTGCTACTTATTAGCATGAAATTAGTTTTCATTGAGTTTATTGTAAGTTTATTGGCCATGCACCAGTTTCGTATCTTCTGTATGTTGTCATTCACTTCATCTGCATCAATTTCGACCTGGTCAGCTGGAAAAGTATGGAATAGGTTTGAATCGTCGGCAAACAACCGAAAATTGAAATACTTAGTTACTGAAGGCAAATCATTTATGTAGATCAAAAACAAAGTTGGCCCTAGTACTGATCCTTGTGGAACACCACATTTTATCTCTTTCTTTTGGGATAATGTTTGTCCACATTGAACAAACTGAAATCTGTTAATAAGATAGTTCTTTAACAATTCATGTGGTAACCCTCGAATGCCGTAATTGGAGAGTTTACCTAAAAGTATATCATGATTAATGGTGTCGAAAGCTTTCTTAAAATCAATGAAAACACCAAGGGTAACTTTCCCCTCATCTATAGACTTCAAAGTTGCATTTATCAAATTGATTAATGACAATTTGGTACTATATTTCTTCCGAAAACCGTACTGATGGTAATAGAAAGCATCATTTTTTTCTAAAAACTGTATTAATCTGATATTTATTAATTTTTCAAATATTTTACCTAAGACAGGTAGAACCGATATGGGTCTATAGTTACCTGGATCCTCTCTCGAGCCTTTTTTATGAAGGGGAGTAACCTTTGCAATTTTCATTTCATCCGGAACCTTGCCAGTCTCTAATGATAAGTTAAAAATATATGCCAGTCGATGTGATATATAAGGAGCACTATCTTTAATTAATTTTGCTGGAATATTATCGTGACCACAAGCTTTTTTTGTATCTAGTAACAATAATTGAGTTCTAACTTCGACCGCAGTTATTGGTTTCCAAAATAAAGAAGGCTCAGTATTCTGTCCCAAATATTCATCATATGTTGTAGCTCCATTCGGCAGTTCATCAGCTAAATTTGGTCCAATGTTCACAAAGAAGTCATTAAATTCATTAACAATATCAGACACAGATGTCAGTTGCTCACATTTTCCATGAACCTGCTTGACAAGTCTGTCCACCTCAACACTTCCACCTGATCTATTTTTACCAGCTAACAACTCATTGATTATAGCCCATGTCTTATTTGTATCATTCTTATTATTATTTAACAAATTGCAGTAGTAATTCCTTTTCGCATTTTTTAGTATAGTGGTCAGTACATTTCTATACTTTTTGTACTTATCCACAAGATCCTGACGATGATCTGATTTAATAACTTTGACATACATTGTGTGTTTTACACGAATCGATTTCATGATCCCTCGAGATATCCATGGCTTCTTAGCTGCCTTTCTCTTTCCTAACTGCTTAGTAATCAACGGTGCATGTTTATTACATATGTTCGAGAAAGAAATGCAAAAATTAGAATAAGCTGTGTTGATATCATTTGATTTAAATACTGTTACCCAGTTAAAAGCACCAAGATCTTCTTTGAAAGTTTCTATATCATATCTTTTGTAACATCTATACCGAATTACTTTTTTATTAGACTTCCCTTTCGATATGTTCTTGAAAATTGCAAAAACTGGGAAATGATCAGACACATCCGATTGTATTATACCTGAGTGAATTTCAGATGTGTTGATATTTGAATATATGTGATCTAATAATGTAGAGGAATCTTTTGTTACCCTTGTTGGTGATTGAATCAATTGATCCAATCCTATGCATTGTAATGATGTGAGAAACTCCTCGACAGTGTCATCTTCACCCAAAGAATTAATATTGAAGTCGCCCAGAAGAGCACACTTACGTTGATCTACTTTACATTTTTCTAACACACTCAACAAACCATCTTGAAATTCCTTCACATTAGTATTAGGTTTTCTATAGATTATCCCAACTGTAACTTTTATATCATCTGTAATATTGATTTCTAACCAAAGGGATTCTGCATGATTAATGCTATATTCCAAACACCTGTACTTTAGTGATGTACTGACGTATGCTCCAACTCCCCCTCCTCTTGAATCGCTGGGGCGACAATTTACTTCAAGAGAATATCCTTCTATACCGAATATTGACTTGTTGGTCACATTCCATACCTCAGACATACCAATAACATCAAACCTTGTATGAATACAATCTTCAAACAATAATTTAAAAGCTTCAAAATTTTTAGACAAAGATCGAACATTAATGTGAGATAACTTTAAGGAATTCGTTCTATCAAATTTAAGAACATTATCGAATGAATTTGGGGTCAATTTATGATAAAAATGTGTATTATTCATTTTAAGGACGCTTTAAAAACGCCTCCACACGAGGAGGTGGAATGGTACATTATTCCATGAAATGCAGTTTGAAGTCTTTGTAATTAATGTTGTCGACGCCAACTTCAAAGAGGTCATCTGGTGAGGACATGGTTACATATTCGTCATCCGTCATCTTGCATACTATGTTGCCGTTTTTCGTCGATACACGTTTCACTAATGCAGAGCTTTTTGCAGCCCTCAGAACTGCATATCTCATCGGGGTGAGATCTTCATTTACGAAGACCCCCTGACATCCATCTTTTCCTTTTAGCTTGAAACGAGAGTCATAGAAACGATCTCTCTGCCTTCTGGTGGTAAGACGAACAAAAGTCTGCCGAGGTTTGCCGGCAGACTTCCTTCCAAGGCGATTACACGATGAAATGTCCACCCCCTTTAGATCCACACCAGCCTGTTCTGCCACTTTGCAAATTTTACTGGCAAGTAGCTCCTCCGATTCTTCCTCAGATTCCTCCTCTGTAATGCCAGTGATTCGGAGGTTATCTCTCCTGCTTAGTTGCTTGAGCTGGTCAGTCTTGTATTGCAAGCGGAGGAGATGGGGATTGACTTCCTCCTTCACTCCAGCTAGGCACACATCTTTCACAGCTTTAATGATCGCTGGGATTGCTGCCTCCACTGTAGCCTTCACAACTCTCTCAACTAGATCTCCCATGCGCTCCTGTTCTCCTCCCTGCAAATCTTGCAGATGTTCATGGATGTCAAAGTTGATGAACATCCCCTTTTCTGATGGAAGGGCCTCAGCCGCCATTCCTCTTTCGGCAGCGACCTTGCGGTCAGTGTCGCTATCAGCCACAAATGGGCGTCGAGGGGTTGGTAATTGCTTTTTGCGACCTTCTGGGCTAGCTCCTCCTGATGGGAAAAATTTCCCTGCCTTGCTCTCTTTCGACCTCTTGCTACGTGTATTCATAATTACAGCCACAATCAACTTGCACAAGAAAATCAGTTATTTTTATCAAAACGGCTTACCCTAATTTACTTCTGAATGTTCCAGAATGATCTATGATGAATATCTCATCACTTAGTATCAAATGATACACAAAAGTGATTCCCTTTAAAGGTGTAAAGTGTCCGACCATCAGAGCATCATTGCAGCTATGTCATCATGTCAGCTTGCTTGTTACTATCGTAATCACCATTTGCACATGTGCAGATAAAGGTCATTTGTACCCAGTACTATTGGCCGTGATATGCTTTCATAGTGTACGCACCACGATGCGCGCACCGGTATGATTTTACTTGTTAAACAAAAGTAGGGCGTCCACCAAAACAGATGCACGTGCGCGTACAAATTGGGGGTCATTTAAGGGTCATTTGTACCATGTACTAATTATGAACTGGCTGATTGTTTTTACGTTAGATGGAGGAACAAAGTTAGGTATACACCTGGGGGGCATTTCATCAAGTGTCTTGTCGGTGATTTTTACCGACAAATTTGCTCTCAGCCAATCAGATGCAAGGATTTCAGTAGCTTATAACAGTTATTGCAACTTGTTATTGATAACATGTTTTATGAAACAGGGCCTTGTAGTGTCTAGTACAGGGATGAAGTTAGGAATTCAATTGCTGTATGAGCATTTGTCATAAGATGATTTATCTCTAATAATGGAGGGGTAGATAGGTGCCTTTGTTTAGACTACTCTTTGGTGGTCAGCTTTGCCACTCAGATTACCTTTCATGGTTGTGGTGTAGTTGAAAGTTGATTAGAAAACATTTTCCTCATTAGCAGTGGGCATTGTATCGTTCACCCCATGTTTTCTTACAACCTTTTAGAATCTGGTGGAGAAACCCGAGGAGAAGGAGGTCACGCAGGAGAATGCTCTGTCGATGATTCAGTGTAAGGTCCTCAAGCAGCTGGAGGTGCTAGAAGGTCAGAAGATAGAGGATCCAGATATTACAGAAGATATTGAGTACCTGAACGAGAACCTACACAACAGCATGCAAGATCTGAGGTGAGGGGAATAAATGGTTTGGAGAAGTTTAATAATCGGGTTTATTTCAAATGTATATTTCTGTTTCTTTTGTAATGTATTTTATTAGATTATCTTGTAAACTCTGTATGTTTATGTGCATGAATGAATGAACATCTTTTTATCATAGATTGATGTAAAAGTTAATGTAATTGTAAAACCAGAACTTTTGAGACCTAAAATTTTCATGGATTGGTAATGATGGCAGTGTTTGTGCTATTAAAATATTAGTGAATCTGGACCACTAGCAAACGGTAACCTTGATTACTTGTGAAATCTGCCTTAGTCTCATGCATCTGAAAATGTCTGGTTTTACAGTGGACATAAGGATATTGATACAAAGATAGATAGATGGATGGATAAATTGAAGGACAGGAGGATGGAAACTATGCAAAGTGCATAAAGATAAGGATCAAATGCTTTTGCAAGATTTTAGAAAAAGTAAAAAAAAAAATTGATACTTAAAGAAAGACGTGAACTAGGCTTTAATAAGAATGATGTATCTGTCCATTGTGTGATATTATGATAAGAAATTGAAATGAAGAGAAACATGAAGTGATCAGTGGGATGAAGTCATCATTGCTTCATTGTGTAGGCATCTCGGGGGCCCAGGGTTCAGAATACGAAAGATACAGAGCTAGTCATTGTGGACCCCCAATTATTAAGTGAATTATCTTTGAATCGAATGGAACTTACTTCAACATCTCCACATGATAATATTCAAGAACGAGTACACTTCTAGATAAGCTGATCCCTTTTCTATATCACTCAGTTCGTTTGACGAGTATTCTACAGAGGTGAAGTCTGGTCGGCTGGAATGGAGTCCGGTCCATAAGAGTGAGAAGTTCTGGAGAGAGAATGCTGCCAGGCTAAATGAAAAGAACTATGAACTACTCAAGTAAGTTTATGCTTTTGGTGATCAGTCTATGATGCATATATTGGAATCAATGTGTCATATGTTTTGAAGTTCTTTAAACTTATCTGCCTGTATTCTCGAAAGTAGCCTAGGTTAAGCCGGGCTTAACTTAGGCCGCTGATTTATGGAAGGCCATTTGTCAGCCACTAAATCCTGTATAAATTACTCTATTTTATGTAACAAAAGAAAGACACAAAATAATTTCCTGGCATGAAATTAGCATCAATTCTATCATGAGGTTTTTGTATTTGCATCTAGTTGCAGAACTAGAGGGAGTCTATAGTGATTTTGTAGTATTAAAGTTGGGTGACATTTGGCTCTCCATAATTCAGTGGCCTTAATCCACACACTTAGGCGGAGGCTTAAAGTTAGGCACCTTTCAGGAATACGGACCATTATCTTGACAGGAAATATTTTCAATTTATAAGTATGTATTTCAAGTGCTGCCCAAAGTGTAGGGAAAGTTCTCAACAAAAAGTAATACTTGTCTGCTTATTCCTGTTGTAAATGTGTTTAGGTTGGTGTATATTTTGCCTGTGATACTAAGAAAATGTGAAGAGAGAAATGCAACAAAATGACCCCCCTGTAATGTTTAAGTGCTCTCCAAAGGCCTAGACCAAATGTATGACATTAAACAAAGTATTTTCCTGTCTTCAAATCCCTGATGTATACACTGTTATGGATTGTTTTTGCATTTGTTGACATGACTCGCTATATGGCCCGAATTCACAAAGGAGTTTTGGTTTAAACCATGGTTTTAACCCCCTCCTGGATTTTTTTTTTAAGCGTACATGCGCACGGAATCCGATCCAGTCATATATTTTCTTTGAGCGCGTGCATGGGCAATGTGCGCATATGTGCGCTTATTATACCCCCGCCAAACGAAGTTTGAAGGGGGTATATACATGTAGGAATCAGTCAACGGTTGGGCGGTCGGTCGGTCGGTCTGTTGCAAATCTTGCGGATCGAACTACTTTCTCAGTTTTCGACCAAAGCTCATGAAATTTGGTACACACATTGGTCTTGGTGGGAAGATGTGCAAGACATATTTTTGGGTTGAGTCGGAATCTGCGTTGCCATGGTAACGGCATATTTATGGCAGAAAATCAAGGAAACACCTTGCGGATCGAACTACTTCCTCAGTTTTTGACCGAAAGTCATGAAATTTTGTACACACATTGGTCTTGGTGGGAAGATGTGCAAGACATATTTTTCGGATGAGTCGGAATCTGCGTTGCCATGGTAACGGCATATTTATGGCAGAAAATCAAGGAAACACATTGCGGATCGAACTACTTCCTCAGTTTTTGACCGAAAGTCATGAAATTTGGTACACACATTGGTCTTGGTGGGAAGATGTGCAAGACATATTTTTCGGATGAGTCGGAATCTGCGTTGGCATGGTAACAGCATATTTATGGCAGAAAATCAAGGAAACACCTTGCGGATCGAACTACTTCCTCAGTTTTTGACCAAAAGTCAAGAAATTTGGTACACACATTGGTCTTGGTGGGAAGATGTGCAAGACATATTTTTTGGATGTGTCGGAAGCTGCGTTGCCATGGAAACGGCATATCTATGGCAGTAAATCAGGGGAAAATCTTGCGGATCGAACTACTTCCTCAGTTTTCGACCAAAAGTCAAGAAAGGCTGTTGTCACGGGGCGGGGGTATTAATTATCATCTTCAGTGATATTTCTAGTTTACACTTATTTTAGTACGCTTACCCATGGTTTAAACCTTCTTTGTGAATTTGGGCCAATAAGATTGATCAGAGTATGTTTTTCTGATGAATTCGTGAGATTGCTGTTTGTGTGATCATTGTCTCCAAGTCCTCCAGATATTGTGACATAGTAGGATCACAGGGAACATATTTGAACAATCAAACAGCATGTTAATGTCTGCTACAACAACTTGTTGTAGATTATGCATATATATTTATCCTTTATAATTATGACTTTCTACGTCTGTTTCTATCTCCATCTGCAGGATCTTGACAAGGCTGTTGGAGAGTTCTAAAGACCCTCTCATCCTGTGTGTTAGTGCTCATGATATAGGAGAGTATGTCAGACACTATCCCAGAGGAAAACAGTAAGTGTAATCCTTCTTGAAGGCATAATTTCCACCTGAATGGTAGTAATAATTGTACTTTTTTTGTAAAAGGTACTCCTAATTGTTGTTCATACAAAAATTATCCTTCAAAAGTCTATGGGATGTAAAGATAAACAATAACAAACCCGTTGTGACTTTTATGTGCTGTACAGTAGAACCTCATTACAAAGAACACTGTTATAACAAACTCTTGTTACAAGTAAAGAGGTGATTTTGCCAATCCCACTTTGTATTCTATTGATTTTTTAGCCCTGATATAACAAGGTTTCAATTTAAAGAGGTAATTTCCTTGATCACAAGGAGTGAGTTATAACGAGGTTCCACTGTTTTAAGCATATTTGTAACTCCCGTTAAGTCCCAAAAGATGGGAGAAAATATATGAATGATCTGCAATAAACGCAATGTGTTTTATCTCATTTTTGTCTTTATTTGTGCATCACAGTGTGATAGAGCAGCTTGGTGGTAAACAACTTGTGATGCAATATATGACACATGAAGATCCCAACGTCAGATACGAAGCCCTGCTAGCAGTCCAAAAACTCATGGTCCATAATTGGTGAGTAGTCTAAGATCTTTTATTTGTATTTTTATGAAGCATGTTTTGAAGAATTTATCAGTGCTGAAATCCAATGAAGCTGTCAGACTTTGATTCACAGGAAGCTGCCCCAACAGTCCCCGGACTGTGAACCACAAGGTCCGGGGTTCGAATCCCACTGCAGCACTAGCGTCCTTTGGCATGACGTTAATCTACAATTGCCACTCTCCACCCAGGTGTTAAATGGGTACCCGGTAGGATGCGAAAGTTAATGTTGTTTGCTTAGCAATGTGAGCGTCACTGTACTGCCCATTGCTGGAATACTCCCCAGGGAGCGGAGAATGTGCATACATTGTGTGCGGGCATGCCAGAATCCGATGACCGGGGTAATAATATATCTGTAAAGCACTTAGAGACATCACCGATGTATTATGCGCTATATAAAACCGGAATATTATTATTTATGTACAGGGTTATAGGCAGTTTTCAGTTTGTCTTCTGTGATCTAGTTTTCTTTATCCATCAGCCAGTTAGTTTGATACAATTTTATGGGGAGTTTTACCTTTTTCCAAATCTTTTATCAACAAAATATTTTGGATTTGTAGAACCAAATCTAGCATGGAGCTCATTGCAAGTTTTGCTAATGGAACTGCATTTACAGAGAAACATCTTTAGTTTGATTCTGAGTTGTTTATCGCATGGTAGATTGGCAGAGGCGGCGGAACGTTGGGCTCGGACAATGAAAGTGGGGGTGCACCTTTTGTTTGGGGGACAAAAGTTGCCCCTCCACTTCCATTGTCTGAGCCCGACGTTCCCCCTCCTCTGTAAATAGAATAGAAAACAAACTAACAATCACATTCACCTATAATGAGACTATGTGTTAGGACTACCAGCTTGATATCCTCATATTTCTTTAGCTCAATGCTTAGCTGAGGTACATGTATACATTTTCTTCCAAAATCATTTGACAGGTATCATTTATAATTTGCAGTCATGCATATGCAGTGTAAATTTTGTTTGATTCTTTGAGGATTTATCTATTTTTTTCTTCCAAAGCACAAATTACTTAAGTTTTAGTTGCATAATGCCTCTAAATGCTACTCTGAAATGTCTGCAAGAATAGATCAACCCAGCCATTGTCATATCACTAAACTGTCAGTTACCTCTTTGTCATTGATTGATTTTTATCATGATAAATTATGTGTATACCGTACTTACTTTCCATTTAATCCATCTATCCTTTTTGTCCATTTTACAGGGAGTACTTAGGAAGACAGCTGGTTCAGCAAGAGACAAGCTAGGGGGAACCTTTCTGACAATCTAGCACCAACAAGTAGCAACTCTTACAAATTATTTACGCTTAAACTTGTAAACACCATTCCTCATAAGTCCGGACTGTTAACATCTTTTCATTCCCCAATATACACTGTCCTAATATGATCTGTGCAAGTGCAACACCTATCGCTGCAAGACTTTTAAAGTACCGGTATGTGTGGAAATGATCCGGTTTCAAAGAAAATTGTGGTCCAATAAATTGTAGCCATTATAGACCTGGTCGTAGATTTAAAGACGCTCCTCTTGGTTAATGTAAATACAGTCAAATATGCCGAAGCATAGCAAGTAATCCCTTTGTTTATAGTTATGTTGAACAAACACAGTGGAGCCTCGTTATAACAAACTCCTTGGGACCAAGAAAATTAGCTCTTTATATCGAAACCTTGTTATATCAGAGCTAAAAAACAAAAGCATACAAATGAAAAAAATGGGACCAGCAAAATTACCTTGTTAAAAAATTACATTGTAGTGTAAGCATCATTAGTGTATTTTTATTTAATTGATTGTAAGCGCCTTGAGCATCCTTTTTGGGTGGATTTGTTTGCGCGTTATAAGTGTCTATATTATTATTATTATTATTATTATACAAGAGTTCATTATAACAGTGTTCTTTGTAGCGAGGTTTCACTGTATTCCCATTTTGTACATCATGTACAGGGGAAACTCATAAAGAGATCTGATATAACAAGATTCCTGATATAACAAGGTAATTTTGCTGGTACCAGGTCTTTATGTTCTTTTGTTTTTTTAACCCTGATATAAGGAGATTCCCGATATAACAAGGTAATTTTCATGCTCCCAAGGTCCTCGTTAAAGTGAGTTGCCACTGTACAGGCATAAAATGGGTTCAGAAATATATGGATGGTAATATGGATGTATATGTATGAAGAATGTGTGCAAGTCGATTATCATGGATAATGGTTGTTACATATTTTGCTTTTTTTGGGGTCATCAAAGGGTTTATGAGATATTAAGAATATGTCATGATTCAGATATACCTGTACCAGTACATGTACGTCATGTCTTATAGTGAAGGAATGTATTATCACCAAAATGCAAGTTAGGTATGCCAAGATTGTTGTTCAAGCAATACTGTAGGATGAGGCTATGATGTCTCCTGCATGTAAATGGGACATTTAGCCTAGAATATATCTTTGTACATTTATATTATCTTTTATTTTTGTATTTTTGTTTAGTCTTTTGTTGATGGGCCAGTTTTCAAGATAAGTTTTCAATTTGTGCAATTTGATGAAAACATCTATTATCTTTGTAAACCTCAATGTTTATTATGATTTGCGAGGTTTCTTCAGATGATCATATTCCATTGAACAAAACGTGTCTTTGTCTATCAACAAATGTATTGGGAGGAACTAAAATACTGGAATATTTTGAAAAAAAGACAAGATTGTTTACATATTTTTGTTTTGGGGGTTGTGGGAAGAATACAATTTGTTCAAAGTGTGCATGAATATATGTAAGAGTCTTGTCTGTACAGCCATGGAACTATTGAATGGATGAAGCCCAAGATTACTGTTGTGTACAGGATTACATATCTCCAGTGAGACATTTGTTAATGTAAGGCAACCAAAATCAATGGCAGGATCCTAAACTGAGATTTTCTTCATTTAAAGGCCTTCTAAATTTTTGTTTTTTATTTTAAAATTTAAAGTAAGTAGCAGTTGTAGCACTTGATTTTTTAGCACTTGATTTCTGTAACAAGATTTTCAATTTTTATTCCCTTATATATTATATCATTTTCTCTGTGTTTGTGCCACATGCCAGTTTATTTTGCTCATAAGCAAATAAGAGTCCATAATTGTGAGTATTTTGATTCCTTGGTGCTTGCCTGTAGGGAATGATGTAACCAACTACAAATTATGTATGAATAAAAATAGTATTTGGATGTTGTATGTATTTTGGAAATCAATTTGACATGTTACCCCCTTTCTTTGTTTATAATAATGGATAATTTGATAAGTATTGAAAAGGTAAAATGCATAAATTAGTCCATGACAGGATGATAAATGATAGATTAAAATGATACTAAAGGATTTCAACTTATGAATACCTCACAATCGGGAGTATGAAGATTTAGCAGAGCTGATAAGTATGTAGAAATCACAAAGATTTTATCAGGTGATGTTAGATACATGTTATTTGAATTTGCTCCCAGCATTTGTGAAAATAATGCAAAAATACAGAATATCAGTTAAAAAGTTGTAAAATATGAAACATTTTCATGACATTCCATTGTAAAACCCCTGGTTTGGATAATTTAGTATGTGTGTAGCCTTATGAAATTCATTGGCGGAAATATGCAGGAATTTCTTTTCATCAAGGGGGGGGGGGTGGGAGTGGGGTATAACAGTAGGTCTTCCCCTCTGATGAATAGAATTGTTGTAAAACATCTCCGCCACTGATGAAATTATTTGTTTATTATAAAGCTGTAAAGCAGCTTAGGTGTTTATCACACCTGAAAAATATGTCATGTTTATGTGGTAAGTACTATCAATGTATAGATATGGAATATTGGAGAAATTATATATTATATGAAATAAATGTATTATCCTGGTATGTATAACAGAAACTTCTCGAGAATTATATTCTTTGTTTTCATTCTTTGGAGAGCTTTGGTAGTAATAAAGGTTTTCCCGGTCAAATTCATCAACACAGCAGCCAACCTGATGCACAGTCGCTCGAATTCATTTGAATTTGAATGCTCATCAAGATCAACATTCAGTTGCCTAAAATGAGCATTCAATTTGAATTTTATGGCAAGCATCGCAAAATTTCATCATGCATTTTGATAGAATGAGCATTCAAATTAGAATTTTAGCCAGTAAGCATTCAAATTCATGGAAGCTTCGGCTGGGAGCTTCGGATCGCGAACATTTGGGAATTCGATTTCATCAATATACAAGCATTTTTGGGATCTAAGCAATGGATATAACAATGCACTCGGACTCCTTCCCTTGTACTTTTTAAATTGTGTTTACAAGATAAGATATAGGAACAGTGTGTAAAGTCGTTTTCTTGCAGTGTTATAATCAGGAATAAATTACAATTAAAAATCATGGAACATAACAAAGCTGATAAACGCAAGCGCCGAGGAACAATTTCTGACTAGGATGTGGCTCGCTTATGAGCGTTTGAAAATGATTTTGAAAGCCAATTTTGTGAATTTGACCAGGAAAACCTATAGTAAATATATAAACCTCTATATTCTCTTGCTCACCCACCCCTTGCTCACCCCTCTTGCTCACCCCCTCTTGCTCTCACCCCTCTTGCTCTCACCCCTCTTGCTCTCCCCCTCTTGCTCTCCCCCTCTTGCTCACCCCCTCTTGTTCTCCCCCTCTTGCTCTCCCCCTCTTGCTCACCCCCTCTTGTTCTCCCCCTCTTGCTCTCCCCCTCCTGCTCTCCCCCTCTTGATCACCCCCTCTTGCTCTCCCCTCTTGCTCTCCCCCCTCTTGCTCTCCCCCTCTTGCTCTCCCCCGCTTGCTCTCCCCCTCTTGCTCACCCCTCTTGCTGTCCCCTCTTGCTGTCCCCCTCTTGCTGTCCCCCTCTTGCTCTCCCCTCTTGCTCTCCCCTCTTGCTCATCCCTCTTGATCATCCCTCTTGCTCTCCCCTCTTGCTCACCCCTCTTGCTCTCCCCTCTTGCTCTCCCCTTCTTGCTCTCCCCTTCTTGCTCTCCCCTTCTTGCTCTCCCCCTCTTGCTCTCCCCTTCTTGCTCTCCCCCTCTTGCTCACCCCTCTTGCTCTCCCCCTCTTGCTCACCCCTCTTGTTCACCCCTCTTGCTCGGCCCTCTTGCTGTTCCCTCCTGCACACCCCTCTTGCTCTCCCCTCTTAACTGCCGCCACCCTCCCGCCACCCTCTCGCCACCATCTCGCCACCCTATCAATAGACCGTTTCTGTAATGTATACAAATTTATGCACATATATTCTCTGAGCACCTATAGTGACGAGCTATTCCATGAACATGATTTTTATAAATGAGCCTCAATGCTTGGAATCCATTTTGCATACATTATTTGTTGCTATGTCCGGCAAGCTTTCAGGTTGTCTAGAACAACCTTTGTTTGAAAGGTATGCATACAATTTGCATACATTACCGAAGCGGTCTATTTCCAATTGGTAGCAGATCTCCCTATCAATAATTCCGTACATATAATTTACATATTTATACAATCATGTACCTTCAATACTTTTGCTATAAATTACATTGTGAGATCAGCTAGCAAGTCGAGCAAAAATTTCGTGCATCAAGGAATATGAACCTACAACTTCCACTACTATCAAGGCATAGACTTTACCACCAGACCATCTCTAGTCCTTGGTACTTTTAAGATGAATTAAATGTAAGTACCTCAATTCTGAAGTCTGAAAAAGGGATTTTCATTCATATGCAGGCATTTTATACGACTTCCTAACGTTTAGAGGTCCCATACTAAAATGATCTTACTAAAATTAATTTTATACATTCCATCATTTAAATGGTAATTCAACCTTTTTTTTTAATCTGAAAAATTAGAGAAAAATTTGAATGTTTGAAAGCATTAAGACAATTAAATAAGTTATAAATCTTTGAAATGTGATATTACTTTGCCTATTTGAATTTTTCATGCGTTTAAAAAATAAATGAAATAAAAAGTCCTTTTTGTTTCTCCGATTTTGTTCAAAAATGTTACCGAACAATTTCTCAGATTTTTCTGCTTTCCATCTGAGTAATTTTGTCATTAACTGATTAAGGTTGGATTATTATCAACGGGCAGAACACGCACAAAATAACAATGACAAAAGAAACCGCTTTTCTTCTTTATCTCATTTTATAAGATTCAATACATAATCTAGATGTACCACAATATTGATCAAATAAATATTATCACACAAAATAGGGACCCAAGTTCTTCAGCATCAACCAAACAAAATAAAAAAAAATATATATTTCAGATGTTCCTACATGTACAAAAGTTTAAAAAGAGCATCACGTATCTACAATCCAAAATTTATAGTCTCCTCATACTAGGTGTAAAACAATGACGCATTTGAACTCAAAGAGTAAAAACTCGTATCAGACTGAGGTTTTCAAAATTAAAAACTGGAGAATGTCAAACTTATTTGTTTACGTATCAGTAATTAATTCAGAACACAACACCACCACTGTGCATCGCAGCTACAAACCTATGAACATGGCGAATAAAGAAGCGGACAAAATATACAGCTCCTCATTGTACCTTCCACAATTGCTCTGGTAGACAAAAGAACATCCCTGATTGCTATTATGTAAAAGTATGTAGAACAGGTGTCACATGCATTCACCCGTTCTACCGATTTTGTCAACCAGAGCAATTGTGGAGGGTACAACCGTACAACGAAGAGCTGTATATTTTGTCCGCTCTCTTTGTCACGGTGTTCATAGTGTACTAACTTATTGCTATCCAGTGTCATTAATGATTCATGGCTCTGGGTTTGAAGAAATGCTCTGGAATTTCAGCGGCCATGTACAATGGCAGTTGTGTTCTGAATTAATTATTGACACACATATTTTTTTGTGGCCTTCATTTGTCAAAAAGTGAAAATCTAATTAAATATTCAGAGCATTATTTTAAGAATAGTATTCAAAGAAATGTCTTAAAACTTTAGAATAGGAAAACCTCAGTGTAATGCGAGTTATATTTTTCGAGTTACTAACGATCAAGAGTATATTTTTTTACACCTATTACAATGAATACCAACCGATTCGTTCAAAATGGTTACATTCATTTCCATTTTTCTTATATACCAATGTCATGAATGTCTGTACACTCAGCGCAGAGGGAGCTATATCACAAATACCGGAGGGTGGTGAGTGCCCCCTCCCCGATCGAATGGCTAAAAAAATGGAGAAAAAAGGGAGAGAGATTGGGAGCGAGCGATAGAAAGGGAGAGAGAGAGATAGGGGGGGGGGAGGAAGGGGAGAAAGCGGGAGTAAGCGGGAGTGATGGGGGGGGGGGGGGGAGAGGGGGGGGGGGGAGAAAGAGATATAGGAGGGGGTGGACCTCGTACAAAAAATTAGTAGAATGTTTGTTCAAATAACCAGTCTTGTTCTAATAACATATAACTTGTCCTTAACCAGTTTGATCTGAGAGATCCGGCATTGTACTGATACGCAAAATCAATTATTGATTTTCAAATACAAGCGGATCGCTTGATCTTATTGTCGCTAAAAGATATTGTTTCCCATGATGACGAAGAACAATGGATTTGATCTCAGGCAAATAATTGGTTAATATGGACATCGATACGGTATCAACTTACGTATGCAGGTATAATACCACATTGTGACCCGACGCCTCAAAACCTACAATAAGTCGCCAAAATTATTTTTCTTGTTTTATATATTTTCTGAAAGTAGGGATTCTCAGCTTTCCAATGGTATATCACTTGCCTAGTTTACTCAACGATAACACCTTTAAATATCACATTTAGAATCAGTATGTAACCAGCAATCAATAACTCCTATTCAGAGAAAATGGCCATTTAAGTTCAGAACAAAAGAGTGCTAAACCTTCGCTCTCTGTGTGCGCCCAAGTAAAACTGGTTATTCAAATGGCCATAGCAACTGGTATGAAGGGTTTATCAGATTAGGCTGAATTTTGGCACGCTGCTCCAGGAGGCCCTATTCATTACTCACTCCAAAAATCAAGTTAATACCTTTAGAGGTAAAGTAGTAATTTGGCATTGAATGAAAGTATTACAAAAGCTCTCCAAACATTCATTAGCTGGACAGGTGAAAAAAGGATTCATTTTAAAATGCCCCCAAAACATATTTCTAAGTCGAATTACGACTCACAAACTTGAGACATGATAGAATGATAATGAAACTACCCATTTCTATCAAAAACAGAAAATCGACTGATCCAAGCAAATTTACTATTTTGGGCTGTTTGCTACGTTGTGGTCCGTGCGACTTATTGTAGGTTTTGAGGCGGCGGGTCACCTATATCTCTCTAACAATGTCTTCATTAATGCTGTTCTCATTAAGGGACGACTGGAGGCACGTAATTTGAATGGTTGTTCTGGAGTCCTCCTATTTGGGTTTATACCAAATCATACTCTTATTTAGAGTACGGCAGCAGGCTATTTATGACCATATAAATTGTTAAACTTAAAAAAAATGAAAAAAGTAACGTATTACTAACAAGATTTGTCAGTCATCTTAGTAATATAAGAAGATCGTACGAGAGAATAATGACCACTAAAGCTTATGCACAGAATGACAATTGTACATGTACCGGTGTAGTGTCTATTATTATTATTACTGCCAACAAGAGTAGGTCGGGTATTGAAAAGCTAAAATAGCTCTCCAAGTTATCTTATTTGTATCAGCAAATAATTATGAGAGTGCATGCAGTTACCACTAATGTGATACTTTCAAATATACATGTACATACATGCACTTCTGAATCCGAAATATCGAATGTTTAACCATTGTATATGAAAAAAAATCCACCCACTGATATAATAGTGTATCGTTTTAATGACAATCACGATTATTCTTTTTTTTCCAGAAATGGAATTCTATTCAGTTTGGACAAAAAGGAATATATTGTGCAGTACATGAAATCCTTCTTTTTCATAATGACGTCTTAATCAATATTTGAATATAGCACCCAAGAGAGTTGATAATAAAATATGCTTGTTGCGCACATGGTTGCTATGTTACCAAACGTCCATACGAACGCTTTGGTAAAATCAATGAACCATTACGAAAGAGGAAAAAATGCAGTGCATCGTGATGAGCAGAATAAATTATTGTCAGATTCTGTTTTCTAATAAATTAAAATTCACTTAAAGTGATAAAATCAAATGTAATTTCAGGCTATAACCCTATATCCTCTTTTTTGGCAAATTAATTCCATATCATTAATGATTTTTATAATTGACCCAGCATAATTATCTGACGTATATATTACCGTGCAGACAAACACTATGAACATGGCGAACAAAGAAGCGGACAAAATATACAGCTCCTCATTGTACTTTCCACGATTGCTCTGGTAGACAAAAGAACATCCCTTCATTGTTATTTTATGTAAAAGTATTTAGAACAGGTGTGGCATGCATATTCACCTGTTCTACTTATTTTACATAATAGCAATGAAGGGATGTTCATTTGTCTACCAGAGCAATTGTAGAGGGTACAATGAGGAGCTGTATATTTTGTCAGCTCTCTTTGTCATCGTGTTCATAGTGATAGGCCTACAATCTGAACTACTCGGACTTTGTTTTAGATTAACGCTTAATATAAAACAAGAGTTAATCGTAGACAATTAATTATCGCGAGGACTTTGCTCTGTTTACAGTACACAAAACATGTCAACTTCAATGTGCCGGTTAAGCATGATACGTAACTTGCTGATTTTAAAAACAATGTAGCTAGGTTTAGGCCTATTCATGATATTTTTAATTCAATTTGGAAGTGATGCGAATATGGAACCAGTTGTATGCCTATCTAAATGAGCATAACATGATATATTTTTAACCTAATTCAATAGACTTCAAACCCATATAAAGATTTCAAATTACAAATTAATCCTATATTTACATAGATAAAACATTTCCTCAATAAACCAATTTTCTCATAGTATATCTTTTGTTTATTCCTTTACTTCATATCTTGAGAATAAATAAAAGCAACTCTTAATTTTGTTTGCCCTTTCAAATTAGTATTGCAATTACCCTTAAGATCGACCGGGTAACATTACTATTTTATGGGCCTTTATATGTAAGCCTATTAGTCACATTTGAATGAGTATACCTTGTACCACATATCACATTTTCTTTAGAATTCCCATAATTATCTATTTTAAATCATTATTAAAGGGTCGAATAAACAAGAGGATCTACTTAGTCGACTAATAGCAATAAGTGAAAACAAATGTTGCTATTTTTAGGTAATTTTGTTTGAACGTCGTGTCAGTTAATTCCGATATCAACCGATGTCATTCGATGTCTTCCGAAACCCTGACTGCCTTCCTCGATGTCGGCCCCACGCATTCCCTTCCCGCCGATGACGATCGATATTTGCTCTGCGATAATCTCAATATCCTGACTGAGTCTTTGGCACAAATAATAATTCTGTACATAATTCGAATTGATAAATAATATAAAAATCTACAGTTAAATCTCTGTATAGATTAAAAACAGTCTTCGTCTACTGACGTCATTTTCTTTCAATGATCCGACATCGATTTCCGGTTCGAGTTAAAAGTTCTCATCGAATGTCATTCCTGCAAAACTGATGCATGTTTATACCAAAGATTTGTACAGTTCCACGCAAAATCAAAATTGACAACGATAGTTGACGAGTCTGCAAATGGTGAGTTTTAGCTGAGCCCCATCAGTCGTAGCATATCAGTTCTTTGTGATGCTTTTTCCTGTTGGTGGTACTGAGTCTGTGTTGTAGATCGACCATTGCTTTCGCTGCTCCGGTTTTCTGCCTGTGTCCGAATCGCTGGTTGGATGTGTTCGGAACCGCCTCGGAGAAAAGCGTCAGGTTCTTCGGTGGTTCGGTCGGCTCCTTAAGATTACCCTAAACAAACAAAAAACAAAAACAAAAACAGAAAAGAACGAATCACATTGAGATTCATATTACAATGATTTATTACTGTAACAATGATTTATTGCAATAACAAAAAAATCTACATACATTTCGAAAATGATCTACCAGTAATCTAAACAAAAATAGGTGTTTGAATCAAATTAACTTTCAGGGAAACGCACAAATAATTATAAGTAAAACAAACTGGTTTGGTTTGGATTACTGCTTGGTTTACTTTGCAAAGTGAAAATAAGAAGTATAAAATAGATTGATAATACATTTAAGGAAATAGCGGGGCGTATTATATATGGTTATCTGGTGGATTTCTGGTTTCTCTTTTGATACCCTCAATCCTAACGATTGTTATGTATATCACTTTCTCTCCCCCCCCCCCCCCCCCCTCTCTCCACAAAAACTGAAACATTAATATCCCTGAACATTATAAGGGCCTATATCACATTTACGTCAGGATATTGTGTAATGTATTCATCGTGGATTCTGAATATCTTTTGTCTCACCTTTTGATCGAATTCCTTGAGGAACCCCCAGCCTTCATCCCTGTCATAAAAGAAAAGGAGGAATACAAAAGAAAACCGTTAGATTCTGATGGCAACTTGACCGAAGGACCACACATCGATCTCTCAAGGGTGAATAGTCTTTTATCTTCCTCATGAACTCAGCATCTATCTTGAGCAAATGAACGAGTTGTTAACGGGCCCCTCCCCTTTCAAAAATATAGACTATAGTAAAAAACCATTCCCCAGATAGAACTTAAAGGAGTACTCCGGCCTGAAATTAATATGAATTGAATAAATAGAGTAAAATTAAACAAACAAATCAGTGAAAATTTCATCGAAATCGGATGAAAAATAATGAAGTTATGGAATTTTTAAATTTTGCATTATTTTGGTAAAACAGTGATATGCACGTCGTCATGAATATGCAGTGAGTGAGCTGATGATGTCATATCCCCACTTTTTCTTTTGTATTTTATTATATGAAATTGCAATAATTCAAATTTTCTGCTCCAAGCCTATAACTAAAAGGACTGACTCCTTATTTAATGTGTAAGTTTATCATTGCTGTAACTTATTTTGTTACAAGGGAGATATTTTTTATAGACATGTATGAAAAAATGAAATAATGAAGATTTCATGTAATATAGTTAAAAAAGGAAAGTGGGGACGTGACATCATCAGCTCACTCATTACATATTCATGATGACATGCATAGAACTGTTTCCCAAAATATTGCAAAACTTAAAAATTCAATAACTTCGTTATTTTTTATCCGATTTCAATGAAATTTTCAGTGTTTTGCTTGTTTAATTTTACTCTATTCATTCAATTAATATTATTTTTAGGCCGGAGTACCCGTTTAATGGAGGAGATCCAGGGTTTTCTTGACTCCGTTCCATATAACAGCAAGATAGTTTGCGTTGATCATTGAGGACAGAATTTGAATCAATTTTGCTATATGAGAGGGGATGAGCACCTAACAGTTACATAAATGGTTATCTGGTAGACTTCTGGTTTCTCTTTTGATACCCTCAATCCTAACGATTATTAATGTGCATTGTAAGAGGGTAAAAAAGTATCCTATCCCCTAAGCAGGGTTGGCCGGGATCCCCGATTGCTCAGTGAACCAGCGATAGCACATGCACGTTCACATAGTTTCCAATTAGGCTAGGACTATATTATAAATAGCCCGACTATACTAGACAACTTTTACTTAACCAGACTAGGCGTAAATAGTCAAATCTTAATTGAATGAACGCCAATATACAACCAAAAACAACATCCAGTGATGTATTTGAGACCGGACGTGAATCTCGAGTTGTTGATGTCTGCGTTTCAGCTATATGGTTTGCTAAATGAAGGTAACCCTAACAGCAGCTTTTCTCGGCGTTTTGGTATAAAACTCTTCCCCTCGACTACAAATTATCTCCCTAGATACCACATCTATGATCTCAACCAAAGAAAACACCAGTTCTTGCCGGTGACAGGAATAAAAGATAATTCAACTATGGTAGTAGATAAAATGATTTGATCCGTTGGTGCGAGACATCCTTTATAAAGTTAAAAGGCTTTGTGGTGTACATCATGAAAAGGGATGAACTGAATAACAACCAATTTTAAAGGTATACATACAGTATAGGGTCTATGGGGAAAATCGTAAAGAACAATTACAAAATAGCGTCCGTGTGGGTGTGTGAATGGTTTGCTACGTACTAAAGAGGCGCCATTAGCAACAAAAGAATAATATTTTATTGAAGAAGGCTCGTTTACGCGTACGCCAAAGGGTATAAAAGTGTTATCTATAATAATCTATATAAACCTATAGTTTACCTGTCATATTTCAGATAATGTTGAAACTTGTTCCATGACTCCAATAATGATTGAATTATGTCCCAAAAATTGTGGTTTATATTCGAAGAGGTTTTCTTGTATAACTATGTACTTATTTCAGATGTCCCCACAATATTAATTAAGGGTACTTTTTTGACCCATTCTGATATTGTAAAAGTAAATGGTAGTTTTACTAATAATATGGTGCGCAATTATGATTAAATCAATATGATATGATAAGATACATGATATAGTATGGGATTTTATAGAAGGATATGGTATGATATGATTTTTTATATAACTCGTCTCAAGAATAACATAAGTGGCCATGAACTATCATGACTATGAACTAAGCTGCATGGTGGATATAAAAATAGTCTTAAATACAAAACTCACCATCTAATCTGCCCCTTCTTCTCTCTTCCAACCGTCTCCCTCCACGTCTTATCTTCAATCACAGTATTGCACTCCCTGAAATCAGCTCTTGTGTGTCTCCCACTCAAGGCTCCCCCTGCAGCTCCCGATGCTCCACCGGCGGCTCCCGCCCGGGGCTGGTGGTCGGTTGCCCGTTGAGTAGGTTGTTTGGGCACTGGGGCACACTTGGTGTGGTAGGCACTGGATATACGGGTAGAAGCGGGAAGACGGTAACCGGCCGAGGTGGCACGGTCGTTATAAGTTACATGAGATGACATGATGACAAATTCAATAAATTAATAAATATTCTCCAAAGTATCAAAGAGTGTTCATTTAAAGTCAAATAGTTTGACAAGAACTGAGTGACATAAGTCCTCCAGAACGGTCCTCCAGAGATGGATCAGATAAGTCTGGTATAACAGTTCAAATTTCTGTCATAAGATGTATTATCTATAGTCCGCGATATATCTTGTCCAAACTCTACATTATAATATTGTAGAGTAATAAACCGCAAGAAAAGCATCACGTATTCCCAGTTAGTTTTGAATATGTGGAGAGTAAGCTTCCACGATCTTGGCAATTATTCCGGTCAATGTTGATGGATAACTTTCATCAATTTATTCGCGAGCGCGAAATGAAGATATGGCGTCAGAAAAAGATTATCCCCAATATTTTCCAACGACAAGTTTTAACCGGACGTCCCACACGGGAGAGTGTTTGGTAGCGGTATGACAGCACTGTGTATATAAATATTTGTCACAATAAAATAAATAAGAGCTACGGATGCAATGATTCTATTGACTGTACACAGAGTGCAAAGCCTGAAGACCTTTGGCTCGTCTATGGTTGACGGGGTTTTTGTTCGCCACCGGCGCGGCTTGTCGCACTGTCTATGGTCGCATAGCAACGGTAAACACAAGAAGACTGGGGATTTATTTCCTTCTTGATCCGGTATGCGTTCAAGCTGGCTATGGGGGAAAAGGCTTTCTCGTCGAGTATCTGAGAGGGTATTATTAGAGATTTAGTCAGAGGTAGATTAAAGATGAAGGTGTTGGAGTAAAGGGACACTCTTAATTTGTTCTATCGCCGCAATATACATGTAACTGTGAATAGTGGATCATGTGCTATACGCAAATGCGTTTCTTCCTCGAAGATCGAGAGCAAATGAATTTTGGAAAGAACAAAATAATAAAAAAAAAATCATATTTTGAAGAATGATAATGAGAAGATAACAGCGGACAGGCAGTTCACATTAGATTAGATTAGTAGGAGGCGCGAAAGCTCAGTGATCTAGCGCATGTGGCCTTGTAACCGGGACGGGATGCGGTAGCGCTTTTTGGTAATCCTCATTACCAAGTCAATTCTTACAGCCGTCGGTCCCCTGGTTGCTTACTTACAAGTATACAATGCTTTCTCAGCAGTCAGGTAAAATAAACCATCAAACCTTTTGAGATTATCCTAACAATATGCTTTATTCCGTCACAATAGAAATTCGACGGGCGTTACGGGGAATGATAACAATAGGCTGAAATAAAAGGATAATTTCATAACAGATTTATTCAAATTTCAAACCATAAAGAAGGGCTGTCATAGGTATCTTAAAATATGAAGGTCAAATATACATGTATGTGGACAGAATAGAGTTACATAAATAGGTACAACTTCACATAACTTAAAGGGGAAACGTTAGGAGTAGGGTTTCATGAGCACTAATTGCCTGTTGTTGTGTACGATTGCTTAATGATTCCCTTGGAAAGTTATTAACATTCTAAATGTCCCTATACTGGGCGTCTTTGTCCAGTTGGAAGCCTTTCTATCTACAAACGAAGCCGTACTCGCAAAAATAAAAGCATCCCTTCATTTACATCATGTCACGATATTTTTTATGTTAAAAAGAGCGCATAATAATGCAAAGTTAAAGAACTATCACTATGAACACGGTGACAAAGAAAGCGGACAAAATATACACCTCCTCATTGTACCCTCCACAATAATATTGTTCCGGTAGACACAAGAACATCCCTTCATTGCTATTATGTAAAATAAGTAGAACAGGTGAATATGCATGTCACACCTATTCTACATATGTTTACATAATAGCAATGAAGGGATGTTCTTTTGTCTACCAGAGCTGCAAGTGTGGAAGGTACAATGAGGAGCTGTATATTTTGTCCGCTTCTTTGTTCGCCATGTTCATCGTGATCGGACTGTAGGGCCTGCAACCATGGACCTACTAGAAATGGAATGTGTATCATTGGGTTTTTACAGACGTGTATCAATCAGATATGATTATTTACGTCTGGGGACCGACCTTTAACGTCACCGACCTTTAAGTCACCATCCGAAAGACGTGACTCAGTCTCGAACCTGGGTCCGCAGTGAATCAGTTTATAACTTCCACTGTTAGCTGGATTACAGGCGCACGCCACAACGCCCAGTTTCAAATGGAATGTTAACGGAGCTTCCCTTTGATCCTATGATCGTCACCGCCTTCTGATTATGCGCATCTTAATGAGAAGAGTCAGGCGTTTGGACAATAATGATTGCGTGAGCATCTTCGCTCATTGACAAAGGGTTTTGTTTTGCTGGTGTGCTTTTTCAGAATATGTCTTTGAATCAAAACACTGCTGATGGGGAGCAGCAAAGTTGAAAACCAGACGATTTTTGTGATATGAAATTTATTATTACTGATTCGCACACTTTCGCACGCCCATATGACCTTATATAACAATTAGAAGGCCATGATCTTTATAAGCCCCGTGCGTTGTAACTCTGGAATATTATGAGGAAAATGGGGAAAACGGGATTTTAATCACAAACAATCAATCAAAATATAACCTCATTCCTGTAATATCAACACGTTTTTCAAAATAAAACACACGGAACAGCAATTTCCGATTATAAACCAAAACTGCACATCGATTTTCCATGATTTAAGCGATTTATTATCTTCTGCGCATGTAGTTTATACACAATGTCAAATCACTGCCTTGTTTCTCTCCTGGCTAATGTATGTAAATTTATGCATACCTTTCAAACAAAAGTTGTTCTTGACAACCTGAAAGCTTGCCGGACATAGCAACAAATAATGTATGCAAACTGGATTCCAAGCAATGAGGCTCATTTATAAAAAGCAGGTTCATGGAAAAGCTCGTCACCAGGTGCTCAGAGAATAATAATAATATATATATATATATATATATATATATATATATATATAGACAGAGACACAGAATAAAATACTCCGTTGTGTCTAACGGAGTATTTTATTCTGTGTCTCTGTCTACTTATTAAACTCCGTCGCAGAACTTTTGAACTTTATATATATATATATTTGCATAAATTTGTATACATTACAGAAGGAGGTCTATTGGCGGTGACCCTCGTGAGATCAAAGTGGAGAAACATGTACAGAATGTTATTGAGATGGCTTTGACAGAGAAAAGTGCTTGAATTCATTAATGAAAAGATAAATGTCCATTTCTAGTAGGTCCATGCTGCAACGGAGGATTTAGTTAAAAATCAAAATTGTAGGCCTATACACTTTTTGACATCGCATAATATACGAGCTCTGTCAATACATGCATTTTTGTTTATTGATAATTCAACGATGAAGAACACGAAAGATAGATTTGACATCAGCAGCAGAAAATACATAGAGGAAAGAAAACAGATTATGAAACCCCTCGGGACTTGACCAGATTAATGGTCCATACAGGCCAGCTAGGGTACTGAGGGCATTATCTTAAACACTGACAATTTTTTCATTAAAGAAGTACTGAATGAATTATTCCCATTATATCATTACATATGAGAGTGCAAATTTTATAATTTGAAAAAAGAAAAAGGTTAACACCAAGTCCTTTCATATCATCTAAAACTAAAATCAAAATATATTTGTTGAAAATGTATATATATATATATATATATTATATATATAAAGTCCATGAAAATCCGTCAGGGTTCAGTTACAGGATGAAAGTATATTTAATAGCTTCATTTGAAATCTCCTGTTCTCGCAATCGTAGATAAAATCCTAACTGTGGCAGCGAATAGACCAGTTCATAAAAGTATTCAAACTTATGAAAGGTTCTAACGAAAACTATTGCATCCATGTATAGGAGATATATATTATTTCAACAATCAGAATGTAGATTGCATAATTTAGTTTTTGCTATGTCGGGCAAGCCTATTCTAAGCTCATTGGTCTTTATTAGCAACCACTGCAGGAGAACCATGTATAAAATATGAATATATTTGTTAACTGGTATGTTACTTTGCTACATTTGGTTCGAAATCAACAACGATGACAACTGCACGAAATACTACTGTGTATTATAAGGAAAATAGTATAGCCCCCTATTGAGATGAGAAAATACGTAACCTTTCTCTAGTCAGATTTTGATACAATATTGCATCTCTTTAATTTTTTTCCTGATTTCTTCTTAATCGATAAATTCAATTCTCTCGAAATATTTCAATCGATTTGGTTTTGAGTGCTACCACCTGTTCGAGGCGTCACGTATGGGGCGAAGACTTCCGATTTCCACTTATACTCTCTGAACTATGCATAATTTATATCGATAGCTTATGAATATTTCATCTTGACAGCTGCAAGTCGTCTGCTCGCACACGATACCACTCAGCGTAATTGATTTTCCATAGGACGACACCGGAGGTGAAAACTGCTGTCGATTTTTTATATTATTATTAATGGAATAAGGAGTTACAGTCAAGTATGGTAGAACTGAAGTAAATTCGTAATTTAATTCCTATTTCTATAATTTATACTTAGGAATGTACGCACTGACATAGGTGTGATTTAAAAAAAAAACTTCTTAAACTATTCTGAGGTGGCCCATTTATAACATTTAAAATCAGAGGCGGCGGAACGTTGGGCTCGGACAATGGAAGTGGAGGGACACCTTTTGTCGGCCAATCAAAAGGTGCACTTCCACTTTTGTTGTCCAAGCCCAACGTACCGCCGCCTCTGTTTAAAATTTTAACATGTTGCTTGCAATGACTACTAAATCATCACTAATCTCAATTACGACTACCTTCTACATCATTGCATAAGATGCATGGAGTTTTATCCAATCCAATCCAATCTAAGGATTATTGCGTCAGGGGCAAATAATGAAGTTACATCCCCTTCCTCGCCTGCCCAAATATATCTTGTTATTGTTCAAGCGAGGAAGCAAAGCGACTGAGCGAACGATTTTCTGCACTTTTTAACCCCCCAAATGACATTTCTAATGTATTTTACCCAGGAAAATTTGCAATTGAGCACTGCAATCGAGGGATAGAGATTCGAAATTTGAACATTGATAAACGGTTTTCTATTCACTTCCTTCTCAAATGGGGCGCAAAATTAACGAAAAACGTTAAGAAAAATATAGTTGAGGAATTTGACAAACCAAAAGAAAGTTGAGATTTCTTTGCAAATTGTATACACTTTATCCTATATTGGGGCGCAATATTTAACAACAGGCGTATGGAACTTACATGATAGCAAGCAAAGCAACGAGAATTACACTTTATTTTTAAAACTTTGAACCCTTTAAAAAATATGTCCTATACGAAATTAAGGGATCCTGGAGCAAACATGATATCCGAGAAACCAAAGCAACCGAGCTGTAGAAAATCTTCACATTTTTAAACCCTGAAGAAATGTATTTCTAATGCATTTGCGCTGCGGATTTGGGGCGCCGCATAATCTTCAATGAGCATAATTTCCCCTCCATTTTCTCACTGTTTTTTCTCTTTTGCTTTTTTAGCGCCCCCTCAAGTGCCTCCCGGGGCACGTGCCCCTCCCCCCCCCCCCCCCCCGTAGATATGCCACTGGTTTTATCCCACAAAGGGAAAGCCGTGAGTGATCTATCGTAAGAAAACCGGACCATGCTGATATTATCAGATTTGCTTTCAATATTTAATGCAAAGTTTAGTAAAAATCAAAGTTAGCAATGTACACTATTCCATTTCTTATTTCATATATTTAGTGCATAATATCAAATTAGCCAAATGTACGTGTATAGGAATTCGAATGAAATAAGAGAGCTCCTTTATGTTAAAAAATTTGTGTGCACTATCTCATGTTTCTTTTGATCAGTTGATTGTGATAGGCCATTTTCGTAATAGTCAAAAGAATGTTTACACGTTTGCCTAATGACAAACTATGATATTCACTTGTCATGCCTGTAAAAGCCATACTTTTTCAATAGTCAGAATGTCAATTGTATGCATTAGGCGTTGTTAGGTTGGACAAACATTTTGGCCTGCCCAACCTAGCAACAATTAATGTACGAAATCTGCATTCTGACTATTGAAACACAACGACTTGTAACAGTTCATTACCAGGGGTTTGACATAGAAGTATGCATTAGATTTGAATGCACAACGAAAATGGCCTATCGATTCGCCTACATAATTTCGCTTATTACTGATACTCTTCCTTGAAACATTTTCTTTTGAAAGAAAATTAGATTAATTGGCGTTATCGTGAAATAGGTCCCCCCCTCATTCACTCCGCCCATCAGTGGTGGATCCAGGAATTTGAAATGGGTGGGGAGGGGGGGGGGGAATGGGAAGGTAGCGGAGGGTGTAAGGGGGGGGGGGGGCTTGGCGCCCCTACCTGGAAAAAAAATACAGACTCCAAGAACTCTTAGAGTACTTTTCAATTTTGATGGTAGGAAACTTTTCGGTTAAATTGTCGGCAGAATTGATCAAACACCGCGCATTGAAAAATAATCCTGCTACATCCCCTCCCCAAGAGGTAATGGGATTGGGAGGAAGAAGTAAAGAACGATTCGCTACACTCGCAGCTTATATTATTTGTTAAAGCTCTACGCTATTGAAGAGAACGGTATCTTAATTCATTGAGTAAATTTGAAAAATCATTTGCCAAATGGAATCAGTTCTCAGTCACACCTGAAGCCGGTGATGTTATCACAGCGTCTTAACTCATTAAACCATCCAACAGACTCTTTCATTGGTGTAGCTAGGGGGGGGGGGGGGGGGGGTCACGTGCCCGCCAATCGAATGGTGAAGAAAGTAGAGAAGGAAACAAAAGAGAAAGGGAGAGAGGGATAAAAAAAAGGAAGAAGACAGGACTGCTTCCAGTGGCCTTGTTGATGTGTTCTGATAAGACGGTTGCCCCCCCCCCCCCCAATTATGCCAGTGTCCCCTCAATAGCTGGATCCATACACGCTACGCCACCAGCCACTTTTGAGATAATTAATTGGAATTAACACAACTACGATCAAGGACTGTTTAGGCTGTCACTGATGCGGAATGAAGTGCACACGTGGAGAGAAAAGCAATGAATTAGGCCTATAGAACACAATGATAACAACAACTAATACCTGCATTTTGTAAAGTGCAGATACTGTGCAGGTAGGACGTTAGTGTAGTGATACAGGGATTCGAATCTTGTGTCCGGTGACTTATTCACTAGATCACTGTACAACACACGAACATTTTAAAGCAAACAGCTGAATTGCGTATGAAAACTAATTAATATTCTATGACAACTATCCTTCATCAGACTACCGCTGGTAAGTGCACTATAGCCTTGCAGGTGTTTCCATGGCAACACCTTCAAGGCTATAGCCCCCCCCCCCCCTGAACGACTACCATCCAGTCTCAAGTATGGAATATATGAGGAGGATTCGTGACCATGCTCCCCTGTTTATCAATATGTAGACTATTAATATTCCAGAATCGGTTTCCTATCTTATAGCATGTAGCATTCTTGCTTGAGGTAGAATTATCTAGAATTATTTATGAAGAATATGGTAATCCTCTACATTATGTCAAGATATAAATAAGAAATGGAGATAACTGAATAAAAATTCAGGAGAATGATAAAGAAATAAAGGAGGATAAGGCATAAATATGACAAGGACGAAGGGTGTTTAAAGAAGACTGGTGAGGAGTGGGAGGATAGTGTTCGCGATGATAATAATAAAACTAGATCGACACGCAGAAGTATATAGACGTAGATGAGGAAGAAAGAGAGATAGAAAGAGAAATATATATAGAGAGAGATAGAAAGAGAGAGAGAGAGAGAGATAGATAGACATAGAGATAGATATAGAGATAGAGAAAGAGAGGGTGGGTGGGGGATGTGGTGGGGATAAAGAGACGCAGATAATACCGAAAGACACCTCGAGAGACAGAGATAACTGAAGGTGATGCTTTTAGGAGATGGGCGTTGGGTAAGGACAGGCCGACATGCAGCAATCAGCGTTAATAGGATGCAACTGGCAATGGCTGGGGAGAATTTATATTCCATGGGACAATTTTGATGATGACGATGACGACGACGGCGATGATGATGGTGGTGGTGGTGATGGTGATCACCTTGTATAAAACTGGAATCTGTTATCTGTATTTCTTGCGCGTTCATTTCACTTTCACTGTGAAAAGATAATCTTGCCGCATTGTCGCGATACATTTCTATAGTCATACTCATCGCGCTGGCAATCTAATGACAGCGACTTTTCAAGCATTCTAGCAGAACCTTTTACAGTCTACTCACTTACTGCAGTATAAGCCCTACATTTTATTATTCCCTGTAAGAACACATAAACAGCGACCTTTTAATATCTTTTAACATCAAAATTTTAATATAAATTAATGAATAGGGAAGAATAAGCGTCTTTGAATAAGTACCAATATATACTCACATCATAACAACATGATTTTAAATAAACAATACTAAGTTAGGGCCCAATATATTTAAAAGTTTCTTGGCCCAATCTCAAAGTATAAAAAGGGCCATTCCAAGGTATTTAGTCATTTAGTGTTCAAGGTGTTACCAAGTATTCTGATATTATGAACACAACTTGATATCGAACGTATCATTGTACATGATAATTTTGTCTGATCCACGTTCTAGTAATGCTTGCAATAATACAGTCATCAGATATACTGAAATTTTAGATGTAGTTAATAACATAATTATTGGACAAAATAGCTTCGATTAGCCCAAAACATACACGATATGTTTACTGTGATTGCATCAGTAATAAATACCCCCCCCCCCAAAAAAAAAGGGGAAAAAAAGGGAAAAAAAGAAAAGAAGTAGTCTCCCATTGACAAAAGTGAAAGTTGAAGAAAGTTTGATACTTACGTTTTTCCCAAGGTTGGATTAACAGCCTCCAGATAATTCAACTCGGAACTCTTCACCTTTTTGGAATACATCGTCCCTCCAGTCCACTTATCGAAATGAATACCAATATAAATGAATACTTTCTCCAATCATTTACATGACAGGCCGTCACATTCCGGTCACATAACTGCTTGGTGACATTCTATTATTTATTTATTTATTCAATTCATGCTGCAGGGTTGGCCTGTTTAGTTATGTTCAGTTATTTCTGTCGGGAATAGTTGCTGAAGATATTGGAGATGACCAGCTTTATTCAGTTCATATTCGAAGAAAACACTATTTAAGACGTTCGCCAAGATCCTGCAAATATACATTCAATTAAATATGGTCGATAAAAGTTCGAGGTTTTAATTCAAGCACATGTTGTATAGAATAAGTATAGAATTGAATAAGTGTCTTTTTTGCAGAACATGATGGCGTGGATTTTAACTTGAGAAATGAAGACAAGGATACACACAGATGCCGACCTATAAATCTTGATTTCAAAGAGCAAAGTGTGCACTCTGTACTGATCCCCCAAGACGATAATTACATGTTGTCATCTTTTGGGCGCATTGCTTCTTCTTTTCTCACCACGTTATAAATTACTTAGACCCACTCGCTTAATTTCAGTCAGGTTAAAACAGCAATGTTCATGAATCAATGAATTGAAAAGAATGTAGCAAAATCGATAAATTCTGTCACTTCAATTTATACCCTAGGCGATTGAGGCAATCTTTGCACATAAACGTCACTTGTTTATGAATCCAACATAGATTGTTCTAACTCTAAGCTGATGAGAAGAAATGAAAAATGCTACACATTAATCTTAGCAAAATGTTTAACTTAATATGCTATGTGATTCATTTACGGGAAATAAGCAGGCTCGTCACCTCCCATACGACGGAGCTATATGACGACTGCCCAACATTAATTCCCTGAGCAGACGACATTTTAGCGAAATGGTTCTGTTGTGACGAACATCTCTCGAAACACGACGCCATCATATGAGTATATTCATGTTAATCCCTTCCATGGAGGTCGAACTCTATTATCGAAATGAATTGATAACCATGGCGGTGCCACGCTTGTAGTACGCTTGGGCGATAACAACAATGATTTTTCTATATCCTCGGGGAAAATACTCCTCGCGAATGATCCGATGATAGTGATCACAATGAATATTGTCATCACGTGATGCGTGTCATCACTAAGCGAGACATATTATAATCGGAACAACAAATCAGAGGAGCGGGAAAAGAAACTGTAGCTGCAAAATTTAAGGAATTATTCCAAGTACATTTTCTCCATCACGATATGAATTATAAACATGAAGTGTAATGCTGACTCACATTGGGAGAACAGTGACTCTCCAACTTTTGCTTGTATTCCTCAGTTCACAGTATAATGTATAAATAAGGTCTATTAGCTGAGCGAATGAAAACTTGTTATTGTAATCCCGTCCAAAGACCCCCGAACTTTTGATCGATCGATTGAGTGGTTTCAGAGATGGATGAACAGAACATGCTTTTGTTTGTCGAGGCATTGTAATGATTGAAATGTCATTGTCAGAGATATGTATAGAGGGGGAATCTATAGTTTCTTTTGTTGAAGCGAAGTATTCAAGGTTCAAGAGGTGTTGGACACAAGAGAGAACTTCAACAGAAGTGTTGGGTAGACAAGGCAAGATGGAGGGCTCTTTTGTTGTCGAGTTTGATGAGAGCGGGTAGAGGTGACATAGAGAGAAAGAGAGAGAGAGAGAGAGAGAGAGATAGGGAGAGAGAGAGAGAGAGGGACGGAAGAAGAGCAAGAAAGAGAGAGATGAGGAAAGGGGAGGGGAGAGAGATAGAGAGATAGAGAGAGAGAGAGAGAGAGAGAGAGAGAAGCAAAACATTAACAGAGAGATTGGGATATAGATAGAAAAAAAACCCGAACAAAAACAAAAAATAGATGAGAAAAACAAAAGCTTTTTTCCAAATAAAAAAACTTAATTGAGGCAATAAATATACATAGATAGTCGGATGCCGAGGCAGCCCAAATAAATCTTAAATATGAATTGTCACCAAGCATTCAGTGCAAAACAACCCTAAAACAACAACAAAAACAAAATCTTCTATTCTTCTATTATGTACTTAACAACATGCATGCCAACCTGTCTAGTACTTTCATAAAAGTTGGCAAAACCAATTTACTAAAGTAAATAACACCTGTACATACTCAAGCCCAACCATTTAATTTTTTTTCTGTTGTGAGAGTAGATACATGGCCGTCTTACTCAAATAGGTATATACGAGTACATAGGGAATCGGTTATGTTGCCTGCAAATTGAGAGTGCTTTAAAAAAAATAATGGTAGGCCTAGCTATCTACCATGAAACGGTGCGAACGTAATATTTTTTTAGAAAACACGAACGTTTTTTTCCACTTCAAATTGTCAGTTTTCTGTTGCGAGAGTAGACGCATGGTTGTCTTGTGTGATATCATGTAAAATGTACCTGTCTACATGCATCCACATATTTCTTATCAATGGCAGTTTGAATCGTTTCGAATAATTCTCTATAAATTGATTCCGGAAAAAAACAAACTTACCACTCTTTTGCCTCTGGCACCCATACACCAACTTAAAAAATCCGAAAACAAGGACAAAGACATGACAGAAGAGAACAATATCAGATCATTTTCTCGACAAAATGTTAGGCGTAACGAGACTCGTACAAGATCATGATCTTTCGAGGTCACAAACTTTAAACGATTTTGATGTACGCATTTCATAGATATAAGCGTGGTTGTCATGGTTTTCGGTATACAATGACGTACTCCCCATGTCCTTTCGATATAAAGGTCGAATGTCAAGCTCAAGGCTGGGTCATCTGAAGGTTGGGCTGCTGGGTATGAAACCCGCGGAGACCTTTGTCCGGTGGAAACCACTGTACATATAGTCCGACGGGAACTCGGGAACTTTTTAAAATAAAATATTTATGTCTTATTGATTTCAGTCATCATATGTACAGATTAATCAGAACAACAAGAAAAAAGAACAAGAAAAAAAAAAAAAAAAAAAATATACATAACTCAACAATATAAGGCATCAATGACAAGAGTACGTAAGTTACATACAAGAAAACAACGGTCTCGCATAGAAAACTTCGTGGAAGCATGTTTAGTCACAAATTGACCCGAAATCTAGTTAAAAAATCAAAATACTTACACACACTCAAACACACAAAACAAAACAAAACAAACAAAACAACAATAAGAATAGAAACAACAAAAATAACAACAAAATTTTATTCTCCGGTTGCACGAAAGCCTGGCAGGTAGAGAATTCCCTTTCAGGGGGAAGAAGACAAAAGGATGTGCGTGCGAACGAACATACTGAAACGTGTCTACTGTAAATGTGTGTGTGTGTGGGGGGGGGGGGTTCGGCTCCAGCATCCGAAGATTATTAAAGTTTCGATAGGTGAACAACAATCATCCCATATTCTGGCAGCAAGCTGTACCCAATATCCTCTTCTTCGGGCAGCGAGATGTCTGAATATCCTCAGTAATCGGGAAGCAAGGTGCCCGAATATCTTATCTAGTGTATTTTGATGACGAAATAACATTTCTGTCATAATGAAGTGTAATTGTTTTGCTCGTTCGCTCGTTAGCTTGAGACACTGAAAAATGATATCGGGCAAAAGGCGATAGACCCCCCGGCGAAATATTAAGCCCGTACGCCTACCCTAAAGCCAGTGATTTACACAGGCCTATAACTATCGAATTCAAAGGGTTGGAAAACTGCACTTTTAAACGTTCAATCAAATTAATCATCGTGTAGCGTGTCAGGATAGGATTTGTTAATAAAAATGTCATTACCCAGTTTCCTCTGTCCATTTGGGAACTACATGTATGAAAAACGATTGGGTCTTAATTTCCACGTTATAGGCAGAATGCATGCATGGAAAATCTCGTATTTATCAATATCGTTTACCAATTGAAAGTGCATTAGTTATTTGATCTCATCACACAGACGATACTGCAGCAATTGTATTTATATTGAATAAATTGTGGGGCATATTTTGATTAGTTGATTTATTATTCTGAATTACGTATATTGATCTACTGTTAAGCTAGGTACGGATCCATTGCATCTATTGTTCTGGTAGAAAGAGGTGATGAACCATTTTTGTAACCATGACAACGAGTCTCTCTCCTTTTGGCTCTCTCTCTTTTCATTACTAATGCATAAATCGTAAAAGGATGATAAATAATTATGTGAACTACCGTGTATCTCCGTGGCCCGCGAATGATGCCAAGCTATTTTTATCAACAAATAAAAAAAGTACGATGTACAGGAATTTTAAACTAATTTCAAATACCTCCTCTCCAATAAGGGTTTCATTTGATGTCATCCAGGGGGGGGGGGGCGGGGGGAGAGCAATCTGAGAGCAAGGAAATTTAGGAGGAAAAAAAAAATCTGTTTTTCTTGATCCAGAATGGAAATGAATCACTGCATAGCCCTCAAATTTCGCTCAAATTAAAGTTGAAGCGAGACAAATTCAAATATAATTATCTTCAAACAACTTCCATGTTGTTTTAATTAACAACAAAAAATCTTGTTATTCGTGTTTTTCTTTTTCTCCTTCTTTTCCTCCTCCTCCTCCTCCTTCTCCCACTCATCACCCACTCCTCCATCTACTTGGAGTTATGCACTGATTCTAGATATATACTATATCTAGGCCTATGTCTATTTTTCACACGTTTTGCAGGCTTCCCCGTTGTCAGAAAAAAACTATATCGAGTGCATGCGAGAGGTCATTAAAATTCGAAGTGAGATTTGACTAAAATTTCATTACCTTTGATTCTTAAATCAGTTCTATTTGTTGAGAAGATTTTTTTTTTAATTATTAAGAGAGGCTTTCTCATTCCATGGTGGGCTGTATTCGGTCTAAGAAGATGGGCAAATATTTGCCTGTCATCATTCCAGAGTCTGCGGGTAAATATTAGATCAGGTAAGAGCTCTATTTTCAGTTCTTGATGGAAGATGACCATCTGACTTAAATCCCGTCACTGTAGTTTCACATATGATAGAAACCCATCACTACTTCCTAGCTTATCATAAGGAAAACTGTAGTTAACATCGTTGAGATTGACAGAGAAATCTAAACTGATATAGTACATGACAGAGAGGAGATTGATAGGATAGAGAGAGAGAGAGAGAGAGAGAGAGGGGGGGGGGGGGTGTGTGCGTGTGTGTGTGGTGGTGTGTGTGTGTGTGAAAGAGAGAAACGGGTGGGGGGGGGGGGGGTATAGCGAGAGCTTGACATATACGTGCTTGCATAATGAAATATATGTAATGTAATATATTGCATTTCCTTTTAAAACCATCATAACCTAATCCTAAACTGCAAAACTGCTTGTTCTTGGATTTTCCAAGGCAAAAGCGGATCCGGGATTGCCTGAAAGGATGGGGGAAGGGACCAAATATTGGACTAAATAGTACTGAAGTATTCACGTAGTATGCTATATACTATTATCATCATCTGCCGATGCAAGTCAAAATATTTTTACTAGTCTTTCTCTTTTCGTCGCCGGTCATTTTCATCAAGACCACTTATCCGATATTCATTGCTTTTATTCCCTTATCTCTTCCCCTTTTCACCTATCCTCTTCTCTCCATGGTTCTGTCCTCTTAGTTTATCTTTCTCTCTCCCCTCCCTCTTTTAATTTCATGCGCTATAATTAATATCTTAATCCCTTTTCCTTGCCTCTCTTTAAGTTTTTATTTCCTCTCTTTTTTCCCTTAGCCATTCTGGCTACTCTTTCTTCTCCTGCTTGACTACGGGACAAAAACGTTTTTTTCTCAAAATCGTTTTGAAAAAAAAAAATACATTTAGCATTCATCACAAAAACGCCAACTTCAGTCCTTGTGGAAAACAGAAGAAGAAGAAATAGAAACAATGAACTATACAAAGTCTTTCATTTACTAGTTAATTTATTTTGTGTAATATATTATCTCCTATAATAAAAACCAGCATTCTGTATATATAAAACTCTATCCCAATTCAGTAAAAAATAAAATCAAATTAAAAATATATGTGGCAGGATAAGCAAATACATATGGAAGACTAGAACTATAAATAAGGAACATACAAGCTACAAATATACATAAAATCTTCATTAAAAATAAATCATATTCACTCAGTTTCCAAAAGAGTATGATAAAAAATATGGATAAAACAGAGTAGAGTTTGGGTACAATTATGTACACTCAGTCAATAGGCCTAGTCTATGTACAAGCCGACTGTCATACCTTCAATTATAACCACTTTTTAGGAAAGGGAATTGTAATTAGTTTTTTTCCCCCAATACCTTCTACTACAACCCTCTTATTCAAATAAAATGTGAAATGGTAATTTTAGTTCATGATGCATTATACCACAATATGGGAATACTATCTGCTGCATTCATCATATTTCTACATATACACATATTGTAGTTAAACACCCTGCATGTATCAATGACGGAGCTCATCCGGCTTCAGGCTAAAGCAACTATTTTCATTTCTCTACGAAACTGGTTGGGAAATGAAGACGAATTTAGCAGTTTTTGAATATTTTGAATAAATCTGAATGAATTCTCAAAAATCATCCTTCATGTTTATTATACTTTCACAAAATGAAAGTGAACCTTTAAGAACTACTATAAGAAAGACAATAGAACTTTATTTCCACACATTGATGAACTTCATTCTGCATTTTGGCAGTGGGTCAGGACAATTAATACCTTATATCTTTTCCTAACTCTGCTTACATGTATGAATGCTTGAGATCATTTTTACACAAAAAAGAAGACAAGTCGTCGCCATCCCGCAAGAAGGCCATTAATGCCATGTACATGTATTTTGAATAGCAGTAAAAACCTTCTTGTGAGAAGGCAACAGCCAAAGACATAACACTATTCATGTTTTGACTTTGGAATCGGGGGTTTCAATTCACTGAATTTAATGTTATGACTTGAGACTCAATAGCCCTGTTCATTACACGAATACCGTAATACTGGCATTATTCCACTACTGTTCTCAACAGCATGGCAATACAGCAAAATAGCAAAATTATTCCAATATTCCCCTTTTCATACACCTATAACCAAACTATATTCCAGAGTTCGTATGTTTAGCATGTCCCAAAGGCTCTGTGCATTGTTTTTACCCAAATGAAAAGCACACAGAAAATACATTACAACAAAAAAGTGATAGGGTACAGAGTGCATATTGCAAAGACATTTATCCTTCTAATAAGTTGGGGAAACCTGGAAATTAAAACGACTTCTATAGGTCTACTGCCAAAGCGGCATGTTTGACTGTGTACAAAATGAAAATTATGAGCAGATTTATGACTATGCACCACTGAATATGTCAGGAAACTTTAAAATTATGATTTCTGTAGGTCTACTGCCCAAGAGGCATGTGTAAGTGTGTACAGAATGAAAATTATGACCAAAAAACAATTGTTTCGCTGTCTGAATTGTTGTGATAACCCTCGGTTCGCGTAAGGGCAGCTACCACTGGGATGTATATTCCTAGACAAAGAGCCAAATAGTGCTCCATGCTTGATGTCACCAAAAAGAGCAGATTCTGTATGTAGGCAGCATGAACTATTTGGTCTCTCCGCAAAATGGTCATGGAAAATCTTAAGTGTGTTATACTCCCAAAGTAAAGTTTCATTAGAGTTCCATGCTGTGTCTTAACATAGGAGCAGGTCATCAACACAGAATTGGTTGGTCTCAGAAACATCCCTAAGGACATTCTTTGGGATGTAATCAGAGTGGCAAGATGATCTCAGATAGTAACTCCTAGAGCAATGTTTCATTAGTGTTCCATGCTGGGTGTCATCACAGGAGAAAGTACAGGCTAAAAAAACAATGCAGAATGATTTTGCCATGTAATCCAAATTTTAAGGTTCATCATGAGTCCATATGGGTAAGAAAAGAGTTGACAGAGAACAGAGTTGATAAGAGATATATTGCAAAACAATCTATGCTCCTAGAATCAAGGTTCATTAAAGCTCAAAGCTAGGTGTCACTACAGGAGAATGTAGCTGGAAACTGTGGAGTCGCTGAGAGATCTCTGAGACATCATACAGGATGATCTTGGGTGCATATTCAATATCGTTAAGGTCCATCAAAGCTGGGTGTCACCACAGGAGGAAGGTGGTGCGGTGATGGCAGGGTACTAAAAGGTATCAGACACAACCTGCAGGAAGATCTTAGGTGCATACTTCTAGAATTAAGGCTCATCAAAGCTCTAAGCTGGGTGTCACCACAGGAGGAAGGTGGTGTGGTGATGGCAGGGTACTAAAGGGTATCAGACACAATCTACAGGAAGATCTTAGGTGCATACTTCTAGAATTAAGGCTCATCAAAGCTCTAAGCTGGGTGTCACCACAGGAGCAAGGTGGAGTGGTGATGGCAGGGATCTGTGGTGTCTCAGACATCATATACGACAATCTTAGGTGCATGCTTCTAGAATTTAAGTTCATCAAAGCTCCAAGCTGGGTGTCACCACAGGAGAAGGTGTGGTGATGGAAGGGAACTGTGGGGTCTCTGAGACGTCCTGCAGGATGATCTTGGTGGCAAAGGCAAGTGCTATGGCAACGATGGTGGTGAAGACAGAAGAGTAGCTCAACTCAAAACCAAACACCTGATATCAAAATAGATACAAGAAGGATAGAAATTTAGGGCAACCTTATGAACTCTGTATACCACCCCTAAAGTCTCAGTCCCACATGATATGGTTAACTGTTGTGGCAAAATAAAAACAGATTTATATGTAAATGAAAGGCAAGCGGGCATGAGAAAATAGTATTAAGTAATGAAGGCCTCCGGGGAAACTCACTTTAATACCTGTGAGCTATAAGATACAGATACGTATAAGTGAAGCGCACCTTGCTTGTGTCATTTCACTGTGCTATGGATTTGTCTTTTACCACATGATATGGGAACAAGAGTTTAAGGGCATGCAGGACATCACAATTTCCATACTATTCACTACATGACACCTCCAATCTTATGAGAGGTACTGAATTGACATATAATTCAGGTGGTATCTGTAATAATTAGTTAGAGAGAGAGCGGAGACTGTTTGTAATTATTGTTATATTCACTACATGGCACCTCTAATCTTATGAGAGCAGTACTGAATTTACATAGCATGAAGGAGATCTCTGTAGTACTTACAGTCAGAGAGAGTGGAGACTGTTTGATGAAGGCTATGATCCTCAGTCTGTCTTCAGTTGGGCAGATGCTCTGGTCCAAAAGGAAGGGAATGGGAGAGCAACAAGTCAGGAACAAAAGGAGCGTAAATGGTCAAGATCAGCATGAAACAAAAGGACATCACATGAAATCACTATCTAGTGGGCTCCATAGTAATGAGGAAATAAAAAACAAAGTGAAATATTTCTCATCCTGCAAGTTTCATGTACATATTTTGAAATGCATATGATAAAACAGAGTTGAAAAATATCTATGCATGACGGAGAGCAATATATTCTTTGAACACACTTAACACATCACTTTGCCTATTATTATTTTCTCAAGTTTAATAAATATATGTTCATGCATCTATGTATAAATACACAAAATTCAAGAAAAGATGTACATAATTATCAAGCCATTGAATGCTGAACATGAGATATGTAATCTGGGCAACTGTCCGTCGTGGTAAATGGATGTTATATTGAAACAAATTTGTATTCAAAGGATTCCTTCAATGTAAAAGAGAATCAGCTCCAGCTATTAAATAACAATAATTCATTAAGCACAAAAACTATTTCAGCAACAGCAAAATACCTTCTGCTGACCTCTCACCTTTGGCACCTTGTGACCTTCACCGTTGACCTCTGTGGGACCAGCACAGAGCATGGGTAGGATGGCAAGGGGTAGGAGAAAGAGGAACATGTCGATGATGGAGGCTTCGTGGCTGATCCAGTAGAGAAGGTAGACAACACTCCAGAAGATGAGCAGGACGATCCAGCTTAGCAACCAGCGCTGGATGCAGTGGGATGTGGTCCGTAGGCGACACTGGGGGGAAAGGAGAATTAAGATTAGAATTAGAGGGAGGAATTTAAAGGTAATGTTTAGTTTTGGAATTCCTTAAAAAAAAACTTTTCATCAGATTTCTTGGATTTTTGCAATACTAATATGCTGTGAAGATTTCACCTCCTGAAGTGAAGATTTTAGAAATGAGGTAAAAAATAATTCATTTACCAGGCCACGGACATAAACTCCAAACAACGGCAGCTTGCACTATATCCTATAACGCGTGCAAAATCCTATGAGGATTATGTGTATTCCACATTGACACGCATGTTATCTCCACGCAAAGCCCCTGTGGGGAACCGTCGCAGCGAAAAGGTCCTAGCGTTGGACAGTATTTTACCATGATCTAGCGTTCCTTAGAGATATTTACACTAAAATTCACCGGAAAACGCTAGTACATGCGCTAGTACAAACCACTTTTGACAAAGGAGAACAACTTGAAACTATACTGAACACGTTTCATTCCAATTTTCTTTTTGCTACCAAGACTGTCAATAATTGTTGGAATGCAGAATTCGCCAAATGACACTATTAGATACTATGGTATCTCAATTGTCTTCAGAAAATGAAACATGTATGCTATCCCTGACCCATTACATCAAAAGAGAGCAGCAATGCTAAATGCTTGTTTCTTAGCATGTGCCACATATTAAGGAGGGAAACTGTAACCTTTTCATCAATTTTTTACCTAAACAAAAGCTAGGCTAATTTGGGATCTCGCATAACAAAAGACCTCAATAAAATTCCAGCTGCAAAAACTAAATACAATCTTACTTGCAGTCTCCAATATTTCTCCAGAATCTCCTTGTTTTCTAAAATCTTGATTCCCGGTGCATGTTCATATGCTGAAGGAAGTTGGCTTCGAGGCTGTATCATAGGATTAGATGACAAAAGAAAAATGGACTGTTTAACTAGCCATCTTGTTTTATATTCGCAAATAAATATCCTTGGATATAAACGTCTTCAGAGTAATGTGAAAATGTTTTACACATCCTTTACTGATCGTTTCCAAATCTTAAAAATACATGTATAAATACACACCTATACTACAAATTTGAATACGTTGCAATGCTGAACTCTGAATTTAGGTTGACTTCATTTGCTCACTTGTCTCTAGTGATTTGATGAATCAAACTAGAAACCAAAGGCAATAGTGATAGTTAATGAATAGTAACTGAATACATTCAAATAAATTTAATACACATGAATTTGCCAGTTGCTACTCTCCACCTACATGTAGGTAAAGTAAATGGGGTACCCATTAGGAAGAAATTAATTGAATGCTTTGCCGCCTCATAGCGGCTGAGCTAAAGCTGGGGTAATGATAGTATAATTTGTATAATGCGCAGTAAAGTATATCTTTATATTAGGTGCACTAATGCAATTAATATTATTATCATTATTCTTTTGCAAGCCATAAATGTAGGATATTGGTAATAAACAAGATGAATACGACTGCGTCTCCTATATGCCTCCGCCTAAATTCAGTTGATGGCTCAAACTGTTCTAGAAATATTTGATAACGAGGCTAAAAACCAGTAATTTCATGTAATTTCATGTAATTTCATGTAAATTGACCTCTGACCTTTGACCTACTTACCCCAAAATCTAATCAGTTCATCTTTCTATGGGGATGCATACTGGTACCAAGTTTGAAGTTCTCACCTCAGATAGTTCTTGAGATATCGCGGTAACGGTGCTAAAAACCAGTAATTCCATGTAATTTCATGTAAAGTGACCTCTGTGACCTCTGACCTTTGACCTACCTACCCCAAAATCTAATCAGTTCCTCTTTGTATGGGGATACATACTGGTACCAAGTTTGAAGTTCTTACCTCAAATAGTTCTTGAGATATCGCGGTAACGGTGCTAAAAACCAAGAATTTCATGTAATTTCATGTAAATTGACCTCTGTGACCTCTGAACTTTGACCTACCTACCCCAAAATCTAATCAGTTCCTCTTTCTATGGGGATACATACTAGTACCATGTTTGAAGTTCTTACCTCAAACAGTTCTTGAGATATCGCAGTAACGAGGCTAAAAACCAGTAATTTCATGTAATTTCATGTAAATTGACCTCTGACCTTTGACCTACTTACCCCAAAATCTAATCAGTTCATCTTCGTATAGGGATACATACTAGTACCAAGTTTGAAGTTCTTACCTCAAACAGTTCTTGAGATATCGCGGTAACGGTGCTAAAAACCAAGAATTTCATGTAATTTCATGTAAATTGACCTCTGTGACCTCTGACCTTTGACCTACTTACCCCAAAATCTAATCAGTTCATCTTCGTATGGGGATACATACTAGTACCAAGTTTGAAGTTCTCACCTCAGATAGTTCTTGAGATATCGTGGTAACGAGAAGTGGGACGGACGGACGGACAACCCGAAAACATAATGCCTCCGGCACCCACCTTCGGTGGGCGGAGGCATAAAAACAGAAATATTGGGCTCACCTCTGCATTAGTGCTTTGTCCAGCGCCCTCTATGCCGGAGGCTAGAAGATATGCCCAGACATCATGATTAGAGTGATCTCCATCAACAGAATCAACGCCCATGCTGGTGCGGTGAAGCCGGGATACAGACATCTTTCTCCTTTCATGCTCATTCATATCCCACTCATCTGAAAATGGTGAAAGATAAAAAAGAAAGATATAAAAAATGTTGAAAGATAATTTATTTATTCAAACACCCGCCAGCGCTATATAACACGCGCACAGCAGAGTTCGTCTTCATTGCCTGATGAAGGATAGCAGTTGGATCCAAAACGTTGTGCATCTCTCCTACGTTTGCTAGATCGTGAGACAACAGATCAAAATTGTTCTCTCCTTATTATATCACCACGATGATAAACATCTTCCGTACCATGGACATTCATGTTTACCCTTGTAGGCTAAGGTTTCTCAGAGATAGACAAATTACCTGATAAAATGTTCTGCCACATTATTTCACAACTACCGTAGTATGGATCCGTTCAGATTCAACATATTATCTTCAACTGTCAATTTCTGAGATGGCATCAGAGAGGATGAAAAGGACAGACTTCCATTAAAAGCTGGAATTGACAGAGCAAGACCAAACTGGGGTCAAAGAGAGATATGAACAAGGGATTGACATTACCAATTTGAAGAATTTTCAGCAATGTGCAATAAACGTAGTGCTCATACAAAGCATGAGGAATTTCACACTATAAATACCAACAGTAAATCCTCCTTGAGAAGGGTGTACACAAGACAAACAATCATTAGACCAAATGGTGATCAGTCTGATGAATTATGGCCACAAAAAGCATTACACTACCTGACAATGGGACGGAATAGAGGAACTGGATTTATTTGAAATGCAATGGGATGATTCAGGGAATAGATAAATTGGCATAGGACCAAAGTACAATCAAACTTGTTTTAACGACCACCTGTGCAGAATAATCACGTTTGTTTCCCCTAAGCAGTGTTTCAATTAGAAAATGAACCTGCCTAAAAATACCGCTTTTCTTGTCTTCCTTCAGCGGTCTTTATATAGATGTTTCACTGTTTACCTTCAAGATCTTTGATAACCTCTTCTGATGTTGGAGAACTTAGACCCTGATAGCCAGCCATACCAACGCTGTCATTGAGGGATGCATTGTTGGTCCCTTCAACACGTTCTTCCAAGCTGGTCGTGAGGCGACGTCGACCTCGCCTGTGGTGGTAGTTGTTGATGTGGCAGATCATGGCATCCTCGTCTAACTCTAGAAGAAAGTGACGCACACCTGAAAGAAGGAATGGGAAAATCATTTCCTCGACTACTAGTACCTTTCTTTCATAGCTTCCTGTGAGAGGTACCCAAGAGATTAATTCCAATAACAGACTTTACAATATTCAGCGAAAGCCATGAATGCTTTTAAGATTGAGATTGCTACAAAATTTAAATATATAAAAAAGTAACAAGTATTCAACCACAGGATTTTTAATACAAGTAAATAAAGCTTTTTTACTTACTTATTGTGTGTGTGCGACACACAGACAAGCACACAACAGCTACCAGCATGTTCCACACAAATGAGAAAACCGTCAATCCAACAAGACAAGAATATTGCATGTGGCATATCCATGGTGATATAGAAACAGAAAGACAAGTTTGTGCGTAGAAGAGATTGAAGTTATCGTAATTGTAAAGCCCGATGAACATCATACCGAGAAGGCCAATGACAAAGGCCGAGTTTAATTTGAGGAAGGTCTTGGTGTGAAGCCTCACGCTCTGAACAAAGAGGCGGTTTGTGAAGAGGCGGAAGGCAAGGTTGTTGGCATAAACACTGACTGCGCTGAAGCCCATGGCCATGATGATGTTGACAGTGCCGTTGAGAGAGTCAAAGGTAGTGTTCTGCGAGACAATATCAGCCACCGTGTACCACGAGTAGTTGATGAAGTACCCGACTGTGCATGTGAGAGTCAGAACGTAGAGGATGGTGGCAAACCAGGGCTTGTCTTTGGGGTGTGTCTTAATCCCTAGAGATTTGGCGATGATGTACCACAGCCAGCGTGGTAGGGGACGGGACTGCTTCATGGTGCCGGAGCGGACTTCGTGCTCTGGAAGAGATCGGAAACCTTCCTGCTGGATTGTGGGTGGTGCTGCTGCTACTTGGTGCAAAGCTGATATGGTCTCCATACCTGCTTTCCTGATATCTATCAATATCTATGCAGTGATGCTGCGATATCTATGCAGCAATGCTGCGATGAGCATCTGTGGGGGAAAATACACAAAACTAGTTGTAAACATTCAATGAGGTGACAAACATTTTTTGAGACTGTTTCTCATCAAAGATCTACCTGACATATCAACATTTTTTGTATGTCACCCATGACTCTTGTTGCGAAACACTTGTGAAAAAAAAGTGCTCAACTGCTCCTTTTGACAATCAAATGGAAATTTATCACATTTAGATGGTGAGCTGGGCAAAGACGTGGGGAATGAGGTATATACAGTGTATCCAGGATCAGAAAACCAATATCTTCTCATACAATGCAATGGCCGGGAGTGGAATTATAAGAAACAAATAACAGCGAATATCTTGGTATCTTCATCCAATATGATCCGAGCTGGAATGCACAAGCGAGCTATGCAAGAAGTAAAGCCTCTAGACTAGAGTGCTAAATTTTCTTAGAAGAAACTTCCACCACTCATTGGTACATTGTTACAAAACAAAACTCTACAAGACGCTCGTTGGGCCACATTTGGAATACACATCGGCAGCATGGGATCCTTATACCACCAAGAATATCCAGGATCTAGAAAAAGTCCAAAACGCTGCAGTAAGGCTTACCTCTGTGCCAATTTCAACGGAAGTCATGACCTCTAAGTTGAAGAGGTAAAAACACCAATAAAATCGGCAAAATTTTGAGGAAATACTTCCTTCTACGTTTTGGGATAATAGTATATCTGATTTTTTGCCAGATTCTTCAATAGGATCTTTATCATCTAGATCAAGTGAAATTTCCAGGCTTTATTGGCCGGAGATCTTGCTCCTTTGCAGCCCACATTGTGCTAGAGATCACACACTTCCAATGGGATTCAATTCTTCACGGTACAAAGGTACAGATTGCAAGGTTATCTAAATAACCTCGTACATGTGTGAGTGCCTCTGTCAAGTGTTTCTCTAAATCTGACTGCTGCCTTTCAATCAACTCTACCAAACCCATCTAATCTATGATGATAAAATTAACAACCCACAAACACTGCTCCAGTCTCAATATTATGGCATATTTCGGTCAATCCAAGGATCCAAAGATCCAAGCAAGCTAAGAAGATCTAAATGCTAATTAATTACAAACCAAATGGGAAACTAAGTAAACTAGACTGGCTATATTAGCTAATATGCCCAGTTATCCTCAAATTGGGAAAAATTGTAGGAGGATATCGTAAAAACAGTGAGCAGAACAGAGGTACTGAATTTCTATAGAGTGGACATGGTGGAGGTATAGCCTTAAGTTAATAAGAGCAACAAGCTGTACCGTCAACTGCTCGTGGTCTAGTGGTAAAGAAATCTGCATGGTCGAAGTATCCTTATTCGACAGACTACACCGCACGGCACATTCTACAAATGTTGCTGGTTCCAGGGGGGGGGGGGGTTCATTGGGTTCGTTGGCGAGCAGAGGCCCGCTTGAAAAAAAAAAAGTAGAAGCGAGGGGAGAGGTGATGGAGAGGGTAAAATAACATGATAACATATCAATCTTTCTATTTTCATTTTAATTTTGTCCCGTATCTTCCTAATCTGGCAATTCTATAATTAATCAATGTCGTCTTTTAACATTCATTTTCGATTTTTTGTTATACAATATACCATGTTGCAATCGATTTTTTTAAAAGAATTATTTGTAGGTCCATGGCAGGCCTGTAAGGGGTTATGGGGGGGGGGGGGGGTTCAGAGGGTTTGAATATTTAAAAAAAATCCATAGTGATGTTTAGGTTAAAATTTAAAAATATTTCCATACCAACTGGCTTAGATAGAGGAGGGGCGCACAAGGGATCACGTGAAAGGGGAGAGTGGAAATAATGTGGAAAATAATGTGAGATAATAGGGTTTCCAGTCAATTTTATTTGCGTTAACAAAGTTATGTCATAAGAGAGTCTTGCAGGTAAACTTTAACGTATGACCTTTGACCTTATCATGTGACCTCCAACGGCACCATAACATGCAGGTCCCCTTAGTGCATCTACAACCCAAGTTTGGTTGAAAAGTGAGTTATGGTTGCAAAGTTATCTGTCATAAGAGTCTTGCAGGTAAACTTTAACATATGACCTTTGACCATATCATGT